>JARHVA010001898.1:1242500-1270000 GCA_037957365.1 Torreya grandis | reverse complement strand
ATTTATTAACACAAGGTGAAAACCTTGAGAAAAAAATAATATAGTTATAATTATTTAATGAGTTACCAAAATTTAATTAAATGAATTTATCTGGATGGATGGACTCATTATTTTTACAATGATCACCTCCCTTGGTATTTAATTATAAATAGGTTTTACCCCTATTATGAAATCATTCAAATATGAAATTATTTTGTCATATTCAGCCTATGAGTTTTGTGAATGTCGTTCTGTGAAGAAGTGAGAAGGCATAAGAATTGTTATTGGAATTATTATTGATTCTCAATCATTGAATATCACTTATGGTTTTTTTACCTATTAGAAGTTTTACCACTTAAAATACTTGTGTTCTATTTAAATTGATTTTTGATTTTATTATTCTTTGAAATCCATATTTTACGTAGATCTTGTACCTATGTGTATTGATTCATATATCTATACATGAATTCTTTAATGGAATTTGAGTAAGGGGGTGTATAAATGATTAGTAAACAATTTAGATATCTCAGATCAAGTTCACTTTTTTTTTGGATGACTTTGTTATCATAAAATGCATTTTTTGTTGATATATGGCCCTGTGGCATTCTAAAATTTCAAAAATCAAATTCTTTCATCAAAAATTCAATTTTACAGCTTCAAACTACTTAGTTTTGGATTTTAATACTGGTTATAAAATTTCAGCCCCTAAGAAGGAGTCTCTAAGCATTTACAAAATTTCTCTCAATCATTGGGATGCCATTATATGGCACTATATACCCTGAGTGAATGAAAAATTTGTTTTCTACATCAAAAACCAAAATTTTAAGATCAATTCTACATTGCCTCAAGATTCTAAGAGTGTTGGCAAATTTTCATGGTGTGAGGTGGCTTATCTAAGTTGCAACAACTCTCCAAAATTATGCTTCTGCATGATTCTTCTTCTTGTGCATGCTAATGACAAGTATATATTTTCATATAGTTTGTGAAAATATTCCAAAAATACTTTATTTTTTAAATTCTATTTTCAATGAAAATATCTAATGGCCCACACCTTTAAATTCTTTTAAGAGTTTTTTACCAAAAAAGAAATTTTATTTAAAAAAAGATATATATATATATATATATATATATATATATATATATATATATATATAATTTTAAAATAAGTTAATTTAAAAAAAAAATTATTTCATATTAAAACTTAATCAAATTACTACTTGAGTTGGTATTTAACTTTTTGTTAAAAACTTGAAAAAGGGGAGGTATTGCATTCAAATATCTCCAAACCTTTTTCAATTTTTTTTTCTAATTTAATTAATTTTAAATTCTATTTATTGGGTTTTGTTCCAACTTTCTCAAGTGTAAATCCCTCTCTGGTGTTGACCTTATTACAACATGTGACCTAATCAAAACCTTGTCCAACATAGTCATGTAACCAGTCGATCTTTAAATTTTGGCACCTTTTAGACACATCTACATGATCTATTTTTTGCTTATGAACCTCCTACTATATATATATATATATATATATATATATATATATATATATATATATATAGTGTCTAGGTGGTCACTCTGAGTGTGACTCTTTTGACACTTAATTTAGTATAATTTTAAATTAGTTTTTTGCATTATTTGGCATATAAATTTTGAAAATGAGTATAGTTTCACTTATAATTTACTTTATTTTATAAAAATAGTATATAAGTTCATTAAAAAGGTTATTTTTTAAAATTTGTTCTTACATTAGTTTTTTTTTGTGACAGTTGGAACACCCTATTTTTGTCACAATATTTTAATTTGTCTAGTATTAACTTGAAAAATTATTGTGTGTTTACATTTTTATATTTGTTGTATTATTAAACCAAGTTAAAATTCACACTAAAAGTTTTCATTTTTTAGCATTTGTTTATCATCCTATTTAAAGGGAAGTTATGGCTTTGCCTCTTTTTTCCTTAGATAAATCTTAAATTCTTAATGTAAATAAATATAAAACTATAGTACAACACCAAAGAACTAAATATATTGAATTTTATATGCATTTTATTTCAGAGAAAGTCTTCAATGGTGATATTTATTTATATCTTTGTCCTATAAATGAACACATGGTGGATATCTTCACAAAACCACTTGGTGCTACCAAGTTTTATCATTTTCATGTAATGTTGGGCCTCTTAGAGTTGTCATTATGGGGGGAGTGTGCATGAAAATTCCACTTCCTAATAGTCATGTATTTATTCTCCTTATTTATACTTATTCTCATTGTAAAATATTGTAAACTTTGTGTTAAAACTAAATTTATGGCCTATAAATTATAGAATGTTGTCATTATGACTGAAAAAGCCTATTTTGGATGACATGTGACCACTAAGATTACCAATACATTTTTTAAAAAAAATTAAGAAACTATTGCTATTATCTTATGGGGTGTTATGGATGAATTCTTTCTTCGCATCAGTTCTTAGGAGTCTCCTAGTGATGCTTTGAAACTCCTTGAATCCATGCATAATGACACTCATCTCTCAAAGATTATTAAGTTAATCCTTGAATTGATAACTATACCTATGAAAGGTGATGATAAATTTTTGAATTTTCTTGCTAAAATTAAAAGTATTAAATCTTAGTTAGATAGATGTAATTGTAATTTGACTTAGGATCAATTGATTTATTTTATCATTAAGTTAAATATTTATGAGAAATTAGGAAATTTTATTTCAATTTTGAATTTTAAATTTCAAATTGAGCAAGATATCCCTGACCTTTTCACTTTGTCTGCTCTCCTAATTTAAGAAGATCAAGTTATGACCAATTTTGATTCTACAAAAAATGTCATTCAGGAAATTCTCACCTTAAATGATGTTTTTGATAAAACTAAAAACCAAAAATCTAACCCTATTTTTTCTTTAAAAAAAATACAAGAATAAAAAAATGTTAAGAATAATCAAACACCTAAGTTTAATGAAAATTACAATATGTGTGGAAATTTTGATCATAAGAGAGAAATTTGTTATAAAAATAAGGATATAATAAATAAGCAATATTCTAAAAAAAATAAAAGGAATAAATATAATCAAAATAAGTATAAAAATCAAAACCCTAATTAGAATAACAATCAAGATTCAAATGTTATTTCTTTGTATGCTACTTTATTTACTTCAAATGAAAATGAATGGATTTTAGATAATGGTTCATCACACCATATGACATGCGTATTTGATATTTTTTGTGATTGTAGATATATCTATGAAATAATTTACTTAGGATATATTTCATTTTTAGAAAAAAATAAATAGAGAAAAACAAAGTTTTTAAATGTTATTATAAATGATGTTTTCTATGTGCTTAAGCTTAAAAATAATTTATTATCTTATTCTCGACTTAAAAAATATAATTTTATTGTAAAATTGCTTAAATATATTTGGTCCATTAGAAATCAATCTGGTTCCTTGATTGTTGAAGGTGTTAAAAAATAGTTTATAAATCATCTCTCCTTTTTTTCATGTTTTATTTCATCACATAATAAGAATGAATATCAACTATGAAATTAAAGATTAGAACATGTTAATCTTATAATTTTACCTGATATGTATGTAAATAATCTTGTTTTTAGACTTCCTTCTATCCCTTCTCATCATGAAACTTATGAGGGTTGCTTGTGTGGTAACTAACATACTAACCTCATTCACAATAATCATGCTATGAATTCCTCACATCCTTTAGAATTGATTTATAGTGATGTTTTGGAAACTCTTGAAGTTATATCTCTTAATGGTTCTTTGTATAATATTACTTTTATTTCTGATTACACTAGAATGATCTAGTATTTTTTCCTTAAAATGTTTTTGATGTGTTGTCTAAATTCAAGGAATTTAAAGCTAGTATTGAAAATGCATCTGATTTTTTATTAAGATATTAAGAATTGATAATGGTGGTGAATATGTTAGTAAAGATTTTGATTATTTTTGCATTAATTTTTATATTCAAATGAAATTAACAACTCCCTATTCTCCTCTACAAAATGGTATTGTATAAAGGAAAAAATACACCATCATATAAATGGTTAGAACAATGTTGCAATCTAAAAATGTTCCTAGATTTTTATGGGCTGAAGACATAAATACCGTTATGTATATTCTAAATAGAGTTACTACCAAATATTTGCATATTTATACCCATTTATAAATGTGGATTAAAAATAAATCTAGTGTGGCTCATCTCAAGATCTTTGGTAGTCATGCTTCTATCTTTATTCTATAAGTTAAAATAAATAAGCTCGATGCCACTTCCTATTCTTGCATTTTTTTAGGTTATGGAGGTAAGACAGAAAGCTTAAGAGCATATGATTCTTCTAAAATTCAAATCATTGAGAATAGAAATGTTCTTATTTTATAAAAATTATTTTTTGATCCCTATGTGGAACCTCCTCCATGTTATTTTGTTGATAAAATTGACTCTCAGGTTTCTCATTGTGATGAAATGGATTCCCTTGAGGAAGTTGATATAGCTTTGGATAACTTACATTTTGAGGAATTCCTTAAGTTTCATATTGAATCTAAAAGACCTAAATGGTAAAAATCTGTAATCTAATCTTCTAGTGTTGATAACCTTAATAAATTAACTAGAAGTCAACATTCTTATCATATATTAATGACTAGGTATGAATTTGAATCTCAATCATTTGAGGAATCCACTTGAGATGATAGATGGAATGTTGATATGCAAGATAAATATAATGCCTTATTTGAAAATCGGACTCAGGATCTTGTCTCTCATTCACCTAAAAAAATTTAGTTGTAGGTGACTTTATAATATCAAATATAATTCAATTGGTAAAGTTGACAAATTTAAATCTAGATTAGTTACTCGCAAGTTTACTCAAAAACCCAGGATTGACTATATAGAAACCTTTGCTCCTATAACAAAAATAAGTACTATTAGACTTCTTATTACTCTTGCATCCTAAAATAGTTGGGTTATACACTAAATGAATGTGAAGAATGCATTTTTAAATGGTGATTTAGAAGAGAAAATATACATGACTCAACCTAAAGGTTTCACTGACCCTAATAGAGAACATTATGTATGCATGTTAAATAAATCTTTGTATGGTTTAGAAAATTTTCATCAAGCTTGTTATTTTAAAATTACTTCTTTTTTCAATTAATTGGCTTTCTCTAATTTCTACTCCAATAATGATCTCTTTGTTAAATTTGAAAATAGTCATTTGATTCTAATCGTATTATATGTTGATTTTTTTAATTACTAATGATCTATCTAGTTTAATTCATAAATATAAGGATAAACTAAGTTAAATATTTGTAATGGCTGATTTAAGCATTCTGCATCATTTTTTAGGAATGGCTATATTTCAAGATTAATAATCTATTGTTGTATCAAAATCTTAGTATGCTCATAACCTTCTTGTTAATTTTAATATTCTTAATTGTAAACCTTATTGTACTCCTATTGAAGTTGGTGTTAAACTTGATCTAAAAACTACATGTGAAAAAGATAACCCTACTTTATATAGACAACTTGTCGATAGTTTGATTTATATAACCATTATTAGGTTAGATATTTAATATGTTTTTGGTGTTGTTTTTAGATTTATGCAAAATCCATATTTAGAGCATTAAAAATTAGCTACATGAATTATTCATCATATTAAAGGAACAATTAATTTTAGTTCATTTTATTCTTCCATTGATAATGCTAAATTATATGGTTTTTGTGATGTTGACCATCCTGGAAATAATATATATCACAAATCTACTTCTTGATGTGTTAAAATTTGGTGAAGGTGATATCACTTAGAGCAACAAGAAGCAACCTATTATCTCTATTTATTCTACTAAATCATAATACATAAGTGGTATAGAATCTACCAAATAAGTCATTTAGATGGAAAGGTTGTTGGGTGAAATTTATTTTAATGTTTTTCATAGTACCATTCTTCTTTGTGATAACCAAAGTTGTATAACTATGACAAAAATCTAGTGCAGCACAAAAGAACTAAACATATTTAATTTTATCTACATTTTATTTGAGAGAAGCTTATCAATAGTGCTATTGATATGTAGTTATATTCTATGAATGAACAAGTGGAAGATATATTCACAAAACTACTTGGTACTACTAAGTTTTGTTAGTTCTATGCAATATTAGACCTCTCAGAGTTTCCTTTAAGGGGAAGTGTGCATGACAATGCCACTTCTTGATGGTTATGCATTTCTTCTCCTTCTCTATACTTTTTCTCATTGTAAATCATTGTAAAATTCATGTATAAATTATATTATTTGAGTAAAATTCATGTATAAGTTATATTATTTGAGTAGAATTGACGTATAAGTTTCAATTTTGTACTCCAATACATTAAAAACATACTTTGTAATGGAGGTCCTTATGTTATAGAGGGATCCAAATTATCTTAGTGATTATTCATGAGAAACTGTGAGATGTAGTCTCATGATCATGCTAGCCTAACATTACTTTCAAAAAGTTTATGGATTATAATTCCTTTTGTTTAAAAAATTGGAATTTGGCATGATGAAGGTTTTTAAATCCTTGAATTGTGTACATAGTATAATTCTTTTCTAAATTGACTATGACATTTATCCCCACTTAGAATTAAGGGGGAGTGTTATAAAATTTAATCTTTAGTGGGATTATTAACCCTTAGCATTGATAAATTTAAATAATAATAATAATAATAATAATAATAATAATAATAATAATAATAATAATAATAATAATAATAATATATTATTTATTAACATGAGGTGGAAACCTTATGAAAATAAACAATAAAGTTATAATTATTTAATGAATTACCAAAATTTAATTAAATGATTTTATCAGGATGGATGGACCCATTATTTTTACAATAGTTACCTCCCTTGTTATTTCACTATAAATAGGGTTTTACCCCAACTATTAAATCATTCAAATATGAAAATATTTTTTCATATTCAACCTACAAGTTTTGTGAAGGCCATTATGTGAAGAAGTGAGAAGGCAAAATAATTTGTATTGGGGTTATTATTATTTCTCAATCATTGAATATCACTTATGGGTTTTTTACCTATTGAATGTTTTCCCATTTAAAATAATTATGGTCTGAGTAAATTGATCTATGATTTTATTATGTTTTGTAAATAATCCCTCTCCTAGATCTTGTACCTACATGTATTGCTTCATATATCTATATATGAATTATTTCAACTTTCTAAACTTCAATAATATCTTGAAATGATTCCACATATGATTGATGTAGTGTTGCATGTAACTAGATATGAAAAAATAAATATTTCTAAGGAAATCACATTTGAGGAATGACATGCTAAAATTTTCAAGAATACTAACCTATATGGAATAAATTGTACAATATGTGTTTATATTACTATTGTAACTATGATCATTCATGTGTCTATACACGTAACTACACAAATGATTCATAGTATACATAGCTTGGGGGTGATACAAATTATTCCTTACATATCTATGGCTATGTTTATTCAACATACTTTTGTGTAGTTTAAACTTACAAGTCAAGTGGCCCAACCTTTTTCTAATCAAACTAATATTCCTACCAATCAAATGATTATACAAAAATTGTTAGATATTAATGGCTAGGTTTTTCAAAGTGAACAAGATTTTTTATAGAGAAGGTCGTTTAATTAACTCTCAAGCATTATTACACAACTATTTTCCCCAAATATTTCCATTTTTACCTTGCCTATAGGATTCATTACATATAAGATTACAACATTTTAGATCCTTCTATGTAAAATGCTTAAAGTATGGGTGTAATGACCTAAGTTAGTAAAATATTTTTTTCTTGGGATACTTAAAGACTATACCTTGTGATGTTTTAATGAATTTCCTCTCTAGTTTTTACTTAATTTCAATCTTTTATTTGAAAAATTATTAACTTGTTTCTCTATCATTATTAGTGAGAATGTATCTTATGCTCAAATCATAAAACTCAAACAAATAACTAATGAGCTAATTAATGACTATGTGCTTCACTACAAGACTATGCTTTTAAAAATAAAAACTCATAATGTGGGAATTGAGTTTCAATATATATTCAAGATAATCATAATTTCACCTATCCATGAGTCTATATCTTCAATTTATTCCAATATGTTGATGATAAGTGTTATTGACATAAATACTATGAGGTAAAGATACTTTCCATGAACAATCTAATGTATGTGACTAATCATCCATTATATTATAGTGCCAATTTTACAAGAAAATCACCTTTAAAATATAGGGATAAGTATAATAATAATGATATTAAAACAAGGATCGACATAATTTAATAACTTGATAACAGGCTTTTCCTTTTAACTCTTCAAAGGAGGAAATTTAAATGATTATCAAAACATCCTCATAAGGTGTTATAAAAGTTGCTCAATTGAAATATCATATCTCTCCCTCTACCAATGAATGTTGATTTAAAAAAGGCACAACCTAAGGGGTTCAATATCAATGCATATTGTGATTGGCATAAATGTGTGTTACATTTAAATAATATATGCTTGGGTGTAGTGTCCTCCTAGAGCAACCCTTATTTATGTCATTACTTAAGGTGATAATTGTGTTCGGAGTTGCTTATTATGCAATATTATATGATTTGGATCATGTATTTCACATATGCATTCCTTAATATAATAAAATAGTGAATAATGAAAAGATTGAATTTCATTATGATAAATAAATAATTTTATTACTATTCATATTACATAGATATTGTTATGAATCTAATTTATGTGTAATAAATAAGGTTTCAAACTTTATACTAAAAATATATATCGAAATACTAATGATAATAAGAGTTGGTAAGGGGGTGTCATGATTTCATAAGAGAGTCTCTAATTCAAATGAGTAGAGTGGACAAACTAACAATGTACATGCACAATCAACAATAAGCCCCAAAAAGTGCTCATTGATTATTATGCTGAAGGAACTTTCATTATTGCACCTACACCATATATTCATCTCGAGTTGTATATTTGTATCACATATTTACTATATCTATAGCACATGTAGATTTGATTTAGATGCTACCTAATTTGTTAATGTTCTTTTTTGGTTGTTCAAATAATGAAAAATGTTGTTAGGCATTACCCAAATGACTGTTTGTCAGCATATGTGACCTTTTTGATCACGACACATAAAATGTCAATATGGATATTGGTAAGCTTCAAATTTCCATTAATTTCAAATTTCTCAGGACTCAATTGGAATAAAATTACCAACACAAATAAACAAATAATGTATGATTCTTTGAAAATGATATTTCTAAAAAAAATGTGATAAATATTCATTTAAATTTCATGTATAGTAGATGACATAGTGTGATCACAAAAATAGATACAGAAAATATTTGTTACTTTCTCTAGACATCTCTCTAAAACATTATGGGTTTTGGAAGCCAAAATATCAATCTTTTAATTATTTGAAGTGTTGATAAAATTTAGTTAAAGGTCACATAAAATTAACACATAAGGATATTAGATTAAATAACTCGGAAAGTGTGAAATTTAAGGAATCCTGTTAATCATTTTGTTCACAATAGGATTACATCAATGTAAAATTAACCATAGTTGGTAAACTTAACTTAATGAGAATGGGATAGGTAGATTTTTAAGCTCACACTTGTTTGAATTCTGGTGCTTCCCAAATCCAAAGGTGAATTATATTGCATCATTTCCTCTACCACTTTGGTTGCACTCTACAACATGGGCTTGGGTGCGATTGGAATTTATTTGGTCATTATCTAATCTATCTTAGAATAAAAATAAGGTATTGAAGTGCCATATATTTTGATTCAAAAACATCCTAAATTAAACCTTTTCATAATCATTATACTTTTCTTCATTCCTTGAAACCTAACAAACACATGAAAAAGGAATGGAATGCATTATTTATTCTAAATAATAACAAAACACAAGGGATAACAACACGAAGCACATACCATATGAAAGAAGATTTATATTTTCATGACATGCTTCTTGCCTAGATACACTAATTACTTCTGTGGACAAAAATTTAATTTCCCATTAAACATGGTTAGGAAATATCACTTTGTAGTAAAACTTTAGATATTATTATGTTATAGGTTTTGAATAGTGCCTATACTATTAAAGCTAGTTGAATTTAAAATACTATTAAAGCTATTTGAAGATTTTATTTTGTTATTAGTAATTATTATTGGAGGTCTAAGGCCTAAATATCTCATGCCAAACCATGTTATGCATAACATAGTGATGTATTTTGATGGGTGTGTTTACATATATATATTTGCATATGTGGCTGATTCGATGATCATATTATTAAACATATATTTTGATGATGATCCACCATCTACTTGTGTTGGTTTCTATGTGTCAAATAATATTTCAAATGGAGTTTTATTATATTTAAAATTATATTATAAGGGAAATATACTATTAGTCACACACCCTAACTTTTCACTTGTGTGACACCTAAACTATGTTGCATCAACACTTAAAATCGACATCGATGAATAAATTAATATCTCTAGTTATTAATTTTATATTTTAAAGGTGACATGTCAAGATGGTTCTAGGGGTGAAATTATATTTAAATGGGTCTGTATGTATATATATATATATATATATATATATATATAATGTTAAATCAATCATTGTTAAATAAATTTCCAAAATGAATTAGGCACTGAAAGTAGGACATTAAAACTTTAGTTAATAGTGCTCAACCCATGATATTCATGCACCCAGTTTGAGGTGAAAAACTATTAAAATCTCATCATATTACATTGAATACCATATTTTTGGCATTGAAGGATCCCATCACCATGTTAAATAATACCTAACTAATTTCCATTTGGATAATTCACTTAGCATGTGAATTATTATTGAAGGGATTATATGTAGTGAATTCATGATGCTAGGAAGAGGAGAAACCTACTCCTCACTTAGTAAGGAAGACATAAAATAACTCAAAAATAAAGTTAAGGAATAAATATTCCATTATATTATTTATAGCTTCCAAAAACATAATTCTTACCTTGCAAAGAGTCATATATTTCTGCCATCACTAAAATGATGCCAAACCATCACCTCTTTTCTTTCATTACTGCACTTGGTAAGTGTTTATTTATTATGTTATTTGATTCCACCATCACTACAAAGTTACATGCTATTTTTTATGTTTTTTTCTTTGTGTAACATTATTTCACTAGGTGATGGGACTATATTTTCACCTCTGACAAGTCTCAAGTTTCACACATGTAGAAATTTCATATCCCAAATCAAGCAATGATTTTAGTAAAGCCATCTTGATTTACACTAGTGTTTCTCAACGTGATGATTTTTTTTAGTTTTTTATCATTCAAATTTATATGGTCCATCTTGACATCGATGGTTACATTTGAGATTTTTTAAGGCCATAATCAAAATGGTTAATAAGTCATGAATATGGCTTGGAATTTTTATTAATAAATAAATAATTTTGTTGATCTGTGAATAATCATGTGAATTATTGTAATTATGTCTACCCATCACTAATAAAAAGGATTATTATTATTATTATTATTATTATTATTATTATTATTATTATTATTATTATTATTATTATTATTATTATTATTATTATTATAGGTTTATTCATTTTAACACATGTAGAAAAGGTGAATTGGGTGTAGGTCTTGAGCTTTACACATGTAGAGATTTCATATCCCAAACCAAGAAAAGATTTTAGGAGAGCCATCTCAATTTTCACTAGTGTTTTTAAGCATTATTAATCCTTGGATTTTTTTTATTCTTCACATTTATATGGGTCATCTTGTCATGGCCACTTATAGGCAAGGTTTTTAAAACCTCACTAAGGTTATGAGCCAAATAGTTAAAGAAATATGAATATGGCTTGAAACATTTATTAAAAATAAATAGTTTTGTCGATTTATGAATAATTCTATGAATTATTAAAATTTAGTAACCATATTTTAATTTAATGTATTTGATCTATGAATCATTTGATATGAGTAATTTTGGATTATAAAAGTTAATTACCATTTAAGGTTAACTTATGTAATAGAAGGCTATTTTGATTTCATCAATGATTTGGGTAACTTGATCTCATTCATGTCTCTCTAATTGCAATATGTGAAATATTAGGATTATTTTTAAAAGACATTAATGACATGCACAATGTTTTGCTTTATATCTACAAATCACGAACTAAAAGGAATGTGTTTTTTTAGTATTTTAGGTTTTTTTCTTTTGAGCTTATGATAAAATGGTATTATAAAAATTAATGACCATTTAGGGTTAACTTGTGTAATATATGGCCTTTGTGATTTTGTTAAATATTTAGATATATTGACCACATTCATGTCTCTCTAATTTTAGTCCTTTAATATTATTTTAGATGGTTAAGCATGGATAAAATTGTCACAAAAATCACTTACATGAACACAATCCATACAAATAAGTATTTGATTTTATATATGAATTATATTCATACAAATATATTATTGTCATTTAAGATGGCATTTTAGGCATGAATGAGCCCATAACTACACTATATCACTTAAAACTTTGGTGAAGGTGATAAATTCCTATTATAATTACCTATAAGAAAGGTTATGTCAATGTGAATCATGCAAACATGATTTTTCCAAATTTATAACAATAATCAAAAATTTAATTTGAAAAAGCATAAGATGATATTATCTATATAATATATAATTTACATAGTATAACATTAGACGTGACTATACATACTAAGGTTAAAAATAAAGATGATTTCTCATATTTGATATTTATGTATAACAAAAGCCTTTGTCCAATCTTCAAAATCAAGACAAAAACTTGGATACTTATAGTTTTTCAATAGCTACCTCCTTCAAATATTTTATTAGGATGTTTTTAATGCCATTGATGATTTTTAGGTGTTTATCATACCATCTATAATTTCTTGTAAATTCAATGCTCACCATTGTTGAAAATAACTTGTCAACTATAAATGATTAGTTGGAGTAAGTCAACTACCTAACTGATAATTCCATGTGATTGCAAAGGAAGGATCATAGATTTTCATTATTTACATCATAATTGGATGTTATAGAAAAGGATTTCCATATTTTTTAACCTTGTCTCTCTATTCATCTATTTCATTGCTTTCTTATAGTCCCTTATTCTTTACTGATGCTCCTATTCTTTCTCATGTTTTTGCCTTTCCCTTTGCTCTTCATTTTCTTTCATTTTTAACATGTTTTCAATTTTTTTCTCCTTAAAATACATATTAATTAATATTAATGCTTTATTATTTTATACTTATTATTTCTTCCTAGATTTAATTACCTCTATTTACTTCTTTCATGTTTCTTGGCCATGAAGCATTTCAAAAAATCCGTTTGTAGTTAAAATTTGAGACTACCTACTCAATATCACTACACCATTTGATAATCGAGGAGATTATGCACAAACCTCTCTATTATAACTTTAAGGAAACTACCTAAACTTGATCTTGTTGGATTTTCTTTACTTGGACTATGTTTAGGATCCTTATTATTTTCTATAATATATTCCATTTCCACAAGATTAATTATATAATAAAAATAATGAAAACCCCCCTATAATAGCATAGTATTACACCAAATTTTTGCTAGGTACAACTACATAAGTATATAGAATTAAAAGGCTGACATTTGCATTTAAAAATTCCAAGTTTATACCTAGTTTTGTTACCCATTACTTGATCTAGTCTGGTTGGCTTATTTTCAAAGATAGGCTCAACCCATCTCTAAAAAACATGTTCTTGAATGTCAAGCACATGATTTCCTTGATCCATTTCTTCACCTTCTTCAGTAGACTCTTACATACGTGTTGCTTGTGTAACCTAGCTACTACTAGCTATAATTGGATCTATGTTTCTATTTTCAATTGGTTCATCTCCTTATTTTTGAAGTTGAATAATTTCATCTATCTCATCCTCTTCATATCCAACCAATCACATGATGTATTTAATTTAAATCTCATAATATTCATATAGAAATTTATATGCTTGACTTGCTATGACATCTTCCAAAATTTCAAGTCTATTAAGTGACTATATACATGTCCTCTTAAACGTTGGGTCTATATTTTCTATAAAAAATGGATTTATTGAAAGCTATGCTACCCAACACAGCCAACTTAGACCTATTGATCTCAATTTTATGATTTTGATCCATCTACTTTGACCTTTCATATTTGAAATAATTATTGAATGGTGTGAAGATACTCACATCCAATGGTTGTAGCTTATGGTAAGTGTGTGCTAGAAAGCTAACAATATCAATTCTGAAAATATTAATCTCTTTAATAATTACCATTTCTACATGAATCCCATGGCCATCAAAAATTAATAGGTGCCTATTTATAGGATGAAACATTGTATAAATTAAATAAAATTAGATTAAAACATTGTATAAATTACCAAATTATTTCTATTGTTTTATTACTAGATAAATGTGTTATTTTATTACTATCAAATATAAATTTTAGTTGGTTTGTGTAGTTCATGAAATGACATAAAATTTAAAAAAATCACTATAAAGAGTGGTATGGGAATATTAACACATAATAAATATTATTTATATATGCAACTTGAGATTGAAATTTAAAAACTCTTATGGCCTACAGACTTGCATCCCATTAGTTCATTTAATTTTTTTGGATTGATTTTTTATGTAAAACATTACATTAAGAAGAAGAATTAGTTTTTTTATTATAATTGTTTTTAATTTTTTTATATTGCATTAAAGAATTTCATGAATCTTATGTATATTTTCAATTATGCAGGTACACATATTGGAATGTTGTAAGGAGCAAGAAGTGAAAGATATCTAGAGTTAATGGTTTTAAATATTAAAATTAAAAATGAAGACAAAGTGGATGTATCTTTGAACAATTTTTTTTGTGAAAATGACAACTTATTTAAAAAGTTTTCACATGTTTAAGTATTAAGTTGATATAATTTTAACTTTTGATAGTATGTGAAGGGGCATATTGTATTTGACAAGAAATATAAAAATCTATATCATTGGAATCAATATTAGCATTTATTCATATAAATTTTAAATTGATATAGTTGTAGTTGAAATATTGTGTACTAAAAATAGTACAATATTTTGAGTACAAGTTTAAAATTTCATACTAACTATGGTAGAATATCAATACTCAACTATTAGGTAGAAATATATTTATAATTAATGAAAATTGTATCTACTTGTAGTAAAAATGTGTTCAAGATTTGGGGCACACATACTCAAATACCCTCTCATCCATTGGAACTTTTTCAACTACTGGTATCTCTCCCTTATGTTTACTAATGAGGATTATTAACAATAGTATATATCCTCTTCTACTGAATAATTGAAATGACATCAATGTATATAAAATTATCATTATCCCTTCATATTTAGAGTTTTAACCTTAGAATAACATTAAAAGGCCATTTATAACAATGCTTATTTAGGTATATTATTGTAAATAAATAAGAGATAATTTTATAAAAAATAATGTCATGTAAAGGTTTGATTGGAAACATGCATTTAAATTTATAAATAATTTAAACATAAATATATGTCCCATCAAAAAGGGATATTTATCTTGGAAACTCTGTAATTCAAAGTGGGTTTGATATTTTATTTACTTTTAATTAATGTTATTTTACTACATTAATTTATGCATGATTAATTTTTTTTAAAATGAAGGATATTGATACTCTTAACAGTTTCTAAACTTGAATCATCATATTTAAATTTTTGAGTTAACATCTATCTGACATTTTTCAATCTTCAATATATTTGTTTGGATCATATTGTATGGTCCTTGTTGTGCCCTAATACACACACAAACACACACCCCATTTTTAAATCTAAATAGGGACCCACTATTGATTCAATATCATAACTTGAGGTCTTGTAAACCAAAAATCCATGATGTGAAATTTTAAAAGTATAAACTAAATGTAATTTTGAAGTTTGTAATATGTTTTAAAGTTATAAGAAGGAGAATAAAAGTTGTGCATAATAAATATGAATCATTTATATTTTGTTTTAGATTTTAGTTCAAATCAAAGCTTATATATACTTATCAAATTTTTTGATTGAATGTCTAACTAGGTGGATGTGTTATGATTTTAGTTGGTTATTTGCCTATGTTTTGTCTTAAATAGGTTATTTTTCACCTAAATGTATTTTGAGACATCTTAGAGCCCATCTAATTTTTCCATACAAAATTTTCCACTCATCTAGATCCCAAGTGAAAAACATAAGTCATCTGAGCAAATAGATCACTAGATCTTGCCAAGTATCACCATATCGCTCACTTGGAGGTGATGTCATCAGAGTTCCTCACATGATTATCCCAAAAAATTAGAACACTAAGAAACATCCACATGTAATAATACTTCTCACCCATAGGTGGTTCCAAAAAATTCCTCATATGAAATATCATGGGAAAGTGGAGTAATAAGAGTTGTCTATGTGTCATCATCCCACTTACCCAAAGGTGATATTAGTATAGTTATTTTTACAAATTATCCCAGGTAGATGAATCACTAAGACCCATCCATTTAACATCATCCTTCTTACTTGGAGATGAAATCAATAGATTTCCTTGTATTGATTATCTCAGACAAGTAGAGCAGTGAGAACTATCCATGTGTAGTCATCCCACTCACCAAGAGCTGATGCCAACATAGTTATTTATATGAATTACCTTGGGAAAGCATATCACTAAGATCCATCCATATTCCATCGTATCTCTCACCTAGAGGTGACATTATGAGATTCCTTCATATAGATTATCTTGGGCAAGTAGATCACCAAGAGATATCCATGTGTCATAATTTACCCAACCCAGAGGTGACACTAGTGAATATTCTCATATAGACTATTTTGGGCAAGTGGAGTAGTGAGATCCATCTACATGTCATCATCTAACTAACCTAAAACCAAAATAACAAAGTAAACAAGCCATATCTTAGTTATGATCAGTGTATTGATATGTAGACACATGTCACTCAACTACATAAGAAGATAACAAAGACATGAATGCCAAACCTAAAATCACATAAAAGAGACATATGACACATTATGCTAACTAGGAGCATAAGAGTAGGTAAAATAAGCCACATGGTAGAAAAATTTGTGGAGAATCAATGCTATGAAATTAAAATGGAAAGAATATATAGAAAATAGATTTAAATCCATCAATTTGCATGAATTAATTAATTACTACATTTAATTCTCAGGGCCAACATATGTGCCACTTTTGATATTCAATATTAAGAATACATTAGTTTCAAATTATGGTGTATCTATAGTGATAATGCCTATTCTATCTTGACTCAAGTTACAACAATAGTTTTATCCACTCATTTTATACAAGTGTTACCCCATTATTTTCTTCTTTCAGTGGTGCCTCATTAATAACCCCTTAAATACATTTTTACTTGTATGATTTAGCTAATTATAACTATTGGTTCATAATTTATTTTACACACACACACACACACACACACAATTTTAGTTGAATAATTCTATTATGGGAAAACACTTGTTTACATGTTTGTTTTGCATCATAATTATCATACAATGTTATTTATGGAGATGTAAATTTTGACTTTACTTGATATATGAATCCTTTCCCGTCCCAAGCTTATATATATATATATATATATATATATATATATATATATATATATATATATATATATATATATATATATATATATACATATACATATATATATATATATATATATACACACATATATATACATATATATACATATATATATATATGTATATATATATATATATATATATGTATGTATATATACTTGTATCCTCATGATCCTGAAAGGAAGAGAATTTTGGCTATTGAGATTAATATAAATTCTATGGATTGTTTTGTAGTTATTCTCGATGTGAAAATTTTGATTCTTCTCCAAACCTGTGGATTTCATAAGAAGTTATATCATTTTGGTATCTTATTCTCTTGATTATTAGTGGGTAGTATTTTCAATACAATTATTTCATATTGTGTTATTACTACTTTCAATGATTTTTATGTATTAATCACAATCCCCCATGTGCAAAAGCAATCTTACAAATACAACAACCTTTGATTATATATGCTTAATTTTATTTTATTTATTGTTTCCTTGGAATCGTACCTAATTGTGCTTGATTATTGGTGTGCTTATAATAACTTATAATAGACACTGGTTTTTGATTATTTATCTAACCTTTAGTTTAAATGTTGGTTTTGAAAGGTTTCATCTTGTTTGGTCCAGAAGACTCCTTTTTAGCCTTACTTTTCCCTCATTTTTTGGGTTTTTATTGGATCTTCTTATTATTTTAATAAAAAATCTTGGTAAATATGTGTCCTTGGATGTAATTTGATCACTTTAGTGAATTTACCTTGATGGGATGTAGGTCACATGCTACTATTCCACCACTTTGTTAATAAGAAACCACATACCTATAACTCATGCCTTGAAGTGATTAATCACCAATCCTAAAATGAGATGGTGGAAAACCATTATTTGTGGTGTGTATAAAACCTACAGCAACATATATTTGGTACTATAAGGAGGGCCTATTGTAATAAAATTTTGTTTGACACATCATTTTATTTTAATTGCTTGTTAAAATATAAAAATCTAAAAGAAACACAAAATTTAGAAAATTTAAATTTAAAAAATATGTCCTATATTATTGAATAACCCATGAACATCCCAAGTATTTAGCATGATTTACTAGAAGATCCATTTGCTTTTATTCCTAGTTTTAAAAATAATAGCAAAAGAACTACTAAAAACATATTATTCCTTAGAAATCTGCTACAAATGTGAAATTAGAAGATGTACCTTGAAAATTATTTCCTTCTAATTTATAAGAAGAATATTATGATTGGTTTTTTGGATTGGAACATAATTATATCACTATTTAGAACATTTTTGAAGATTACTTTTTATTTCAGTTTGGTCGAATGATCGATGCTTATATTTTTTCCAAATATTTTATTATGATCAAAAGGGAACCTCATGAGATAATAAGGAATTTTATTTTTAGATTTATAAATAACTATAAAAAATACCGATGAGTCATAGAACTTTTAAAATATTGGTTTTAGGTATGTATTTTCATGCTTTAGATCTATTAACCTTACTTTTGTGAGAATGTATATAGCAAATACTTTGGTTTTATCTTTTATAAAAGATATTCAAGTGGATAATCAGTTATGAGGCACAAAAAATAGGTCATGTGGAGGATCTATTATTTTTTCAAAGTATTGTTCCAAATAATCAAAAGGTTTAAAATCCTACTATTATTCCAATAGAAGCCTTTTAGCATGAGTAAGTTGATCATGAAGCTTCTAATTTTATAAATCATGATCTAATTGAAGAGGAAGAAGATATTTTAAATGATGATCAATACAAAGTGATTTCAAATCTAGAAGAGCATAATCAACACATGTAATAATAATTTAAGAAAGATGTTAGTTTATTATACGATTCAAATTTTAGAGAATTGGTATTTATTGAACCTCTTGTTCCAAAAATCATATTCACCAAATGTCAAGTAAATAAATCCCTTGTTTATATTTGGAAAGACTTTGAGATAAATCTTTCATATACTAATTTTTATTTTGATTTTGGAATTAATAAAGATGATTATATTGAATACTATTATGAGGTATTTTGACATGCCAATATAGGTAGGGGTTTTTAATCCCTTTCTCTCCTAAAAGGATACTTACGTGAATAAATCTCCCTAAGGTCTCAATTACTGAGGCTTGGTATGTAAGGTAACTTGGTCAACTAGTTGTGACCACATCATATAAAGGATATTTAGTGTGTATTTTAGATAGACCAATATCCCTCAAAATAAAGAGATTATGACTAAGTAACCAGTAAAATGAATTAAATATCAATAAACATCTTATTCATGATGAAATTTTTTAATGATTATAAGTTCAACAATACATAAACAATAATAGATAGAAGATCATGCAATCAAACTAAGCATTATATTCATATTGTAAGTCAAAAAATAAACTAATAGATTGATAAAAAAAGAAATTAGAGAGGTAGGGAGAAAGAGAAAAAGATGTTGCTATCTAATGTCAAACAACCTAGTCTTGTTGAGTAGATGAATCATTATATAGAGTAGTCCTTAGTTGAGCCAGACATAACACAACTCTAACTATGGATGGTACAAGAGTCTATAGAAAGGAGTAGTAGAACCAAAGAGGGAAATATGGTCACCATATGTATGCACAAATTGAGTTTATCACATGACAAATATTTTAGATTAAGGATATTTATATTAATGATCATTTGGGATTAATTAAATTATCAACAAGATACATAATCAACTTTCAAATAGCCTTGACTAAAAAAACTATTCTAGAAAGTAGGTAGAATGCATCAAATAAATGACTAGTCCACTAATCTATGTTATAAGCTAAAAGGAGATAGCTAGGTGCAATCTCCTATAATCCTTAAAAGAAAAACCTAATAATAATTATCTTAGTCCTAAAAAATACACGCTTTTATTTCTCTGAGAAGATGATTTTATATAGGCACACATGCATGAAGAGTTCAAACTTAATTGAGTTTTCCCACTAATGGGGTGGTTATAAATAATAATCACCATGATTGGAAGAATGTGGTTCAGAGGGTAGCCTGAGATATCTGATAGACTAAAGGCATGCCTATACTTTATACAATTAAATCATTCCTTAATTAAACTTTATAAATCAAAAGTCAATGGAAATCGATCATTATTGTTAACTACCAACATCTTTGTAAAATTGAGCTATGCCTCTTTAAGGCAATAATTTTCTTATGTTCTTTATTTTATGCCAATGCACATGCCATGTTCATTATTCCCATCTCACTCATGATCTATGTCACATTCTTAACTACTTTTCCATATAGGGCCATGTTACAATTGATTTTGTAAATTAAATTAAACACAGTTGATTCTTGGCCTCTAACACTTTTAATGGGTAAATGGGCCATCAAATTTAAACTGGTGCCTTAATGGCATCATCACCACCATGCCATTTTTTTGAAAAGATACTGCCACATGGATTATCCTCAATTTCCCTTTACTTTTCCCTTACTACATGATTAGTTTCTATAGGTCCTAATTTGGTAGAGTTATCTCTCTCACCCAGAGTTGTGATAAGGATTCACCATTGCATAAACCACTCAGCAGATGTAGAGTATCAATATTTTACCACATGTTATCATCTCTCGCATCCTCTTGACTAGGGACTTGACATCATCACTGGGACAACATGAAAATCTCCTAGAGAGTGAAGTAGTAGTATTATGCCTCATGGCATCATCCTACTCACCCATAAGCTTTTTACTTTCTATGAATATATCTAGGATAGTATAACAACATGATTTTTACACATGGTGTCATCTCACTAACCTACTAGCCCATAGGCATTACATTAGTAAAAACATATTTAGGAGAATAGGGTAGTGGGATAATTTTAAGTGGTATCATCCTAATGACTCGATAACTCAAAGTCTTTGCATTAGTATGGACATATTTGGGAGAGTGGGGAAGTAGGATTATGCCATATGGCATCATCCTACTGACCTGCCAGTCTAGAGCATAATTGATGTCATTTCCCCATCAAGATACATTGAAAATTTTTGACAAAGTCTTAAATGACTTTTTGGAATGGGCCTAGGATAGTTAGGTTATCAACACATGGCTCCATAATTTGTTTTACAAAATTAGCTAAGTCTTTTGAAGAAACAAAAAAGTGTTGTATGTCCCTAGGAAACTTTATGAAATCATATGTCTAACTGAGCAAGAAAATGATAAATGGTTTTGGGTAAAGCATAGAATTAACCAAGTCTTGATAGACTTCTTGGATGGATTAGGGTCGCTAGGATTCATAGAAAGGTGCCACATGGATGTAGGTAAATTTTGTGAAATGTAGTAAGTGTTGAAAGTCCTTTTTTTGGATGGGTTGGTGTTGTCAAGAGATGCAAAAAGGTATCAGGTGGTTGTAGACAACATTTGAACACTTATAGGTAAATTAAAAAAATTCTAGTTAGTAATCCTAATTTAAAATCCAACTGCTAATAAATTTTAGAGCAAATGGCTAAGGTAAAATATGAAATATGACTAAGTATAAAATGAAATAATGCATAGACTTAGCTATTTTGCTCAATTCAAAATCCAATTTTATCCATTTTTATGAAAGAGACTAGGTAACATAATGAAACTACATGAATTCTTAGTCATTTAGATCAAAATGGATTGAATTATTTAAAAAAATAAGCCATAAAAAATTTAATCATTTAGATAGTTTTCATAATCTTAAGGTGAAATAGTTTGAAATGAAGCTATAAAATGTATTTCAAAACACAATCAAAAAAGTGGACCAAGACTTTGTAATATGATGAAAATTTAGATATTTAAATTAAATTAGATTAGATACAAATTAAATAAGTAACCACCATGGAATCATTGAAGTATAAGATCAGACTCCAAATCAAAAAACTGGTCCCCATTTTTAGACTGAAAACGAAGCATGTTGTGTAAGCAACAACAAATACATGAATGAAAATTATTTTGGGGTTTAAGGGAAATAAACTAATTTTTTTTTTGAAGTAATAAAATATATTATTACATGTTTGTGGAATTTAAATAAAAAAATATTGACTCTATCAAAGAGTGGGAGGCATTCTACACAAAGTTTCCAAACCCACCCTACCAACATTTTTTTGAAATTTTTTTAGAGTATGAGTAGATTTCCTACTTTCTAGATTAGATTTCCTGATTTATAGATTAGTATTCCCTATTTTTTTAAATTATATTTCCTACTTTATACATTTTAATTTGGTAGATTATATGTGTTTTATAGATTAGTTTTCAAAAAATGTAGAACAAATCAATTGATTTCCTATGCTGAATTTACAAAGACTTGCCAAAAACAAGGAGATAAATTATAAGGATGCACCATTGGTTTTCACAATGAATTATTCTAATAATACTTGGGCTTATAGGATTGAGGTAGGTGTTATGAATTAATTAGGTTCTACTTTAACTAAGTGAGCTTACTAGACCTTTGATATTTACTTTGATATAGTCATTCAAATTTTAGAAAGACTTTCCATTTCCGAAGATTAATTGCACTATTACATGTTAAAAATTGGATGAGAGATAATAAATATACAAATAGATACACTAATGGGGATTCATTTATAATAATAAGTTTTATCATACATACACCCAACCAATGGTGATTCTCAATGCCTATTTTATATATGTTTAAGAAAAAAAATCATCATACAAATTGATAGAAGATGGATAATTCAAGTAATCTCTATGAAGGCTATGGACACCTGAAGAGTAGTAGAGGAATTATTTGGGTGGAATCAAAGGTATATCTATTAGGGTTATGAATTCTTGGATGGTATAAAAATAATGCCCAGGCTTCACTTCATGTCTAGTTTCAAAATATGAGGTCAAAACAAAACCTACAATATTTATTCGAGTCTTTATTAAAACTATCATAACCAAGGGAAATTAATTTAAAAAAAATCACACAATTAAGTCTAAGGAATGGAAAGGGTCAAGATGTTTCATGAGGAATTAACAGTCTTTTTCAAGCTATGGTTTGTTTAATCTTTTCTTTGTAGAGCCAAGGTTTTATTATAATGTATTACTAATAATTTGGGTTCTCAAATACTTAGGATCTTTTCCCATTTGAGTCACCATTTTTTGTGACCTAACACACACACCCTCATTTTTTAAATCCAAATAAGGACCCACTATTTATTGAATATCTTGATTCAAGGTCTCATAAATTGGAAATCCATGATATGAAAATTTAAAAGTATAAACTAGAGGTCATTTTGATGTTTGTAGTATTTTTTGAAGTTACGAGAAGGATAATATAAGCTATTCATAAGCCATATGCATGATTTATATTTTTACTTTAATTTTATTTCAATTTAAAAACATATCAATTTTTTCGATTGAATGGCTAACTAAGTTGACATGTTATTATTTTATTTAGTTCTTTGCCTATGTTATATCTTAAATTGGTTATTCTATGATTAAGTATCTTTTGAGACATCCCAAAGCTCATATAATTTTACCACATGACATTTTTATGCTCACCTAGAGCCCAAGTGAAAAAAATAAGTTACCCAAGTGAATCATTGGGATATTTCTAGGTGTCACCATCCTACTCACCTTAATATGATGTCATTATATTTCCTCATGTATATTATCCCAAGTAAGTATATCACTGAGAGATATCCACATGTCATCATCCCACTCACCTAGAGGTGAAATCATAAGAGTCCTCATATGGAATATACCAGATAAGCAAGGCACAAAGATATGTCTTCATGTCATTATCCCACTCACCCATAGGTGATGTTAGTAGTGTTATTTGTACAAACTATCCTAGGCAAGTGGATTACTGATATTTATCAATGTGTCATCATCCTAATCATTTTGAGGTGAAATCAACATTATTCCTCATATGGATTATACTAGGAAAGTGGAGCAATGAGAACCATCCATGTGTTATCATCTTGCTCACTTAGAGGTGACATCAACATAGTTATTTATATATATTATCTTATTAAATCATATCATTAAGATCCATCCATATGTCATCATCTTGCTCACTTGGAGGTGACATCAATAGAGTCCTTTGTATAGACTTTCTCAGGCAATTGGATCATAAAGAGCAATCCATGTGTCACCACACTATTAACCCTAAGGTGATGTCAATATAATTTCTCATATGAACTATCTAAGGAAAATAAATAATTTAGATCCATCCATGTGCCATCATAACACTTAACTTCTTGTGAAAATAACAATGTACAATAAGCCATAACTTAGTTACGATTGGATTACCAATACACAAGCATATGTCCCTCAACCACATAATTAGATAAAAAATACATGAATGCCAATCTTGAAATCATGGAAAAGAGACATTTGTCACATTATAATGACTAAGCATCCTAGCAATATGTCAAATAAGCCACATGGAAATAAAATCCATGGATAGTTAGTGTTATGAAATTCAATTGGAAAGAATAGACAAAGAATGGAGTGAAAGCCATTGATGTATATGAATTAGTGAATTAATACATTCAATTCTTAGGGCCAACATATGTTTCAATTTTGATAGTCACTGGTATGATTACATTAACAATAATTTTTGGTGTATCTACGGTGATGATGTATATTCTAACTTTGACTCAAGTTGTAATAAAAATTTCATCCACTTCAATTTATACAACCATTACCCCATTCTTTTCTTATTTCATTACTGCCACATCAGTACCCCCTTAACACATATGTATTTGTATGATTTAGATATGTTGGAACCATTGGTTTCTAATTTAATTGATGCACACACACACACACACACACACACACACACACACACACACACACACACACACACACACATACACACACACACACACACACACACACACACACACACACACACACACACACACACACACACCCACACACGCACGCACGCACGCACGCACGCATGCACACACGCACACACACATGCACACACACACGCGCGCACACACACATGCGCACACACACACACGCACACACACACGCACACACACACGTGCGCGCGCACACACACACACACACACACACACATCAATTTTAGTTGAAGAATTTTATTATGGGAAAACACTTTTGTACATGATTATTTTGCATGACAATTAGCATACAATGCTATTTCTAAAGATTTAAATTTATACTTTGTTTGAGATATGAGGCCTTACCCATCCCAATACTATATATACTTGTATCCTTCCAATCCCAAAAGGAGATAAATTTTGGCTATTGAGATTAATAAGAAATTCTATGGATTATTCTACAATTATTATTGATTTGCAATCTTGACTCTTATCCAAACCTATGGTTTTCATAAGAAGTTATATCATTCTAGTATCTTAGATTCTTAGTTGTGCATGAGTTGTCTTTCAATATAGTTATTTCATATTTTTTTATTTTTTATTTGAATACTTTTTTTGTATTAATCATAATCCCCACTCTAAAGATGAAAACAAAATCTTATAAATTTAATAACCTTTGATTACATATGCTTAAGTTTAATGTATTTATTATTTCCTTGGAATCCTAATTATGCTTAATTGTTGGGGTTTTTATACCAACTTACAATAGACACTAGTTTTTTATTACTTTTCCAACCATTAATTCAAGTGTTGGATTTGAAATATTTCATCTTATTTGGTCCACACTCTTCCTTTTCTACCCTACTCTTCTCTCCTTTTCTGACTTTTAATGGTATTTTCTTATTATTTACATATATCATAATAGTAAATATATTTTATTGGATGTTAATTTGATCACTTGAGTGAATTTCCCTTGATGTGATGTAGGTCATATGATACTAATCTACCTCTCGGTTAATCTAAAACCATATACATATAACTTATGCCTCAGAGTGATAAATCACCAATCTTAAAACAAGAAGGTGAAAACCCATTATCTATGGTGTGTATAAAAACCACATTAATAGAAAGTTGTCTCTATAAATAGGGCTTCTTGTGATAAATTTTCATTCAATTTATCATTTTATTTTAGTTTCTTGTTAAAATCTAAAAATCTAAAAGAAACACAAAATTTATAAAATTTAAATTTAAAAAGTATTCCTTGGATTTTTGGATCACCCATAAACATCCCAAATATTCAACATGATTTAACATAGGATCCATTTGCTTTTATTCCTAGTTTTAAAAATAATAACAAAAGAACTACTGAAAAACACCTTATTACTTACAAATATGTTATGAATGTTTTGAATGTGATATTCTAAGATGTAGATTTTAGATTATTTCCTTTTGCTTTAGAGGAAGAATCTTATGATTGGTTTTTATGCTTGGAACATAATTATATCACTTGTTGGAAGAGTTTTGAATATAAAATTTTGTTTCAATTTGGTCAAATAATTGATGCTCATGTTTTGCCAAAATAATTTATTATGATCAAAACAGAACCTCATGAGATAATTAGGGATTTTAATTTTAGATTTATAAATAATTATAAAAATTTTTTAATGATTTTTAGATCTTTTGAAATAATGGTTTTATATATGTATTTTCATGTTTTGGATCCATTAACCTCCAATTTTGTGAGAATGTTTGCAATAAATACTTTTGTTTTAGCTTGTGTAGAGGTTATTCAGGTGGATAATTGGTTGTGAAGAAAAAATAGAGGTCAAGTATAGGATCTATTCTCTTTTCAAAGTATTGTGCCAAATAATCCAAAGGTTCAGGATCCTACCATTGTTCTAAAATAAGCCTTTCAGTATGAGCAAATTGATCATGTCTAGATTTATAGGGTTAAATATTTAGAGGACCTGTTATTTTTGTCTTTTCATGCAACTCATAGGATGTTTTAT
>JARHVA010001898.1:1120000-1237500 GCA_037957365.1 Torreya grandis | reverse complement strand
CCATCAATGACCAATATGAATAACCTACAATACCACATTATGAGAATACATTAGTAACCAGATATAATTAATATAAACTAACACTTATGAAAATAATCATATAAATACCAATGCTCATATATTTTAATTATAATAGTTATAACAACCTGACACATCTCTATTGATCATTTAATTATAGGCTATGGTTCAAGTAGTGCTCCTAATTCAGCTCCACCTCCTCCATATCCATCCCCTCCACCCTATGCTATGGGTGTAATATTATGATCATCCACTATGGCTAGAAATAATACAACTATTATGTATTATTCCACCAATATGTATAATTTATTATTCATCTTGTATCATCCCCTTATTTCATTAGAATGATAGGATTTCACTCCATCAATGAATGAGGAGGCAAATCCACACCTATAGACCCTAACCTTGAACATGTTCTATTATAATTATAATAATCCACATCCATGGATAGGGCATTAGAGTTACATTTGAAATCCATTTAAATTAACATGTAACTCATTCATATTGGAATGTCTCATATACAATGGGAAAATAATCCTATAACCACATATTAACTTGCAAGCATCATAAATCTCAAACATCCCTAGGCCATACACCATATCCCATATAAATATGCCATCTAATCATCATGGGTGGAAATATATCCAAAGACAAACTATAATCCATAGTGCTTAATACCCTCCACTATGATATCATCCACTAAGATTCAAAGATATAAAGATGAGCACATTTATCATAAGTACTTATAAATAGATGTATGATACTGATGTGATTATGTGCCCATACATGAAATTGTGTCATTTATCCAAGGCCACCTACATACACCTCTAATGCAAATTTTTATAACTCCCAAAATAAATAGACTAGCATGCTCCACCATAAGGAATATATTATATGACTCTCATCAATGTCCTAAACTATATAATAAATATAATATAAAATAACTAAAACTCTTCCATATACTAATATAATAAATTTCACTGTACAACATATAAAGTTCATCATAAAACATCAGATCATTTAATTTTATATAATAAGATGGGGCCACCCAAGTTGGCATATGTTAGAATATTTTTAAATATCGATATAAATAATGTTTAAAGCATAAAAATGTTAAATTAAGGAAAAATTTCACCTCAAAATCAACCATAAATGTGAGACACAAGATTTTCCAAGTTGAGAAACTGAATCAATAGAATAAAACCCCACATGTAATAAAAAGCCTTGTAAAACAATAATATCTAGTTACAATCTCAAAGAAAAAAAGAGAGAAAAAATAATAGCTTCAATCCATGAGAAAACGTCTCAATATATATTATTTTACTATGGAATGAGAGAGGAGAAACATCATTATATAGAGCTATAATAAGGAAGAGTGAGTTACAAAGAATCCCATCATGACTTAGACAATGTTTTTAGTGTGTCAAAATGTACCTAATCCATATGAGGTGAGGGGGAAGTGTGTGAAAAATGTGGAGGTAATTACATGTGACATGTAACTCTAAGATTCCCTAAAAAATTACATAGGTATGACACCTCAAAAAATATGGAATAAGGGCATTTATCATAATAAGAAATGCATAAATAAATAGACTTAGGATTCACCTAAATTAAACTAAATAGATAAAAATCTCTAACAATCCTACTTAAGATTTGTTTTTGGGTTATAAAAGATGATAAAACCTTAAAAACAAATAATAGAGTTGACATTACATAATACTCCCCCTTAATGGGAACTTACTTTGAGAGGAATTACATAGTTTATAATGGTTTTGAGAAAGAAAGAGAATAGTTGTTGCCAATAAGAAAGAAAGGATGAGGGTGAGATCATCATCAATATCCAAGAATAATATTTAGATAAGAATGTCAATCTATAATGGAACAAATACCAAAAAGAAAGGATATGGCAATAAATGATCCATAATACCTTTAAAATAGAAGCTTACACTGATTTTTCATGTCATGTAAACAAAATGCCATAAAATAAGATCTACATACAATGAATGTTGTAAAATTAGAAGTAATAAAAGGAAAAATTAATAAAAGGCAATTTCCATAATAAAATGTTTAAACTTGCTTGAAAAATAATTTGGTCAAAAATTATTTAACTCTAAACAAAGTAAATTTATTTAATAACTTACAATAAGAAGTAAGTAAAAAATAAAAGAATGCATAAATTATTTTGAGTTATAAATTTATTAAAAAGGAAACAAATAATATGTATCACTTTTCATAAAATATATTCTACTTGGATCAATTAGGGAATTATAAAATTAGGACATTAATGGAAGAAAAATGACTGAGAGGGGGTCAAATCAATATTCAAAACCTTTCATTAATTTACACTTAAGAAATCATGAACCATTCAAACAAACATATAGATATAAAAAGTGTAAGCAAGTATCCACAAAAGCATGAAACACAAGAACATATCACATATGTAGAAATACTTCAAGGGGAAGAAATACAAATTATCTTTGCAAAAGGACTATAGTCTAGTACAACAAAAAACAAATTTAGTGAAGTAACAACTCTATATGGACACCAACCCCAATTAGCCAAGCACCCACTTGACTAAGCTTTAACAAGCACATACTTTTAAGGAGGAACTAACCCCTAGATGACTCATCACCAACTAAGTCACCTATTTAATTTTATCATCTTCATACCATTATGTTTCTCACACAATAGATGATAATCGCATTCTTTAGATCTTCACACTCTTATCCCTCTTAGACTGCCTTCTAGGAGTCTTCACTCAATTAGGTCTCTTCAAGACTAATTAGGTCATATGACCTTGATTTTAATATAAAAAACTCATATTAGATCTTCATGTTAATTTATATATACCCATATTATTGTATATAGGACATCCTTCTATTATTCAATCTTATATTCATTTGTTTCCACTTAGCTTACACAAATAGCCCTAAAACATCCTTATATATACCATTCCTTGTTTACATACCACTTAGTCAAACACACACCCTTAAACTCTTAGGTTAGACATATAATAGGTCTTAAGACTTATTTTTTACATTAAAAAATCAAGATTTGAGTACCTTTTGGTTTTTCATGACACAATTAGGCCTCATTTTTCTTTTAGGTCTCATGGAGACCTAATTGTATTAGATCTTTCTAGTAACACGTTCCCATTTGATCCCTTATAACACTTTTCACTTCTATAGACATAAATATTATTTCATATACAAATAAAATATACTTTATCCAAAATTTTATAATCTCCATAACAATTTTTAGTTCCAACCACCACTTGAAACACTCCATTAACACTATACACATTAGGCCTTTGAATACATAGAAAATTATATCTTGAATAAATTAAGATAAAAAATCATCTATAAATACAAAAATGAAAATAAATAACTTATAAATATCTTAAAATATCTAAAAAATATCATCATATTCATTAAACACTCAAACTCATTGCATAAAGCATCAAACTTATCACTGCAACTTGCTTACTCAGAACTGCTAAGACTGTTAAAAACATAATCATAAAACATTGACCTTCAACACCTATATGACCAATTTATAATAATTTAAAATTATAAAAATGATCTTTTGACATCTCTAGACCATATTCAAATATAAATGTAATATGTTCTAGTGGCAACTATTGGTCTTATAGACCAATTTGTTGACCTCATTGAGTCAAATAAGCCATTTTGGCTTCATCATTTTTACCACTACACCTAAATTCCAAGATCTATACCCAAAAATAATAATACATTCCAGTCTCATAAAATATCTCCATCCACTTGGTTTCATCATTTTATCATGAAAACACATTCTAATTCATCTTCTTATTATTGCTTGGGCTTTTCACTATTCACAACATTTAGCCTATTAGCAACTAGCTAACTTAGATGAATAGTTAGCACACTTGAGGGATATAACCTATCCATAAAACTTCTTGGAATTGAAACATGATTCTTCACCTTCTTCCTCCATCCATTTGATTACTATGTTTAATGCAACTTTTGACTTCTACATCAACTTCTTTAAAAACAACCCTGTAAGTCAACATATTCTCTCTCTCCTCTCTAACCAATACCACATGGAGGTGCCTGGGAGATACCACTACAAGATAAAATATCTTAAATAATAAATTAGATCCATATTGAGCACTTTTTATAAATATGTTCAACTTTATGTCTTTATTAGGGTTATAAGAGGGTTTAAATTAGTTTCTACTCTTAACGATCATTCATAAAGCATAACCCCTCAGTCCAAAAACTAATGCATGGAATTTTTATCTATTAACCTCACCAATATACCATGAAATACTTAGGTTACCATTCAAATTTTGACAAGCTAATGGGCATAATAAAATCCTTCTTGGGTTGAGAACCCATCATTTTTAGCACTCGAGAGACCTCCAAACAACTTTTCATGCCTTGTCCTTCACACTATGACCTCAAAATACATTAAAAAATGTGAAAAAATATAAATCACATCTAAAAATTCTTACATTATCTCAAACATTTTGAAATATGATCATGACCCCTCATTAATCCACACACACACTCTCTCTCTTTGCTCTCTAGACCTTGAACTATAAACTAAATTAGACCTTAAAATTGAACTCCATGCCTATTTCCATGCACTCTCCAACTAACTCAAATAAAAAAACTCTATAAGGCTTTAAAAATTCCATATATCCTTCATATTCCTTGAAAATAGATCATGATACCTCATTAGTCCAGGCAGGCTCTACGAGTGGTCGAGGTGTAGACTTGATCTAAAGGTCCTAACCTTGTAGACTCACCTTAAAACTGTCATGATGGGTCCATTGCATCACATAAATGATTAATAAACCTCATACAACCACTCATTACTATGTTCACTCATCTCACCAAGCCACCATGCTCAAACCTTCTCACAAGGTCTCTTCTCTTCATGCCATGACTAGGCTTAGACTACTTAAGCACTTGATGCCTTGTCCTATTCCTTCCATGTTATGACCTCAACAAAACATAAACCAAGTACATAAAATACATTAAAATTCACTCATATCACTGCACCATTTTATTTTTGATGACAAAAATTTTCTTTAGTCTCATACATACTTAAAACCACATGACCAAGCATCATATGACTTGATATCTCTCTTACATGCACCTAAACACCTTTAACACCTTGACCTATGCCTCCATGTAACCATAAGAAATTAGTTTCCTTCAAATTATCTCTTTTCTTCAAGTTCTTTCTTGTCACATGGATTCCTATGTAGGCATTAGTTGTCTTCAAACATATTCCATGACTTGTACCTTTCATGCTCACAACATTCATGACAATATCAATCTTGATCACTCATCACCTTTGAAAACATCATTTGTCCAACTGAGAGCACACTTTAAATAGGTTACTACCATGCTTAATAGATCTTTTACTTTAATGACCATAATACCTTTGCATGATGCACCTTTGATATCAATGACAACAACATGCCAACAAATTCCCCCTTTGTCATTAATGGAAAACACATTGATGGAAAACACACTACACAAAAGAAATAACTTCAACAATATTCTTTTCCCATCTTCTCATTCTCCCCCTTTTGACATGAATGAAAAAGGGTCTTCTACAGACCATCTGATCCTTGAAATTAAATTTTAATGAACAACCTAGAGCTATAAAGATCCCGCTAATATCATACTCTCCTCTTGAGTCATAAGATGGAAGCCACTCTCAGAAACATCTCTAAATGGATTACATCTCCCTTTCTTGGTAATAAGATCATAGATTTTATGAAGCATTTTGGATCATGCTCACCCTTTTTCATTATAGCTTGTGCTCATCATATGAGTCATTAGGACTCTTAGACCATCCACATATTCCTTAAAACATATTTGATATACTAATAACACTTCAAAATTTGTTGACATACTTCAACATGTCTTCATGATAGCTACCAAGCTTCCACTAACTAATGAGTGTCTCCATGAATCCTAATGGAGTCACCCCTTACCATAGGGCACTAAAATAACATAAACTCAAGAGATTCCAAGATCTCCATGATCTCATAGGACTAATGATCCTTTATGATCATTTTAGACTTGATTAGCCTCTTTGGCTTTGCCTCTTAATCACTTGTGTGGTTAACAATTTTAGTTGATAATGAACACTCTTGATACTTTTCAATATTTGGTCTATGCTCTATCATAATAAATAGTGTAATTTAGCTTGTAGACTGATTAAGACTAATATTGATTGCCTTTGGCTTCCACACCTTGGTTTGTCTTCTTTCTTGAACTATAGGATCTTAAATATTCTTGTTATATCTTGATGATTAATGATGACATAATCTTGAAATATGACCAATCTTAAGGCAATTATAGAAAAAAAATTCACTCATACATCTTGATTAATGTGGATTGTGACTCCTTCAATAGTCCCATGAGTAGTCATTATTAGAGGATCTTCTACACTCTCTTTCTCTATGACTAAATTAACTACATGATAAATAATAACCTTTGAATAAATTTGCATACCTTATAGCATTAGGCTATCTAACAAAATTTGTCTTCATATCATTCTTAAAGTTTACCTTCTTGTTCACATTCACATTCTCCTTGTTCTCCTTTTGATCTACTTTGAAACCAAGACCTACCTTATCATTGGAAAACTTTTAACTACTCAAAATGTCATTTAGAGCCTCAATGTTCTTTCTAAAATTCTCATAGTTATTCATCTTTCTAGTTGCTTGATCCAATTCTAATTTTAAGGACTCTATTTATGATTCATACTTGGTACACTCTTCTTCCTTAGCCTTTAGGCCTAAAGTGACTATCTCCATTTGAGATTCAACCTGATTGATGATCTCATCATGCTATTTGGATTTGTTACTTAGTCTTATCCTTGTTAGGACACTTATATGTAAAGTGATCAATCTTACCACATTTGAAACATTTGAAAGGTAACTTAACCTTGTACTTACTAGATCCAATCTTCAATTTCCTATCAAATATTGCTATCAATTCATCATCAGAAATATCTAAACATAACTCATCCTTGACCTTCTTATATTTTGACTTATTTTTAGCTTTTAATGTTGTTTCCTTCTTGGAAGGTTTTCCTTTATGTATTATCATCTCATAGGTAGTCAAGATTCCATGAAGCCCATCCATTTGAAGTTTGTTTAGATCTTTCATTTCTTCTACTATAGATACCTTTGAACTAAATTTATAAGATAGGGATCTCAATACCTTTTGTACAATTATATACTCTTTCACTTTTTTTTTGATACCTATGATGACATCGACAACTTCATCAACCCTTAACAAGTATGATGCAATACTCTCATCTTCCTTTATACTTAGAATTTTAAAATACCTTCTATGGGTCTAAAATTTAGACATCTTCACCTTGGTATATCCTTCATATATAGTATTCAAATTGTAACATATCACCTTGGCTGATTCATATTGCATCACTTTCACAAACTTTACCTTTGATAGGTCACATAGAATGGTATGCATTGCCTTGGAGTTGCTCTCACTTTACTTCTTGCCTATTGTATCAGTTACTAGTGTAGAAGGTAGAGTGTATCCATCCACAAATGACTACCATATGTATTGTCCCATTGACATTAGATATTTCCTCATTATGATGCTCCAAAATGCATAATTGGTCCAATTAAATAATGGAGTCTTACTATTAGAGAAATCCCTTGAACTTGACTACTAGCCATCCTTACTTCTAGGATATCCTTTAAGTTGTTAGGCTTACTTATAATGAATGGATATGGTACCAATTTATGGAAACATAATGATAGAGAGGAGGGTGAGTCAATATTCAAAATCTTTCACCAATTTACACTTAAGAAATCATAAAACATTCAAACAAATATATAGATCTACCAAGCATACGTAACTATCCTCATAAGCATGAAACATAATAACACATCATATATGTGGGAAAAACTCAAAGGGAATAATTTTTTTTGATATTAAAAAATTTACTATGGTAATATGAGACAAAAAACCAAATTTAGTGAAGCACCAACTCCACATGGAGAACCAACCCCAACTAGCCAAGCACCCACTTTACTAGGCTTTAGCAAGCACTTACTTTCAAGGAGGCACCAACCCATTAGATGACTTAACACCAAATAACCCACATAATTTCAATGATCATATTTGTAACACTATGTTTCTCACACAACATATGATGATAACCTTATTTATCTATTCACACTCTTATCCCTCTCAGACTGCCTTCTAGGCCTCTTCACTGAATTACATCTCTTCAATATTGATTAGGTCATATGACCTTGATTTTAATACATATAAATCCTATTATATCTTCATGATATTTTATATTTACCCATATTATGGTATAAAATACCTACTTATGTTATTCAATCTTCTATTTCATTCACTTTGACTTAGCTTACACAAATAGGCCTAAAACTTCCTTGTATATATACCATTCCTTGATCATATACAACTTAGTCAGACACACACCCTTAAAATATTAGGTTGGAAATATAATATTTATTATGACTTATTTTGGACATGAATTAAATAAGATGTTAGTCCCTTTTGGTCTATCATGACTCAATTAGGCCTCATTTTTCTTTTAGGTCTATCTAGTAACACATTACCATTTAATTATTTAGAATTATTTTCACCTCCATAAATGTAAATATTATTTCATAAAAAAGTAAAATAGGACTTATCCAACATCCTATACTATACATAACACTTTTTATGTCCAACCACCACTTGAAACACTCTATTAACACTGTTCACATTAAGCCTTTGAACACAAAAAAGTTTATCTTGAACAACTAAAGATAAAACATAATTTATCCACATAAACATGATAATAAATAACTTATTAATATCCTAAAATACCTCATAAATATCACCATATTCATTAAACACTTCAAATCAGGGCATAGAGCCTTCAACTCATCACTACAACTCGCTTACTTAAAACGGTCAACACTGTCAAAATCATAGTCATGAAACATTGACCTTAAACATCTGTATGACCACTTTAAAATAATTAAAAATCATGAAAATTATTTAGTGATATCTATATACCATATTAGAATATAAATATGATATGGTCTATTGGAAACTAGTGGTCTTACAGACCAATTTTTTGACCTCACTACACATATACCTCACTGAGTTAGTCAAGCCATTTTGGCTTCATCATTTTTACCACTATACCTAAATTAAATTATCTCTACCAAGAATTAATAATAAATAAACATCTCAAAAAACATCTCCATGCACTTGTTTTCATTTCATCATGAAAATACATTCCAATTCATCTTCTCACTGTTGCATGGGTTTTTCACTATTTGAATCATTTGGCCTATTAGCAACTAGCTAACTTGGATGACCTATTTAAGACACTTTAGGGATATAAAATATCCATAACCTTGATGTACATGAAACATGATCCTCTACCTTCTTCCTCTATCCATTTTCTTATTATATTTAATGGTACTTTCAACTTTTACAATAACTTCTTTAAAAACAAGCCTGTAACTCAACACTTTTTCTCTCCTCTCTCTTAACAATACCACCTAGAGGTACCTTGGAGAGTCAAATATAGTATAAAATATATTACCTAATAAATTCAATCCATAATGATCACTTTTGAGAAATATCTTCATCATTGGGTCTTTATTAGGGTTTTAAGAGAGTTTAAACCAATTTCCAGTCTTAATGATCATTCATAAAGCATAACCCATCAATCTAAAAACAAATTCTTGTAAATTTTATATAGGACCCTTTTGCATCTACCATGAACTTATTAGGTTCACATGAAAAGGTTTTATGATCTAATAACCATAATCAAATCCTTCTCAGGTTGATAACCCTTCATTTGGAGCACTTGAGAGAACTCCAAACAAATTTTCATGCCTTATCCTTCACACTAGATCTCAAACTAAATGAAAAAACATGAAATAACATACTTAACCTATGAAAATCATTACATGATCTCAAACACCTTTAAATCTGATCATGACCCCTCATTAGGCCTCTCTCTAGACCTTGACCTACAAACAACATTAGGACTTAAAACTAGCCTTCATGCCTCTTTCCATTCACTCTTCACCTCAAAAATTTACTAAAGAAACCTCTCTTAGGATTAAAAACTTCCATACATCCTTCATATGACTTGACAATAGATAATGATACCTCATTAATCTAGGTAGGGTCTAGGAGTGGTCTAAGTGTAGACTTGGTCTAGAGGTCCTACCCATGTAAGCTCACCCTGAGACTCTCATGAGTGATATAATTCCTCACATACATGATTAAAAAAACTCAAACAGCCACTCATGCCTATGTACACTCATCTCACCAAGCCACCATACTCAAACCTTCTCACAAGGTCTCTTCATGTCATGACTAGGCTTAGACTACTTAAGCACTTGATGTCATAAACTATTTATTCCATGTTATGACCTTAAAAAAACATAGAATAAGTAGACATAATACATTATCCTTCACTCATATCATTTCACCATTGTCTTTTTTATGACAACAATCTTCGACAATCGCATACAAACTTAAAACTACATGACCAAACATCATATGACTTGACATCTCTCTTTGATGCACCTGGACACCTTTAACACATTAAAATATGCCTTCCTTCAACCATAAGACTTTAGATACCTTAAAATTATGTATTAACTTAAAATTATCTCTTGCCTTCAAATTATCTCTTATTACATGGCTCTCTATGTAGATATTAGTTATCTTCAAACATCTTCCATGACATTTACTTCCATGCTCAAAACATTCTCAACAATATCAATATTGATCACTCATCACCTTTGATAGAATAATGCTACCAACTAAGAGAAAACTCTCAATAGGTTACTACCATACTCAACAAATATTTGACATTACTGACCATTATGACTTTGCATGATACACCCTTTTGACATCAATGACAACAACATGCCAACAAATACATCAAAGTATCAAGTAGATACAACATTTGTATGGATCTAAATTTTTTTAACTTTATAATGAGGTGTTTTAGTAGTTTTAGAACAATGAAAAATGTCATGAGTTGATTTACCATAAGATTTACATGGATTTAATTTCTAAAATTTTGAATTATGATGATCATGTTTACTAAAATGCTCATAAATTTTATGATTTTTTACTGACTAATGAGCATGAAATATATTATAACCTAAAAAAGTATTATGGGATTAAAAACACTATGGTGAATATCATTAAGTGAGAGGGAAAATATGACTTCTCACTAGCTTTAAGAGAATTCAAACTAAGACCTACAAATTTTATATTAGATATAAGCAAAATGGACTCTAAATCATTTTCATGCTTGCCAAGACCACCACCAAAGTAACCTATTGAGTGCATAATTCTCAATTTAGAGTTTGAATAATGAATTTAAAAATTAATTTATGTAGAATAACATTTAATATCATCATTAGAGGCATGCTTGTAATCAAAAGAAGCACATTTTGTATTGACCTCTTCAATTGAATTCTGCATATGTTTAATTTTATCATGAAAAGAGGTTTGTAATGCATTAATAATTATGTTTTGAAATTTTATTTGATGCTTAAGAGCAGAAATTTCATTATTTTAATGGAATTTACTATGAATTTTTTTAAAATGCTAAAGATAAGGACAATTTAAAAGCTATTTAATATAAAAATGAGTTATATTCAAATTAAACAAGTTTCAATGTGCAAATTAGATGAATCCTTTTCATAAATGTCAATGATAAAAGTTTTTTAAATGTCAAATTTGAATCATAAAATATTAAAAAATTATTACCAATGCTATTACTAGAAATCATAAAATATGACAATATTTGTCAATGTAATTAAAATTAAACTTAAAAGTTAAACAAAGCATTAAAATGCCACTAGGAATAACACTTTACTAATGAAATTATTTTTATAAAAATAGAAAAGGAAAATTTATTGTACATTAAAAACATATAAATATGATGATTTAGAATTATTAATGAATTATCCAAAAAAATTGAGAAACTCTCATGTATGAAAAAAAGGATGAGTCAAAGAGAAGCTTATGTTATAGTTAAGTTTACAAATAAAAGTTAATGTGAGGGTGTCACTTATCTAAACATAGGAGGAAAGTAAAGTTTGAGTTCTTTTTGGTTTTTTTAATAATAATAACCAATTATAGAAACAAAAAATAGAGCACCATAATAAAGATGCAAAGATAATTTTTTACATGATTAAAGAAATATGACACCACATACAAAAAAAAATGACATAGAGAATCAACCAAATATTAAAGTTTCAAACACAAAAAAAATATGAATTATGAGAAGTTCAAAGTAAGATGAGAAATAACAAAGGTATACATGAATAGTGTCAGCCCAAGTACCCCACAATAAGGAATTTTGGGCAAAAAAGACAACTCATGAAATAAATAACTAGCAAAAATTAATATAATATAAGAACAACTGAAGGAGAAAATAGTGAAACACACAAATTGTAAATATAATACAAAATTATCATAGGGGCACACTTGTTAGTACAAATTATTCAAGTAAAATGTCATATAAGGAATTAAAATGCCATTGGTATAAAATCATAAGTATTTACACCATAATTAATTAAAATAAATAATTAACTCTAATTAAAAATGTAAAATATTGAAATCTAATCTAGTAAGTTAAATAATATAAAATAAAATTAATTAAATTTACAAAATCTATATAAGCTATAAATTACTAAAAATAAAAATTAGGGTTAGAGTTATAAAATTATCCTTTCAAATTGATTTATTTCCAGTTGTGTTATCTTTTAGCTGACTATAATTATCTATAAGAACCTAAAAATACATATTCCTGAGAAAAAATATCTAGTTTATATTTAGACAAGGTCATAGGTGGTAGACAAGGTTACAATGTGTCATTTTATGACACTACATCTTTGTCAAAACAAATTGTGCACTAATTTGAAATTCTAGGTTTGATCTCCCCTATCTATAGGTAAACTATTTTTGGGTGGGTCTCAAATCAATGTACAAAATAATTATAAATTTCATAACCTAATCTTGTAAAATCACATAAGAGAGATCAAATATAACTAGGTAAAAATGGGGAAGTAGGATATGGTTGAGTTATTATTAGAAAACCCTTTGTTGATTAAGTTTTGCTTACATAGTCCAAGTGGACCTCAATCTAATTTAGTTCTCCCTTTAAGGAATATCATTTGAATGCAACTAGTAATATTTGATTAGAATGCTTGAAAAATGATTCTATTAACCAAAAATAATAATTTTAGGGTTGTCTACGGACTTTGGTATGGTATTAGAATAATAATAATAATATTTACTTAGAAGATATATGATTTTTATTAGTGAGAGCTAATAAGAGAACCGAGGGTTTCAAGTGTGAGGTTTGATGTGATTTAATAAGATAAAATTTTGAATGTTTATGATAATCAACCTATTAGTTTTTAAAGTAAATCCATTATAAATAATGCCATTTTTAAAATATGACCATCAAAACACTTTGGACAAGGACCCACTATAAGACAAGGATGTAGTGTATCCTTGTCTGATAGTGTGCTTTTATCCAGAAGGGACAAAGGCTTCTGAAACCAAATTGAAATTGAATCATATGCTGAATAAGGATGAAGATGGATATAATATGCATTTATTGAATATATACATAGTAATTTATATATTTTTAAGGCTTTCTTAAGAATTATGGGTTAACATAATGGTGGATTTACCAAGCATGGTAAAGGTGTTAAGGACAAGCATTGTCAAGCATTTGTTGATTAAATTTTAGTATCTACATTCCCCTTTATCCATTTTATTATAGTCATACATAAAATTATTAGAGTACAGTAAATTTTATACTTAAGTGTGTATACACAATTTGTATTTGTCATGGAGATGTGCATGCCCCCTTATTAAGGTATGAAAAGAAGTGTTGAGCCTATGGTGAATTAAGAGTAAATAATTATAAATTTTAAGAATCAATTAAGATTCTTTAGTTGGAAATATTAAATTCTCCAACCCTCATAGAGTAAACTTTAATGATTTTTAAGAGGTAGGAACCAATAAAGTAGGTCGATAAAGTGTAACCAAGATGTGTAGCATCACTAAATCAAAGCATAGATCACTTGTTGAATAAAAAATAAGAGGTGGGAACCAGTACATGTATTACTAAAGTGCAACCACGATATGGAGCATCACTAAGCTCAAATGTATGCACTTGAAAAATATGAATCACAATGATCTGAATATATCTAGATTTGAACTATAAATTATTGAAACTTTAATTTCTCAAAAAAGAGAAATATGAATTTTGTGAAGTAGTAGATTGGACATGAATGCATATCATTCCCCCTATATTGTATAGAGTGATAATTTGATATTTTGAAGATTGTTTGAAATCTTTTAACTCTCTTGGCACAAGTGTATATGTGCTCAAATAACTTTAATAATGATGTGCATAAGTAATCCCAATGCCTCTAAAATATAAAAATTATGATTTTTCATATTATAAATTATCAAATATGAAATGTATTACTTGAAAACTTGTATATAATCCCTTTATGATGCCCCCTTTTGAGACGAGGGAAATTTATTGCAAATCACTTGCCACAAAATAAAAAGTGAGAGAATTTGTGAAAGAAGTAATCAAATATCAACATGTCAATATTTTAATTGTATTAGAATCTAAAATATGTAACATTGAAGTATAATAAATGTTTGGATATTGGCATTACATTATTGTAATTTGAAATAACATTGAATTAGTGTATGAGGCATGCAAATAACTTGAAAGTTTTATATATGTATTGTAAGCATAGTATTCAATAGATTAATCATTTGAAGCACATATGTATTATTTTAATGATATGAATCATGATAACACACACACACACACACACACACACACACACACACACACACACACACACACACACCTGAAATTATATAATTTTTAGAGCATGATAGGCAACATGGAAACATAGTATCAAGTAACAACAATGTAAGAAAAGTAAGACAATGTCATGTAATAAGGCATAAATTACAAATATGTAAGATGTCACATAAAGATATAAAACATGTATAAATTTCACACATAATGCCCAAAGGTTGAATCAAGGGGAATGTGAATTTTGTACAAACATAAAAGGATAAGGGCCATAAAGACAAGGCATGATGATGTCGTACAAGTAAGATGGTCTATGCTGAGCATACACAAGGACAAGGACCACATGCAAGAAGAAAATAAAATGAAACATGCTATGTAATGACATAAGCATCTAATAAAAGCATGATGAAATTTAAATGAACATATTTGTGTCATAACCCAATTTTTTTGTGTAATTTTAATTGCTGATGAGACATTGTGATTGCATGGTTTGTTTGATCTAGTTAGCACTTTGACTGGTTATTATAGTTGTTTTTATTTAGATGTTATGATTTTGTTAGCATGGTTAATAGTTATGATTATTATTCATTATTTTATTAAATAATTAATGATTTTAGATTATATAATTGATACATTTATATCATTTTATAATTAATAACTATGGTTTAGATTATCATAAACTAAACACACATTTAATAATGAAATTACAAAATAAAACTATCCCATTAAGGATTATCATTTGATTATATATAAATTAAATATATATCCTTTCCATATCCTATAAATAAGGAGATGAGGCTTATCAAAATATTCCACAAATCTCTCATGTATCTCTCATCCCTTTATTTTTGCACACACCCTTATATCTAATATCTACATGATTTGTTTTCAGAAAGCACTCACACACATAATAATAGTATTCTACCTATATTATTATTAAATTAGTTGACAACTCATATTAATAATAATATTACAAACAAATATGAGAATTAATGTTAGGTTATTCTTAGTATTCCCCTAGTGTGAAATTTGGGGAAAGCATTATCATGTACTACAACTGATAACAAACTCAAATGATGTTTTTTTACTTAGCTAACCACCAAAATACAAATAACCATGATGGTTTTTCACCTATATTACCATCAACCTAAAAAAAACTAGTATGGTTTTACACTTGGCTTACCACCAACCTACAAACAAACAAGATGGTTTTACATGTGGTTAACCAACAGTCATATACATCATGATGTTATAGTACTATGTTAGTTCTCATCATTATATTACCTCAATGATAAATAAAAATAAATAAGATCACTTATTAGAATAATTAAATAGGTATTATCCATCTATTATTATTTTCATAAAGTAAAAACATAACTAAAAATAAGCCGCAACTCTATTACGTAGCCTCGTTGCTTGTGGCTGATGAGAGGATAAAAAAACACCTCCAACCTCTTGTGTCCTCTACCTTCTAGTATATAAAGTTTCTTACTCAGATAATGAAGTTTTTAAGGTCAATTGTATGAATATTTTGATGAGGAATCCTACCCCTCCCCCCCCCCCCCACCCACAATGTGAAATATTTGTTTTTAGATGTTGGTTTCCATAAAAATGCATCCGCAAGGCAATTTTTTTTATTTTTAAAATTTTTGACAATAATAATTATTTTGATAGAAAAATGACTCTAGAATCCATTGATATAATTGACACTAAATAAATAATATGACATATGAAACTCACCATATTATTTTGACAAAATAATATCTCATAAAAATAAAAATAAATTGCATATACTAATTGACTCCAAAATTTATTTGAATAAAAAACTTATGTCTATAAAATTTACTAAAGTGGACCATAAAAAACATAAATATACCTAAAAACTATAACACCTAAAATAATTAAAATTTCTTAAGACTCTTAGAATACAAATTAAACTCTTCAAAACTCATGCCATTTTACATACTTAACAAACTCAAGATACTAAGACCCATCTACTAGAAAGTAATAATTAATTAATTTATACTATAAAACAAATATAACCTATATTGACTTAATAATACCTACTAAAAGGAAACAACCCATAAAATATTTCCTACAATTGAATTTATTAAGGCACAAGGTTTAAATTTGGTAAAATGTCATAGTGTGTAGACAAAGAACTAGTTGGATGTATTTACATGTAAAGGCAAAATGATACACCTAGGTGCATGAGTCCAGATGCATTCTTGGAATCATATAGTGACTGGTGATCAAGAATAAGTAATAAATTCATAGATATATTAGAATCAAAGTGAAAATCTCACATTTGGGATACCTCTATTATGTTATAAGGATATGATCTTCATAATAAAATTCAATCATCATTCTAATGATCACTATAAAATAAAATAGTCCTTCAATATAAGATCATTCACATACAATGTAAACTTAGAGGGAGTTAATTCAAAGAATGAAGAGGTGACTAGAATGAGACTAAACCATAAACATATTTAGTGATGATGGAAAATTTTCATTCAACACTGAGACAAGGGTAAAAGAATAGGTCATGCTTCGATGCAATGAATCTCAAGGAATATCACGTAAAGAGACCAATGCTTCAATCCAAATTTTGAATAAAAACATTTGGATATGAAGTTAATACATAGTATTTAGAACTTGAAAATTATGATCCATAGATAATCAGATGAGACATGACATTTGCATTACAATTGCATTTTTATAGGTTTACAAGATGCATCAAAGGATGTAGATCTAAAAAATAACATAGGGAATACATATATTATCAGGTCTACCAAAAATCATAAAGTGCCTTAACCTCAATTAATATCCACCACTATTCAAATTCTTATGAGGAACTTTCTAAAAATAATATTTATAATTAATCCTCTCCATTAATCAGGATAACACAAAGACATGGGATTGCTCCCTGATGATTCTTTATGGTACCATTTTACACAGACCCTAAATGACCTATTTTGATACTAGATAACAACTCTGGTTTAGATTTTTGTAAACTAAACACACATGAAATAATGAAATTATACAATAATATATTATATTCAAGATTATCATTAATTATATAGACATTACATATATAGCCTTTCCATTTCCTATAAACAAGGAGATGAGGCTTGTAAAAATATACCATAAATCTCTCATGTATATCTCATCCCTTTATTTTTGCACACACCCTTATCTCTAATATTTATGCGATTTATTTTCAAAATTCACTCACACATATAACAATATTATTCTACCTATAGTATTATTAAATGTGTTAAAAAATCATATTAATAATAATATTACAAACAATTATGAGCACGAATGTTAGGCTATTCCTAACAATAATATTTTGTATAGTTTAGAATTTAAATTATTATTTGATATTGGTACATATTTTATATTCTAATAATGTCCTATTCAATGACTACATGAATAGACTAATGATATAGGATCAGTGGTGGAGTTTGGCAATAAGAAAAATAATTAATAGTTAATGAATAGTCGGATGTGATTTCAATAAGTAAAATATGTTATGATAGAAATTCTAAGCCATCAGTCATCTTCTTAGTCTTTTCATGTTATTACTATTTTGACTTCATAATTTATTTCAGTCATGTATGTCATTTTCATCTTCATTAAATCATAATTTATTGTTGTGTATGACTTGGTATTAATTGTCATTATTGTTGTAATATTTTTATGTTTCATCACTTACTTGATTCTAATTTATTTTGATACTTGTCATTTGTTTCTCAAGTTATCTTGTTGGTGTTCATCTTGGTTTGGTTGTGTTATTATTTCTCTATGATGTGTACTCATTTTGATCTTGTGTGGGTCTTGATGGGTTTTTATTAAGTATTGTCTAGGACTTATCATATCTGCCCTTTCTTTGGACTCCTTGGAGTGGTGTGGTCACTTTTCACCCTTGCTTTGGAGCCTTGGATCACAATGTGTTTGAGTGGTTTCTTGACTTTTTTTCATGAGCCATGTCCTTGATAAATTTTATAGGAGCTAATGTAGATATTTATCTCATACAAATAATGCTAAAAATAAATATTTAGAGAATAATATTTAGGATATTATATTTCATTCGTATAGGTAGACATATAAATATATACTAGATAATAAGAGAGAAAAAAATGATCCTACAACAACTCATCCTAATTATGTGAATGGTCTCAATGACCAATATTAATGTAATAATAATATACACCAAATATAAGCAAATATATTTGCATTAGTTGTGTATATAAAGGAAAATGTAGATGACCTATTAATCAATCCTAACTCAAAGAAGATAAATACTACTTAGACTTTTGATTGTTGATACATTAGATATTCAGGGTCATGATGAAGATGGATTTACTAGACCTAACCAAGGAATATCTTACCAAAATAACGTCACTAGAGAGGGATCCAAAGCCTCTAGTCAAGCAACACTGTCGAATAACCCTAGTTAGGTCCTATGTTTTCATATTCACTAAGTAAATGCAAAGTAAATTGAAATATAATTTAGTGCTCACCAAAGCTTATGGCACAAAGTGGGGGTAATAAACATAAAAATTAAACATGCATAAAATATCTATAATCATTTCAATGTATAGGAAATATTAATGTATCGGATAGAAGTAAAAATGAAAATATATCTACTCTTACAAAGGGGGAACAAAGTAAGGAATGCTTACCTTTGAAGATGAACCCATCAAACCTCAATAACTCTCTTGGTGAAGGTGATTCATAAGAGGTTATTGTGGTATGTAAGGATAAAAAAAAAAATCAGCTCTAGGTGACATAACTTCTCTATGCTTCCAAAAAATGTATCCATAAGACTAGATCCATATCTCCAAAGAATGTATTGAAACCCTAAGCTATAATCCTTAGGTATAAAGGTGGATAAGAAAATGTGTTATATAATATTCTTCTTCTCTTCTCTTCAAATAATGGAAATGGATGTGTATATATAATTGAATCTAACCCTAAACCTTTCTAAAATTTTATCTAAAAGGGTTAACCCAATTCAACTCTATATCATTATTTGATAAAAATAAGTTAGGTCTTGGTATACATCAGCCAAGGCTGATGCAGACATGTAATGTGATTTAAAAAAATTAAATACATGATTGGCCTAGGCTGACAATGTACTATAAACTATTAAAAAGGATTTTAAGCTTAATAATGGGTTAAATAAGGCAATGAATTACTTGGTGGAGAGTGTAAAAGAGGAGTTAGAGCTTAGGAAAGTGTATAGGAGATATTTGTGTAGATAGAAAGTGGTGGTATAGGAGATAAAAATCCTATGAAGTACCAATGGTCTACCCACCCCTTTCCTAGTGCACCATTTATGTCGTTCACTTAGAGAGATTGAGACTTGATGGTTTCTTGTAAGAGATAAAACATCAATAATTGATCAACTTTTAAAGTATTATATGTATACATATGCACCACTCTAAGCTCATCACATGCCATGTAGATGAAATAGGGGATGGTGCTTCAGGAAAAGAACAAAGCAACACATAATGCTAATGCTAAATAAATTACAGTAAGAAGCAAATAATATGAAAAAAAGGATAGAATTAAAAAACATGTACCTTTACTTACCTTAATGTTCTAGATAACAAATAAATTGAAAGAAATGTGAATGTGTCCAATGTAGGGAACATTAGGCAAACCTATACAAATTGGCAAAAAAGAGGAAAAACCATTTTTTTCAAAATATATATGTAATATGTGAACAAATTCTCTACAATCTTAGGATTCTAGAGCATCTTATGATTCAGAAAAAGAGCTAGTAGAAACAACGATATGATCAAAAAATGGAATCTGGTGGTAAATATTTAATAGGTAAATAATTTTGGAATAGTAAATATAAATAGGGTGAAAAATAAGTATTGTTTTATTTTTAATATTATAAAACAATAGTTCTCTAAGAGACCAAAGCTGAGCTTAGAGAGTGACCATGGTGATTCAATGACAACTATGATATGGAGGAAGCATAGTGGCCATAATTAGTGAAACACAGGTAAGAAAGCATGAATTTAAATTTTTTGAACAATGTAATTTGAAACTAAGATAGATATAGAAAATTTAATGGTAGGAAAAATCTAGACACCAAAACTGACACTAAGAAATATTTAAGTAAATTTGTGTAGAATGGGTTACTAGGTAGGAAAAGATTAGATTAATAAATGCCTAAGGTATTTATGGTAAATGTTCAAAAAGATATTGTAGACAAAGAATATATTTGACTTAGTTGACTTAGTTCATAAGGTGAGAGAGGAATAGAGGGCCTACTTCAAATTAGTGGGATGACATAGTATTGTTGAAGGTGTCAACTACGTAAAAGTGGGATGACATAGTTTAGAATGAGAAGATGGCTGACATAGTACCCTTTAGTTGATGTAGTTGGTAATATGTGGCTGATTCATTTTTCCAAAGGGGACCAACTATGTACTAGAGGATCGATGTAGTATGCTAACATTGAGAAATGGTTGATCTAGAATCAAATAGGCCAATATAGTCTAAAAGAAAAGGGCCAATTATGTAACAGTGGGATAATGTAATACAAAAGGACTATAACATGGATGATTTAGTATCAAATAGGCTAATGATGTATAAAAATAAGAAAACATAACAAACAAAATCAAACAATTTGATAAAGTAGTTAATTTGTAAATTTTTGAGAATGTATTTTAATTATTATGACATTGAGAGCTAATACATCCTCTATTATTTAATATTTTATAGAGACACCAGAGATTTTGGCTCTTGGTGGATGCATCATGGCTACCAAATCTATTAAAGTGGTTAGCTAACATGGATAGGGCTTGATTGGTCACCTTAGGCTTTGATAACATTATGGAGATGAGATAGATCCATCTAAGTGTTGATCTCATTGTCATGTTCTTAAGAGAATGGTAATTATTGATAAATACTTTATGATGGGAGGTGGAGGGGGACACCATTAAGGTGGATATCACTTTGGAGGATATCCATGCATTACTTGGAATTTTGATAGGTAGGACATCGATGATCATTGATACACTAGAGTTAGAGGATGAGAGATGATCCTTAGCTTAGTGGGATATAGGCCTAGATAAGATCTACCCCAGACTGTACATGAGCTTTTTCAATGTTTACCTTATGACCATTCTGAACATACATAAGGTGCTAATAATACTTGTGACAACCTCAAGTGATGTGTCACAATTTGGATAGTAAAGTACTACTTTATATGATATCCTTGTGCTAATTGATATTGGAATAAGGAGTACTCTATGATTTTGGTTTTGTTATCTAGGTCCATCTCATGTATGATATGTATAGGATGATGTCTAGGGGTACAATATGATGGGACTGGTGATAATTTTAAACATGTTGATATACGAGAGGTTCCCTATTGAATCAGCTGGCTAGGTGGTCCCATGTCATGGATGATAGGTTGCCTTAGGTTGTGAAATGGAGGCAAGACAATGTATCACATGTCATTCCCCATGTTCTATCTTTTCAAATTGTCACATGAGTGAAGATAGTGTGGAAGCCCTACACTAACATAGATGCCATATGGCCTAATTAGTTTACCATTGATACATGATTGACACATGTGTGGATCACGTGCCACTACACTTCATGGGTGGAGCCTCATCTAGAGGATCACATACTTGGATATTTCGTAGTTCCCCATATGGTATCTCCTCTATTAGTGCCTAATTAGTTGGCACAACATGTTAAATATCTGAGAGGGAGAGGAGGTGGAGGGGTACCTATAGAGATATTGGTGATCGAGCTTTAGTGTGTTATATCATGGTATGGTTGATCATGATATTAGGAGAAATTAGGGCCACAAAAAGGAGATGTTATGGATGTGGATGAAAGAGAGGAAGTAATACAATAATCACCTCAATAGAGGTAGTAATCACCACCACAAGCTCATCAAAGATAGAGACACCATTGATGTGAGGAGGTGAAAGTGCTAGCCATTATGCAAGAGGATCTAGAAATATTTTTAGGATATGGTTTGTACATAGAGAGACTATTTAGGAGTAAACTATTATGGGTTTAGGTGGTGACTAATGGGTTTACATTAGTGTAGAGGTAGCCAATGGATGAGGTGTTTGATGGGCAAATTGATGGTGAGACTATGATTAGAAATACCAACACTGGTGAGAAATGTTTTAAATTGGTTTAAGTTTTTAATATAAAACACTATTTTCATTTTTGGCTATGATATGGTGTGTGTGTGTGTGTGTGTGTGTGTGTGTGTGTGTGTGTGTGTGTGTGTGTGTGTGTGTGTGTGCACGTGATCTAATGTCTATCTAGATGGTTTTATAGATCATATTACAAAGGAGGTTAGATGGGGAACCCTGGTTATGGATTCACATCATGAAATTTTGGATGGGGTGTTGGTACCATAAAATCATACCACATTATATGATCTTGTGGTTCCATCTACCCTAGCCTAGGTGGGATTATTTAGACTAATGGCAGAGGCCATTATATGGCTAAAGGAATGCACTAATGGGTCATAACCATCAATAAGGCTTGAAGCTAAAGATGCACATTCCTAACAGGCCCTAGCATAGGAGTGAGGTGTATACATTGTGACTACCATCCAAATAGGATAAGTATAGGCCCAAGAGATAAATCTATAGGGATAAGTTTTTGTATTTAGATCTCAAACTACTTCTAAACAACACACCATTTATAGGGGTCATTCATAGGCATCTATGGGTAGCATGGTTAGGCCACAGGATAGACAAGATGGAGGACAACATTCGAGTTATAACTATTATATTTTTTACTTTGTATTATATATAACACTATATATAGATTTATGTTGATAGTTTCATTGATCTCATGAGTTGTACTTGGATTTGGATGTGGATGCATGGATATATTTACTTTCTAGTATGTGTAATTTGTTTTTATTGTATATGTTATGGTAAATATGTTATGTATGATTTCTTTTCTAGCATTATGTGAGGCACATGCATAGTTAAAAATAAAAATCCAAAAATTATTTTCAAAAGTATAATTAATCAAAACAAATGAAATACGCACTAAATCATGATGGTAAATGTGTAAAAACAAAAAATATGAATAATTATAATAAACCAAAGATGGTAAGAAAGGTAATAAATTTTTTTAAACCATGTAAATATTTGCATAATTAAAACAAATAAAAATCACACTATATCATGTTGGGAAGTATGAAAATTTGTAATAAAATGGAGAACACATGAAAACCAATAGTATAAAAACAAAAGAATTAAGTCACTCAATCATGCTAAATCAAGTTAGGAAGTATAAAAATAGAGACAAAATGTAAATGTAAATGTAAATTAATCACACTAATTCAAGTTGGAATGTATGAATAATTTTAAAAAATTGTTATAAACATACACAAAATAAAAAAATAAGCAGACAAAAGTGAAAGACTTATGAAGTAAGCATAAAACATACTCAATCAATATGCAAAGTATGTCAATGATGTGTAACTCATAATCAAATACTACTTATCTCAAATTTGATGCATGTAATTTAATTATAAATTGGTTATGGTAGGAACTATGTATTGAAATATTTTGTGAGAAAGGCTTGGTCTTATCCATGGTATTTCACTTTAACTCATAAAGGGAACACCAATGAGGTGGAATTTTTTTTGGTAATGATGTAAAATATGTTTTTAATATGGCAATTTGTGAGGAGGGCCTAGTCCTATCCATGGTTTTACACTACAACTCACAATGGGAACACCAATGAGTTGAATGGAAATAAGTAAATATTTTATTATGGTAATTTTTGAAGAGATCCTAGTCCTATCCATGGTCTTACACTAAAACTCAAAAAGGGAAGCCCTATGGGAAAATAATTAGCTAACAAAATAATATTTCTCAATGGTAAATATTAAGAATGTTGTAATGAAAGAGGGAATGTAAAATTCATGACATAGGTTTATATGAGAAGACCTTAGGAAACATGAGCCATATTAGGTACAAAGAAAAACACTAAGAGTCTAGTGACCATCAAAATACAAAGGATACTTACTCAAAATAAGTATAATGTTTTATAGGTAAATAGGTGAGATATTAATATAAACTCATGTTAGTTCTATGATTAGCAAAACTAAAATGGACCTACCTTCCCAAAACATGTTCCCCATTCCTCAGGGCCTCTTACCAAACCATCAAGTTACTATGAAGATTGGGTACTTGTGTGAGAAAGCAGGTAGCACTAAAATATTTTTTATTATCCTTGTCCAATCTACTAGCCTACAACACCCAAATGGACCTTGAATCGATCATGAGGCCATTGGTGGATTTTGAGCTTCAATTAGAAAGAGGAGACATGCTATGAATAATGTATTTTAGTGTGATTTGACTTTTGAAATTTTATGTTTCCCTTTGTATCATTGCCTTTTATTTAAATGATTTGGAATTTAACTTTTTATGGCTTTTATGATTCCTCCTCAATAGGGATTTGGAATAACCAACATAGTGATAGAATTGATACACACAAATGAGATTTAGACTTTGGTTAAAGGATGATAAGTATCCAAAGATATGACTGAATAAACACTTAGGCTTACCTATGAACCAATATGTAATCTCAATTTTTGAATAATATGTATTCTTGGTATGTGAAATAAAATAAAGGAATAGAGGGAGATCCACAGTAGAACATGAAATAAGAGTAAAATAAGATGTGTTGTTTGCTAATTGATAATATGGTAGATAAATAATTACTAAGGGGATCAAGGTTTATATAACCAAATCACAATAATAATTATTTGAGTTTTAATTGAGATAAGGTAGCAAAAAATCATTGTAAAATAAAAATAAATACATGAAATAAAGGAAGTCATAGAAATAAGCATGCAATCATGGAAAGAAAGAGAAGAAGCCATAAGAAAAAGAGGAAAGTAAATGAAACCATATAAAACACATAAATCATAATGTAAATATCCATGTAAAATAGATAGGTGAAACCAAATTTGACACAGAGTCAAATGATATAAGATATGTAAAAAATGTATCACAAATCCAATTAAAACCATAATGAAGAAAAAAGTGAAAGAACATAGTGCCATGTTTGTAAATACTAATTTTTTTCCCACAAATGTTATCCATGACATCTAAAACATCTATAGGAAGCTAGATCCTAATGGTATAAAGAGTCTCATCAATCCTAATATAAAGTTGTGAAAATAATTCTTTTTTAATCTCCTAAATAGAAAATGTAGGTGTAGCTAAAGGATCATGATCATGAGGGCTCTCATGAATAGAATATTCAAGGTGAGGAATAGGTTCCTAAATAGGAATGGTATCCTCAGGGAGAGAAGGAGTCACCATTAGTGGAGAAGAAGGATCCAAGGGTGGAGAAGGATGTTCCATCATCAAATAAAGATGAGCCTTCTTGCATGGGTGACCCGTAAAAAGAGGAAAAGTAATTGTAGGTGTTGACTAAAGGTGATCATGAAGGTGATACTAGAGAATATGATAATTATCAGTATGATGGGTACCACACTTGTGACAAATACAATATGCCTCACCATATTTAGGGATAAATTCAAGTAACAAATTAGGAGGAGGTATAACATTATCTTTGGGATGAGTAAGGGTGGGATGTAATGTGTTAGTATACTACCAAAACTTTTGAAAATGAGTGGAAGAATGATTATCTATCCTATAAAAGTAATATATATGTTTGTTAGTAGATTTGAAAGGTATACTAATTTAAGAGGTAAAATAATAAGTCAAGGATAACTAATATAATTAGAAATCTCTAGTCCAATGACCAACAAATTTATGGATATCACAATAAGGTTGATCAGCCCATTGGGTAGGTATGGGATCAAGCTAAGGCAAAAAAGAATGCCATTTCCAAGGGAAGGCAAGAATTAATCAGAAACTAGACTAGGATCATTTGAAGGTAAAGTGAGATTATAAATAGGATGAGGCTTAACTAAAGATAGAGTGAGAGTAGGTACTATACTAGGCTCAGCTGAAGGTGAGGTTGGACATGTGAAAAGCTTAAGAGTAGTGGCTAACATCTCTAGAGTAAGAAAACTATAAGGATATCGGTATCTATAAAATTAGTAAGGACCATTCATGACATGATCTATAAGCATGATTCTAAGAGGTTCCACTAAAAATGGAGGTGTACCATGTGATTGATCCATCTCTACCCTATAAAAAATAGGAAGATATTAGAATTAGGCACTATGAAGGATGAAATGGTATAATATGAATGAAAAGACAAAAATAAATAAGTATGATATCAAAACATCTTGAAATTTCTATCTTGGACAAGTACACTTAAAAATAGGTCATCCAAAGCATAACCATTATCATAGTCAAGTGTATGCAAGTTGATGGTACATGTAGGTATTACATTATAATTAGAAGTTACATGATAGATAGAATGTCTAGTCTTGGTTAATACTATAGGTATATCATTGATAGGAGCTTCATGGGATTGAGGTTACAAAGATGGAGGAATTTGGTGATGATATGAGGGTATAAATATAATGTTTTAATCTTGAAGCTAATCTCATCTAGCTCATCATCATCAAAATATTGGAGTTCAAGTGGTATATTCCCAATGAGTTCAAGATGACCATTATAACCTTGGGTAGAATTGATAAGATAATTAAAGAGTTGAGATTCCCTAAATGGTATATTAGGCAAAGGTTCAAGGGTAGTAATTTTAAATACACCATGTTCTTGGAATTGTTTCAAATTCAAAGGGTTTGTGTCTCCTTGAATATTATAAATAATACCATTATGGGGATATTTGAATCATTGGCACACATATGAGGTGATATCCCTCATATTATGAGTCCAAGGTCTACCAAGTAATACGCTATAAGAGAGGGAAATTTAAAGATCATAACTTTCACATACATCATGATAGGAGGGATGGTAATGGGAATCCATGACAAACCTAAAGGAGGCATTTGCCTTCAATCGTAGCCTTGACATGTGCTACATGTGGACTTGAGATTGAATTGGTAATATTTAAGAGTTTTACTAATATTAAGGGAGGCCATAAAAGTACTTGAACCCTCATCATTTAAGATACATTCAACTTGGATATCTTAGATTTAGATGCTAATGAATAGAGGATGATCATCTGCATGAAGTAGAATATCATCTAAAATCATGGAAGTTATAAGAAACTTAAGGGAAAGATAAGTAACCACTATTTCATCAAAATTTATGGACATTTCTTCACAATATTGAAATATGTTATCTTTGGATCTAGATAAAGTAGCTTTGCATTCTGCTAGAGGAGGATGAGGGATGTTCATTTCAAATATAAATTACATTAGATGGTTTCTATGATGGGGGAAATTTCACATTAATTCAAAGAAATGTATTTTCGATGGGATATGAGAATGTTTTGGAATGGGGTCCCATTGATCATAACCCATGAGGGGATTGTTAGATATAAGTGAATAATGTTGTAAGATATCATATGAAGGAGGGTTGGAAGTGAAATTAAACTTGTGTTGGTAAGTTTTAGTTGGTTTATGTTGAGGACAAATAGGTTGATTGTCTTTAGGTGGTGGGATGGTTGATTGAGGTATTTCTTGTGATTGGGTTGAAGAAATACTATTGGAATGTTGGGGAATGTTATCTAGATGTTTATATGTTTGAGGAAGAGGAGAGATAGTGTGAGAGGTATGATCAAGTTCAATTGTTGAACGTGGTTCTTGGAAGGTTATAAGGTAATCTTGCCCCAACTTCATGATTTGGGATGGAGAAGTGTCTTAAATGGCACATAACATTTGAGAGGTTTGATGTATGGGTGTTAGATTAGAGTTGATAAAGGAAACTACTCTTCACATGCTAGTCATATTTACCACATATTATTCATTATTAGTGAGGTATATAAGACTTTAAACATTATTTATAGAAGGAGTAGGCTTGTCATTGATATCTTTATGATTAGGAAGAGGATCTTTATATATAGAAAGATAAGCATTAGTTTGATTTAAATCTTGATTTTTGTGTTGTGTTTCATGGGATTTAACAACTATGTCATATACTTGTTGACACTTTTGAATGAGTGATTCATGATAAAATTTTAGGCCAAGAAGAAAATCCATGGCTAGATTATGTAATTATCTACAAGTTCTGTGAAAGTGGCCCTAACTTGCATGAAACCAAAAAAAATTGTTTGGGTCATACCATGATTTTCATTTGATGAGTGAGGTTAAGATATCATGGTATAAGCCTTGGAAGATGATTTTAAATATCTAATAAGGATAATGGTTTTTGGGAATTAATGCCATTTGTTTGTGAATATGTAGGATTAAGAGCATTGTTTGGAGGTGAATCATTCTTCAGAATGTTGTTAGGAGTGATTTCTTTAATGTTGTGAATAATATAATAAGTATAAATAACATCAACATTGGTACCATGAATTTTTTTTAATGAACATACGAGTGCCCATGGTAGGTTGAGATGGTTCAAATTGGTGCATGAGAAAGTCTTGTTTCCTAGTTTGGTCAAGGGATTCTTCAAAAGTTCTTAGAGAGAGAGAGACTCCTAACCCAATATTGTAAATTGGGGTAGAGAACATTAGTAAATAGGTGGAAGAGGTTATCATCAGCCATATTATTCTCACATTTGTTATGGAGGTTCCTCCATAATTTGATGAAAGATTGTGTAATTTTAGTTTAAATTTAATTATAATTTATGAAGTGAGCTAAGTTATTCTCAATAAGATCACTAGTTTGAAACTATTGTACTAGTGAGCTAACTAATATTCCAAACTAGTGATAGAATGGGTTATTAGTTTATTTTATTGATCTAAATCATCTCTTGAGAGTGTGTTACCTAATATTTTTGTAGAAATAAAGGTATTAAGTTTGACCCAATCTTTATAAAGGTTACCAAATGTCTTTAATTGAAATATGGGATTGGTAGACCCATTATAGGTAATCATAAATGTCATACATCATATGTTGATATTATAAATTTGAGTTACAAGAGGTTTATTTTTTATTTCAATTTTTTTATTAATGAGTGGTGGTTTTAGAATAAGGTTACCTAGTAATCCCTAAGGGGGGTGGGGGAATTCAAATTTTTTGCTCCCTATGAAACCTGTTAGGATTAATTTTGAAGGTTAATGACATGGTTTTGAATCTATAGAATTTGATTTACATTATTGGTTGGAAAAGTATGCATTTTATTGAGTGTTTTTAATAATATTTTATGAGTTTGGTAAATATTTTGACTAGTGTGCACAACATGTGATGCATTGGTATTAGTATTAGTGGCTTGAGTTACATTATGAGTAGTAGCATGTGTTATAGTAGTGGCATATGAAGAATTGATGTAAAAATAAGCACTAGTATCATTATTAGAATTTGTAGTAAAATATGAACTATTGGCATGCTTACAATTGGTATCAAAAGATTGACTAGTGGCATGATTAAGGACAAGGGTTTTTGGGAAAGGTCCACTAGAATTTGAACCTACCATGTTATTGCAACTACATGGTATAGAGGTTGAATAATTCATAGAATAAGATGTCATGGTGTGAAAAGGAGAAAAAATAGAAGGAAAATGTTGAGAATCAAAGAAAGTGTCTCCCTTAAATCTTTGAGATAAGGTAGGGGAGGGTGAAAGAGGTTCCTCTACTTGAGGACCTATCATAAGATTATAAATGATTGAAGGGTCCTTTCCCCTATGTTGAATAAATTAATTAATGAAGAAGATAATTTCAGGTGTATAATCTAAATCATGCTCATATTATAAGGAGAACAAAGGATTATGAACTGAGGATGAATGAGGAAGAGTCTCATTATTGGTAGTATGAGTGGAAACATGAACATTGATTGCATCCAAAGTGGGAGCCACAACCTATGTCTTGGGAAACCTATTAGGATTAGAAAGAATCATCATGTTTATCATATTTAAATCTATACTACCATCAAATATGAAATTCATGACGAGGAAAAGAGACTAAAAGGTTGATAGAAAGAAGAATCAGTTAGGATACAGATTCAAATAGATTGATAGTGTTCTATAAAATAGGAAACAAAATAGAGAATAAGAGGACATAGTTATATAGGTTAACCATGTAATGCTAGATAGGAAATAAGAGCACACAATCATATATATTGAGTTTCTACTATTAGATAGTAAATAGGACATGATGATAAGATACATAGTCAAATAGGGTGATTATGTACTGAAGGCAAATAGGATGAATAGTCTGTAAGAGACTATGTTGATAGGGATGACAATATTTAGAAAATAATATAAGAATTTAGCAAGATAATATCTAAGCAAATGTAATGAAGCACACAAGCAATTAGATCAATTTTATTTATCCAATTGGAACACATAACACAAAACTTACACTAAAATTGGATAATGCATGTTTTACAATACAAAATTTAATGATCAAAGATCAGGTAACAAAATTGAAATTAAATTATAAGTAATTGGTCATTCCTAAATGTTGTTAAGTTATAAATAAGTTTTAAACTAATGCGATGGGGAGTTAGATATAATAAGGAACTAGAAAGTAATCTATGGATAGTTTAAATAAGTTTAGGTTGAAAGGGATCTATATTGGTGATGGTATTGGGTTGGTAGTGGGGCCCACCCCCTCACTTCACAATATTCTAATGATAAGGGTGTTGGGTACTTTGACAGTATATACCATCAGCCATGTGTTTATACTTGCCAATAAAACCAAGTTGGCTTCTACCTTGGTGATGAAATCTACGTAGGTAGACCTTGGGATGATAAATGTTTAATTATTTTTAGTGTAAAGTGATTTGGAAGCATGTGAAAAAGAGAAAAATAGTTTTATTGAATTGGTAAATTAAAAAACCACCTTATTAATCTATGATTGTTACTTTAAGAATGCAAACAACTAAAATTAAAGGTAAACTAATTATTAGGAAAAATAAGGTTAATTATGTGATTGTTAAGAGTACAAAGTAAATTTAGGCAATAATATATGAAAACAATGGAAAACAAAGTTAAAAGGGTCTCTACTATTTTCCAAAAGTAAGATCTAGAAGAGCACAGTTAAATAGGTCGACTATGTCTCCTAAATAAAAGATAGGGTATAGAATTGTGTTGAGGTAGTCAACCTAGTTTGTTATAGGGATGCATTTTTATAGACTAATAAATTGTAAAAAATATCACTATAAATGAAAGAATAAAATGACAAAGAAGATAATAATGAACCTTGGTGGGTTTGAAAATGCTTAGATTTCAAAATTTTATGTTGTGATTCTCAAGTGTTGATTCAAATATTTTATGAATAGAGTCGACTAACTTGACAGAGTTTGCAAAACTTGTGCACTAAAAAGGAATTTACGAACACAATCAATTAGATCAACTATGTCTATAGACCTATATACTAAAAAATAACTATGAACATAGTTGACTAGATAGACTATGTCTGTGATCCTCTAATTGAAGAAGAAGACTATGTTGAGCTGATCGATCTAGTCACTTTTATTTGGAGAAGCCATGCACACACAACAATGTCATTTTGGGGTGATTATGTATTAAAACTATGCAAAAACTATTAGAACTATACCAATAGATTTGATACAATACTACACAAATACAAATATATAATATGATGAAAAACTAAATGTGTGAAAGAAAACCTACAATGGTTTGATTTGTGTTGGGTTCACTAGAATGTATACAAAGGAAAATACAGCTGACCTATTAATCAATCCTATCTTTAAAAAGATCCTACTTACACTTATGATTGTTGATACATTAGATATTTGGGGCCATGACCAAGATGGATCCACTAGACCTAACTAGGGGATCTCTTACCACAATAACATCACTAGAGAGTATTCCAAAGCCTCTAATCAAGCAACAATGTGTAATAACCCTAGATAGGTTCTATGTTCTCATATTACTTTAGTACATGCAAATCAAAGTAAAATATAATCTAGTGTTCACCAAATCTTGTGGAAAAATTAGGGGAAAAAAGTTAAAATTAAACATCCATAGAATATCTATACTCATGTCAATACATATGAAATCATAATTAATGGGAGATAAGTGCAAATGTAAATATATCTACTCTTACAAAGGAGGAACAAATTTAGGAATACTTACCTTTGAAGATGAACCCATTGATCCTTAATCTCTCCCTTGGCCAAAGTGATTTTCAAGAGGTTGTTTTGGTATTTAAGGATAAAAAATATAAGTCAGCTCTAGGAGACACAACTTCTTTATGAATACAAAATACTTCTCTATAAGACAAGATCCATACCTCCAAATAAATTATTGAAACCCTGAGATATGATCCTCAAGTAAAATGGTTGATAATCAGATCCATGGTATAATATTCTTCTTCTTTTCTTCTCTTCAAATGATGGAAATGGATGTGTATATATAGTTGAATCTAACCTTAAACCTTTCTAAAATCTTAGCCAATAGGGTTGGCCCAATTTGACTCTATATCATTATTTGATAAAAACAAGTTAGGTCTCAATCTAAGTTAGCCAAGGATGACCTAAAATCGTAACATGATTTAACAAAATTAAATATAAGATCGACTAAGGCCGATAATATATTGTAGACTATCAAAAAGGGTTTTAGGTTTAATAAGGGGATAAATAAGGTGATGAATTTCTTGGATGAGTATGTAAGGGAGGAGGAAAAGATTAGGAAAGTCTATAGGAGATGGTTTTGTAGATAACAAGTGGTGGTATATGAGACAACAATATTGTGAAGCACCAATGGTTTGCCCACCCCTTTCTTTCTACACCTTTCAAGGAATTAACTTAGAGAGATTGAGACTCAACAAGTTTCTAGAAGAGAGAATACATCAATAATTGATGAAGTTTGAAAATATTATGTGTATAAAGGTTTTTATTACAAAAAATTCACTCACACATAATTATAGTTACCACTATGTAAGTATTCTCACCCCATCTAATATAAACACTATATTACTAAAATTCACCCCCTTAGTGTGATCATTATTAATTACTAACTACATCCTCTTAATATGAACATGGGAAGATATTCACATTCTCAAAAGAATGAATCTCCTCCTAAAAACATTAATTTGACTAGGTAAAACTCCATAGGTTATCTCTTTAACCTTGTGAAGGTGTAGCTATAACCTAAATTATGTAGGACTATTACCTTCCTCCTTGGGTTCTTGTATGACATTCCCTTCCCCTTTAGGTCCCTGAATTCTAAATTTCTAAAATTCACAAGCTTGGAACTAGCTAGACAACTATCTACATAGAGTTTACCTCAATGTATTCTCTTACTCTCCAAAGTGAGTTTCCTAAAAACATGAATCTTTCCTATATTTTTACAAATTATTTTATTCAAAAAACACACAACATATTACTAAATAGGAATATTGAAAATGAAACACATTTCAAAAAAAAAATACATTACCAAAAAAACATGTCACAACATGATGGCATGACCACATCACTTATGATTGAAAATAGGACACTTTTCCTTCTTTCTTCCATTGCCTTCAACTTCTAAATTATCACTACTTAGAATAATATAATTTGAAGATCATTTTAAAATGACAAACATCATGTACAAGTGATATTGTGTCTAGTTGAAATCAGGGTATTTTTTTTACTTTTCACTATTTTTTAACCTGATATATTTTTAAAGAGCTAATGCAAATATTTATCTGATATATATAATGGTAAAAAGAAATATTTAGAGAATAATATGCACACTATTATATTTCATTAATCACACCATATACAATTTTTTTTTGAGTATAACTCTTGAATTTGACAACTCTATCATAACACAACTATATAAAATACTCAATGGCCATTACATTACATTGAAATTTAGATTTCTAATTATCTCAAATATACTTCCATTATTGAATCTTAATGAGATAAAACTAAACTAATGGAAATAACATAATACAAGACAAAAATTTAGAAATGACAAGACATGAATACATAAAAGGACACAACAATATAATATTAACTCTTAAATACTTATAAAATAAATTTTAAACATAACATTCACCTCTATACACATGATACTTATTATACTAAAATTAACAAGCTAAAGATATAAACACTTAAAATATAACATTGAATAAAACATAAACTTAAACTTTGATACTTGACTTTAAATGGTGGGCATGAGAGAATATGAGATGGTTGAATGATAAACACGGAAGATGGTGTGATTATGTACTGATACATGGAGGATAAATGGTTGGGATATGTTGGTGAGATTAAAAACATGTATATAATATGTAGTTGGAGGTTGATGCTATGTGATTACCAAACTCATGTGAGTATGTTCTTAATGAGGTACTGTTGGCTTAAGACTCGAGTCCAAATATTCATGCCAATAGATGGTAATCTTGGCCATAGAATTCTCTAATGTTTTTACCATTAATATAACCTCGATGTTGATAATGGAACACAGGTGTACTTGGGACTATAGTAGACAAAATTAATAACTAAAATACTATGTCAAATCTCAATATTGACATAATTTTTGGGTCATAATGGATGAAAATAATATGGGTAATGACACTAATTAGTAAATAAATATAGAATAGTCCTTTATCACTTGGGAAAATGGTGATGCTAGAACAAATGGTGATCCATAGTGACACACAATAAATTTAAGGATTGACTAGATTGATGCCTCAAAGGAATATATATTTAGTGATGTAGAACTAAAATTTGATACATATAAGTCATGTTGATTGGCACAAAATAATCAATATTCCATAACTATAAAAACAATTATTATCAATAGGGGAAATTGATCCTCCACATGACATAAAATAATAATTTCAAAATAATATAGGAATTGATGATGTGGATTAGAATGGAGGAATTAATTCAAATATTTTAGAGAAAATATATTTAATAAAAAACCTATATTATTTTTGTACAATGGTAAGCTTATAAATATTATGAAAAGAAGAAGGTGGTTACAAAAACTAACCACCAATGAGTGAAACCAACATGTAAAAAAAAAAAAAAACATAACAAATTAAATTACTTTAGATCATAAATGATACTAACAAACTCCCCCTTCATTTAAATGGGTATATAAAGACTAGAACAATGAACTTTAAGTCATCTAACTAGACTCTACTATAATTGCAATTGGTACACTATGCATCCTAAACTGATCACATCACGATTGTCCCTGCACTATAGTAAAACATGATCACATAGTATATAGCTATATTTATCCTCACATAGAATCCATCCAACAAGTGATTTATCACTTTACTATGTATGGCACATCTCAAATTGAAACCCAAAAATTGACAACATATCTTGTAGGCCTTTGCTCAGCACTAATAATAATAACAACTCAATGTTGACTTGTACTGCATATCACCAATGATTGATCAAAAAACCAATATGAAATATCTTCTACCCTATAAGGTGAGAGGTGAGAACTCATGCTTAAAATAAACTAAGTAAAAACCACTAAAATAATCCACATCAAAGATAAAAGAAACACTACATCTATGAAAGAAAAGTACACAAGCCAAAAAGAGCTACTATATCAAATACCAATCTTGAGCCTAGTACCTCACACAAGATGGGTGTGTCACAAGATCAAAATATATATTCATCAACTATAAAGCAAGAAACTTCACAGTCATCCCGTCCATCAAAATAATATGTAGAAGAATAGCTAGAAGAGTGACTAGAGTGACTAGAGTGATCAAAAATGTTTTCTTCTACCTTCTATTGATGTCGAGAGGATCTCCTTTTGGAATGGAACTCTATAGAGAGGTGTCATTTCCCATCAAAATTGTAGCATATTCTCTCACATCCGCTTGAACTAGAGGAATAATAGCCACATGAAGAAGAATGCATGTGCTTGTGTTTGTGTCCATGTGAATTTTTGTGGTGGTTCTCATGCTTTGGAGAAGTAGAGTGATGTTTATGTTTAGGATATCTTGAATGATCCCTATGTTTAAAATGATGCTTCAGTTTTGAAGAGCTAGAATGATGTTTACACCTAGAACCGTGCCTTTGAGAGTGTCTTTGTTTCTCTTTATGTCTTTTTTTGGGCTCATATAATGGATTTCCTATTTTGGAATAGTGTGCCTCCTCAGTAGATTTATTTTTTGAAAATTGTTGCTCATGTTGAGTGAAAAACTCATAAATGGAATCAAAAGTAAATTTGTTAAGCTTATCACTCAGCTGTAACATCTGTAAAAAATTCTTGTAGCTAGGGATAAGACCATTTAAAACAATAGAAATGAGAATTTCATTATCAATTTTACTACCAGTAGTGCCATATCCTTGTTTCAAATTCGCAATGAATGACACATATTTTGAAACATCTTCATCATCAGTGAGTTTAGTGTTAAGCAACTGCATAAGGAGATCAATTTTATTGTAAGTAGGTTGTTTATAATACAAGTCTTTTAGAGATTCCCATGATTTCCATGTTTTAGATTTGATGGCTTCAATGTGAATTATGTCTTGTACATTTTAAGTCTATTTCACCATTATGAGAGCATGCTTATCACATTTTTGGAATTCAGCAAGCATTGCAGCTTCAATGGGTTGTTTTTCAGCTACGTCTCACAAGTCATTGAAAATTAAAATATTCTTTAGTAGTTAAACATACATTTTTAGAAATTAGGCTCACAATTTTAGCCATGGTGTAGGAGAAAACAAAAAATGATGAATGTTATTGGGGTTTAGCCTTTACCTCTGAATAGATTCTAATTTACAAATAATTCCTTGGACTTGTAAAAACTTTACACCTTATAACTCCACTTACATAGATATTTCTCCAATATTTTAATTTTTCAATACAAAATTTTGACCAAAAAATTAGTTTTTGAGGGTTTTAAACTTATAACCTCTCCATTTATAAGAGACTCACAAAATCTTGACAACCAATTCTACTATAAGCATTACTGAAATGCTAAATAAATTTTTTATATTTAAACCTTGAGGATTATAATTTTTTAAATCATATATTTGTAAAACAAATTTATCCATGTATGTAAAACTATAGAAAAAAATATTACCCTCTACTTGCTTTTGATTTTGGCACTTTATTTCTTTTCATAAACCCATGCATATTTTTAGGGTTTTAAAATTTTACCCAGGTTTTGATTTTGGAAGAGAGTTATCCTCCATTCATACATGTATATGCTAAATGAGTGGTATGTATTACTATGCCTTCATTTTACTATATTTTTTATGCCATCCAAGTATCTTCAAGGGAGTGATAATGTGTACAGGTCTTCTGTTTGAATGTGAGGATTGATGTTTGACTGGTTATGGAGCACAATGTGAATATAATAACTATGAAAAGTTAGATTATAATTACCATTTGACATAAAATTCTCATGTCCCTCTCTATAGGGTAGATTTATGTTGTTCGTGAGAATGCACATAACTTTGGGTAAAGCAATCATAAATTGTATCCCTCTCACAATATCCAAAGATATCTAGAATTTTTTTTAAAAATTAACTAAACTTATTTTAGCCACCATATTACATGCTCAAACTCCTTTCAACCTTGTAGTGATTACCAGATCTATACTTTGAACAGCCATTAATTTCCAATGATAATGTTATATCAAATGGGAATAATTAAAACAATAATTATAGAAGTGTCATTTAAATTCTAAATTCTAATACATAAATTTTAGCATATCATAGACTTCTTTCTATATAGTCTCTCTCCTTTAGAATTGTTCTTCAAATCCTCCTCTTCACATTATCTAGACTTGATACCATTGATGTGGATTGGAATGGAGGAACTAATTCAAATATTTTAGAGAAAAATATATTCAATAAAAAATGTATATTATTTTTGTATAATGGTAAACTTATAAAGCTTATGAAAGGAAGAAGGTGGTTACAAAAACCAACCACCAATGGGTGAAATCAACCCATAAATAAAAACTAAACAATAACATAACAAATTAAATTATTTTGGATCATAAATGATCCCAACAATTGATATTGATCTAATGTAATACAACTTAGAATGCGCTTGTCATTGTAAAAAATCAATGCAAAATTGGTGCAAGTCTAATCCATGTAAATGCAACCAAAATGAGGTAAAGTTATGTGCTTATAGATTGATGATAAATGGTAAAAATTTAATGGATGAGTCTGTGAAATATGTAAACCAAGAACCAAGTATATTAGATATTGATAGAGTTGTATCATAATCAATTATGTGTGAAACTACACATTTAATAACACATATACAAGGTGAAATAATGATATGTGTACCCTGAGAAATAAATTAAACTTCCATCATAAGACTATGATATACCTAGTATGATACTATTTATATATTTTTTAGGAACTAATGAAAAGATTTATCTCATATAAATAATGGTAAAAATAAATATTATGATAATAATATGAAGGCTATTATATTTCATTTGTTACACCTTATCCAATAGGTAGACATACAAATATATAGGAATTTCCTCTCTTAGATAATATGAAAGTTATAGATGCTCCTATAATAACTCATCCTAATAACATGAGTGGTGTTAACCACATATATTCATGTAATAACAATATACACAAAATATAAGCAAACCTATTTACATGGGTTTTTATTACTAATAACTCACCCACACATACTTACATTTACCATTATGTAAGTATTCTCAACCCATATAATGTAAACAATAAACACTATATTCCTCATAATTTTGGCTATGTTTTTTTTAATCCCATGATAACCATGGACCTATATGTGGGATTTTAATTGGAAACATAAATATCAAGATGTGTCTTGTACACTTAGGGGTTGACATTACTTTATGACCTACTTGAGTGTCTTGACCTTTGAATATTCACTAGTCAAGCTGGTGCTTAGAAAAAATGTGCATTCTTTTTGGTATTTTGTGGCTCAACCAATCCATAACTTGGACTATTAGTTTTCTTTAAGATTTCAATAAGGAAGGTTTTGGGTTTGTTTAGCTTGTCTATTTGGAATTATTGGGGGTTTTAGTTCCTTTTTCATTATTCAGCCTATTTAGTGTAGTTTTGGAGAAACTCAATCTGTCATGTTAGCAAATGTCTTGAGATCTAATCCATATTGATATTTAAGTCCACATTGGGGGTAAATAATAAGGAGGGTGACTCATTTTTATATACTATGTGTAGAAGGATAGAGTAAGAGAGTCAAGTATGAGGACAATCAATTCTAATCCATGATGGTTTGCAATCTTGTAAGTAAATGGTTTTTTCATTTTGAATGCAAGTCAATTGGGATTTTTTTGTTGGTTCAGCATATGGGGGTTTATAATGGAATTAGAAGTTCACTATGAATTTTTGAGACTTCATGATGAACCTATAATGACATATAATAGATTATACTTCCCTTTGGTTGTATGGGATTCATTTCAATGTTGAATCTATCATAACAATTGGTTGAAAAGTTTTGTGGGTTTTGCATGCAAATAAAATGTTGGTTATTTTAAAGGTTTATGAAGTAGGGTTACTATTGTATGTTTTATATGGATTTAGATCTTTGTTCAAGACAATTTTGTACTTCGATGTGCATATTCAGAGATGCATTTAATTGTAACCCTAGTTTGGTGAAACAATCTATTATGTTGGAATAATTTTAATTAGGTCATATACTTATTGTCTTATCTGTATGGTTGAATTCACCTTTTATAGAATTTAATTATGTGTTTATATATTGAATTTACCTATTGATTATGTTATTAAAATTTTTTTTTCCTTGTTGGAATTATGTGTGGTTTTCATGATAAGATACGATCTTGATTTGATTCAATTATGTTATTTGGCATAGCATAAATTGACAGTTATGTCATTATGCAATGCTTAGGACTAAATCAATGGCTATGTGTAGATTTTTAATGCTTGAGTTGTGATTTTATTGATGGGAGATACTTTTTAAATTATGTATTCATGATCTTGGAAATTAATGATGGTTATATTTTCCTGATTTGGAGATTTCATCTTACTGTGGACTATGTTTTTCCTTAACTTAGATATGGGTTGATGACAATGTTATGAGTTTTTTATTTCTCGGTTTTGATTTTATAGCCATGTTGGGTATGGAATGAATTCATGTCTCCTTTGAAAATATATTATAGCTTCATTATGAAGTTATGGGACTTCCTAATGAACCTACAATATAAAATATTAGATTTTTATCCATTCAATTTTAGTGGGTTTCATTTGATTACTGTATGTTCTACTATATATTAAATTTGGGGTTCTTGTTAATTCAATTGGAAATGAATGTGTGATTATATTTTGGAATAAATGTTCCAATCAATATTTTTTGTGTGGTTTTCATGAAGTATTTGTTCTATTTTTAAGTCAATTATGTTGTTCTGGGGATGGTATGACTTGGTGGCTATGTCATGGCACCTCTATTTTGGGGGAGGGAGGCTATGTTGATTTTGTGTGACCTTAGAATAGATGTTAAACTATACCTTTCCCCTAATTTATAATATTTATGGGCTGGTTCCATTTGATTTAAGATGGATCTATGTTTTTATTAATATGGGGAATATGTCTAGTTGTGTGTAATCTTTAAATGTTGTGACTATATTATTTTTATTGAGATATTGGAGAATAAGTTTATGGTCCCTTATTTTTAATTAATTGTGTCACTTGTCAAAAATTTTAAGTAATTTTTCCTTAGAAATATGTTATAAATAAATTGAATGTTATATAGTTGCATTTAGTTGTTAGAATTATGTCATTGAATCATTTTAAACAACATAATAAATCCCTTGGTTAAGATAGATACTCAGGGTTTTTTCTAAGTAATGTAATTATGGACTTGATGGATTCATATTTATTATTAAATTAATTTCCATGATTTTTGAATTAATGCCTTCGGTGTTACTTAGAATTTTTTTTTTGGTGAATGTATGCTTCTTGGATCAATTAAAAACACTTTGGTTTTGAAGGTAGTTTCCCTTTTTTGGTGTAAGGTGGTAGTTGTTATGTTCTTGACATTTTTTTATGGATGTCATTATTTTTTCATTGAATTTTTTTGTGAGTTATATTAGTTTCTTAGAATATATTTTGCATGCTTTTAAGTGCTTTTAAACACCCAATTTCCAAACTCCACCATCTAGTTGATGAATGGGGTGGTTAGGGACACCATATGGATGGGCTAATTAGACTAGGAATATGGGGTTTACTTCATATGGCTCAAGTGATTATTTTATTCTCTTTAATGTTCATATTAGTGTAATTATTATGGGTGAATAATTGATGATGTATAAAATATTGTAGATGATTCTTTTGATTTGTTTATAACAGTTTTAAATGATGTATTTTTTCTTTTTATTAGTTGATATGTAATCTTGTGTGATTCATTATGTAATCACCCTATTGAGGTCCAACTAGAAATATGTGATTTTTTAAAATTAAACATATATACCATTAATAGATTACACCATGAGAATATAAATAGAGACAATATGAAAAACTCAAAGCATGATAATAGCAAACAAGCATATTAAATCACATATAATAGATCTCTAATATCATGACAACACATCATAATGAAAATATAGAAAGTAATTATATTAATTCAGCCACGAGTGATACAAGTCAACATCCACTATTTTAAATGTACAATAATAAGTAATTACAACTTTTCATGAAAATATTCAATAATAAGAACTATTCAAGACAATGCACATATAAGATACATGGCTCTCCTAGAGCATAGTTCTCAAACTCAAGTATTTGTGGAAATCTCAAGTGTCATCTCGATAAGTAGTAATACTATGGAGAGGGAGAGGATCACATGAGCACTTTTACACACCAACCATGGACCAATGATCCCCCACACTAATTTCATCAATGAATGTCCTTCCCTTCATAGATGAGCAGATAGTGATGGTATAGGAATATAGAGGGATAAATAAGAACCCATTTGTTGTATGATTTATAAAACTAAACATGTAGTGTATCATAGAAAACCATTCTATTACAAGATATTCCACAAATATGTAAATCATAATTATGAAATGATAATGTCTCACTAAAAATACTTTGTCCTAAAGTATCATGAATAATAAATAATAAGGATCTATAGATCAATCAAATTCATACACACCACTTGATTAAATTACCATAATCCAGCATTTTAATGTTAGCAAGCTAATGAAGTCCATTCACTCTTTACTTGGTATCAACAATGCAAATTTGTAAAACATAATTTAACCAAAAAATTCTTATAATTTACATCTTACTAGAAAACACACCACATAACATGCCATACATAGGAGTAACCAAATCATACAATTATTCTATCAAATGTATGAATGAATCTCATATTATTTTCTATCCCTTACTAGAAATACTGACTACAGTTTATACCATCCAAGTAAAATACACATTTTAACTTCATATTTTAACTAACACAATTAGTTTCCAAACATACTATACACTATGATAACCCATATTACCATGGTCTAGTATTTTAAGACATAACTACTAGTTTTCACAATCATTCATATAAAGTAGTCTTAAATACAAGGAAACCCAATCTTCTATTCAACAACTAGACATAACAAAGCAAGTCAAAATTTCCTTGAAACACCTAATATTCTATCCTAACATATGATACACTCTCACAGGTTGTATGCATACATACACAAAGTCCTACCAACTATCACAAAAGATTCTATTCATAGTAATAACCAACATACATACATTAAATCAAACAAATCTAAGTGTGAGTCTAAAAATAATAAATATAGTACATACCATCTGAGTATAACATAAATTTATATTATAGTACTCTATGGTATCCCATACTCTCATATTTCACAACTATATAAATATGCATAATCAAAAATATGATTTTAAGAATCAAATGATCCACATACATGAAAACAATCAATCAAGTATGAGATTATACCACCCAAGTATACCCTATATTTATATTACCTACTATCACTCTAAGAAATATAACTTATAAGAATACATAATGATGCGCCATTATATGTTAAATATAGCCAAACATTTATACATATTGACACTATCATAATATGTACCACATATAAGTATTCAATACTAAATACATATAACTAACAGTCAATCAATCATTTGTAGAGAACTCATGAACCCATTATAACATTCATTTAAACATCAATTTTTTTTATAGAAGATTATTTTAATATGGTTATAGTCTTGGTCCATCAAACACTTGATGACTAGATAAAATCACAATTCTGTTTACAAGCTCAGGCATATGACCCAACACAGTTACTTACATTAAGTACTTATGCTACATAATTAAATCAATGTGTAAATACAACAAAACTAGACTCAACACTCACAAAACATAGCAAAATCCAAACTAATATTTGATATATGTTATAGGGGTTTGAGTGAACACATTCGTTAAGTTAATCATATGTAATTCTTTTAATATAGTTAATACTCCACTCATGGAACTATAACCATAAAAATAAACCCATATATATATATATATATATATATATATATATATATATATATATATATATATATATATATATACATACATATATATATATACATATATACATATATATATATAGATATATGTATATATATATGTATGTATATATATATATATATAGATATATGTATATATATATATATATATATATATATATATATATATATATACATATATATACACACACACACACACATATCTATATATATAGATATATATATATATACACACACACACACACATATACATATAGACACACACACACACACACACACACATATACATATAGACACACACACACACACACACACACACACACACACACACACCTATGTTTATTATCAAGCATTCTATAACTTGGCTTAGTGTTACATTCACATCCCATATTTTGATTCATAAATTATATGATAAGCAACTCTTCATATTGAAATAAGGTCTACATTGAGATTATCTATTGATCCCATGCCTTACTAAACCATCAAAGGATAAATTAACCCCACATAACACCTATAGTTATTGGTATTCTCAAAGAGGTATTCATGAGGTTATTCAACCATTTAATATCAGAAAGGTTGAATATGTTTTATAATCTAGTTAACATGCCTAATCAAATCTAAGGCTTTTATATAAATCCAAAATATATAAGTTAAAAGCTTTTAGATATAGACCCATATATACCATGATTCTGAAATATTAAATTTTATATATGAAAATGGGCTATTGTTCTAGTTCATTTATAGTTTAACCATAACGTAAATAGCCATATTTTTTTATTTTAAAAAACCCTTAAAATAATTCTCAATCCTTTTGGAAGTAATACATGTAAGATACCACATGTTATGAATTAGTGTTCTTCAGACACATACTCTATAACATATTAACTAATTACTCCTTACTATCAAAATTAAGATAGATAAATATAACATTAATTGAGAGATTTTAATGAATTAACATCATTTAATGAATTACTTAATTGATACACATTGAGTAATTACATATTACTGCAGTGACATATTTGTTGTAGTGGCATGTAACTTACATTATGTATTTCTAAATTTTTCTTATTAGGTTGTTTCTTGTATAATAATATGGTTATAGTGATGTATTTTTTATTTATGGCCAATTTTTTTTTTTTGATAAATATCATATGTAGTCTCCAACATAACTAGCTTTATTAATCACACACCCATTGGAGGTGTCAGAACAAATATATCTCTCAAAAAATCTCTTTCATAGGGTTTTTCTTGAGTGAGTCATAAAACATCAAGAATTTCCAGTGTAAAACAAACCTCACCAAATAGCCAAACATTTATGGCATCTTAAAATGATATTATATGAAAGAATTTTCAACATATGTCAAGATGTAGATGCAGTTCTTCTAGATTGAGACATGAAAAGATCTTAAAGAAAATATTTCAAAGTGTTAGAAAGTTTTTCTTTTTTTAAGTATACTAGATTTATCCACTAATCCTCTAATTTTTTGAGGCCTTTTTAACTTTTAATACATTGATGTACTTCCTTATTTCACATTTTCTCTTAATGAGTTTGAATAAATTATTGTAGCCAAAACATGGAAAATAGATAATTGTATAGGAAAATATTTTTATTGGATGTACACACCTAATTCTAGGAAATGTCATAACTAGAAAATAAACAATTATAGATGGTAAAGTTAGGGAATAAATGATAATCACATATTTGATCATATGGTTAATATGAAGGCATCTAGTTCCTTATGTTCTAAGTTAAATAGTTATGACAATGTCGAGCAGTTAGATGAAACATTTGAGATACTATGACCGATCTATATAGGGTTATTTTATATTCAAGTTCAAGTATTAACTAGACACTTGCACCACCTCCAGCTACCATAAATATTATTTTTAATTATAATATGCATATAAAAATTAAATCATTGTTATGATCAAATAGCTCATTGTTTTTGTCTAGTAAAGTGTTGTTTATCTCTATATATTATTAATTGCCATTAATAATAGTTAGGCATAGATTAATTCAAAAAAGTAATATTTTTTTATTCACCATATTCCTTGACTATTTAAGTCTCTATTTTTTTTCTTCAAAGGTCAAATCATTATACCTTCACAATTATGTTTATTAAATTAGCTATATAGCTCACTACACTTATAAATGAAGCATTGTTTTCTATTTAAATCAATAGCATGCTCTCTCAATTTACATTTTGATAATTATATCCAAATTTCTATATCAAGTAATTTTCTTAAGTATTTTTCTAAATTTCATTTAAAAATTTCCTCATTTTAATGTATTCCCTAAACTTGATGATTTCATGAATATCATAAAAAAATTTAAGACACCCCCTACTTGGTATTTATGTACAAAATAAATCTCTGATTAAGTCCTCTAATTATATTTCTCCTTTTAAGATGTGTTCTCTTTACTCTCTATCTCTTCTTCCCCTTTATGCAAAGCTACACTTCTTTTTTTCTAAAAAGTATTTCACTTTTTATTTTATTTTTGGATCCTTTCCTATTTTTATGTTTTATGTTTTTGTTTTTTTATTACTTTTGTTTCTTTTCTTCTCTTATGCATATATTTATTTTATAAGGTTCTCTTTTATTTTCTTCGTTTCTTTTTTTTAATAAAAATAATCCTTTATAATATAATTTGGCCAATATTTACACAATATAATGCAATTTGATAATTATAATAAAATCAAATTATTTGCTACTAATTTTGTATGAGAAAATAATTATCATGACTTAAGGACATAGACTTTGTTATATTCTCTTAATTCATCTATTAAGCCAAACACCTACATAATCAAAATACAATGATATACACTTAAACCCACACATAACATCTATAATGTAATCATACCTGATTCATTTCCATCTACATGTATTGAATGGAACTAACACTCATAATTATCTAAATGCAGATAACATAAGAAAAGTGCTAATATTGACCATTCATATTATGAATCTAACATGAATTAATTGTGTGGTGTGTCTAGGGTTCTAGCTAATTTTTTATTCATCTTCCAACATCTTCATCTACATCACCCTCTCCAGTGATGCTCTCCTTCCATCGCACTTTGAGGGATGGGTTCTGCTACTTCAAACTTACAACTAAGTAGGTAGTTATACCATAACAATCATGATATACATAAGTCATAAAATATACCTGAAATGATAAATCAAAATGATCATAAATTAAACATATAATTATAAATAACTCATAATAGTATGATCATGTAGCCTAGACAATATCTTATCATCCCGTAACAACATATATCTCAAAGCTTAGTCAACATATAACCAAATCAAATGTGTCAACTATAAATATCCATGGGTAGTCAGATGATTTGTTTAATGAGGAATCAAGATTTAATAACCTTCCCCCGCAAAGCTAGTCATTGTCCTAGATGATTCTTATCAAATATAAAAATATGAATTAAAAACACTATTCCATAGAGAAATAACACAATATAAGGTATAAAATAAAGTAAATAAATGTGAAATTACCTATATAACTTATAAAATTACCGTCAAGTTACACTACTCTTAAATTATTGATCCCATAAGACCCTAATCTATGGCATCTCTCAATTAGGCAAACATAGTTTGTGAGGATTACTTACTCTAATTAATTCTGTCATGACCACCTCAAGGTCCAGAACCAGTAAAACAAGCCTAGGAATAACCTAGTAAATGTTTCACTAACTTTATAAAAATTAATGAGATCATCATAAAATCCAAAATAAATGGCCAGGGAGAGTTACACAAAACCTTCCATCCCTTCTACACATATCTCTTAATCCTAGAGAGTGTTTTTCTCATTCTTGAGAAAAATATTTAGGTAGCTTAGTAATAAGTTAATACTATCGCTACTCCACATAACTCCTAATAAGTATAACATGTCAATTCTATCACTATTCCACAAAGATCTTTACAAGTATGATGATGAATATGAACTATAAATACTACATTTTCAATGTATACAAAATTAAGGAATAAACATTCCACTATATACATGTGTATGGCCATATGACTGAATTTGATAAGTCCATCAGTCAATCTTAGATTTGACATGTCTATCTATCAAATCTAATCTTAGGAACTATCAAGTCAATGTGTCACTAAGTATTATACACTCCAATCACTTAGTACTCACATTCCTAATTAACCACTCATCATTTAGGTCTCTATGACCTAATGGTCTCCAAAATGTACCCAAATTTTAATGAATCACAATTCTATAATACTGATCATAAATAAATAATATGTGCTAAATAATTCTATATGTATCAAAACACACACACACACACACACACACACACACACACACACACACACACACACACACACACACACACACACACACACACACACACACACAAACACACACACACATAAGCAAAATCATACAATTAGTCTATTATTATGTTAATTTATCACTAGCCAAATGTAACTAGTATCATATTTCACCACTTAACCTATAGTGTTAAATTAGAGTTAAGAGAAAATAATGTTAGAATTAAAATAATATATAAACTCTAAGTATCACACCATCATTACAAATTTATAAAGGTAACCAGCGCGACATTTTCTCTCTACTTGTTTGGCTAGCCCACAAAGAGTTAAAATTTTATCTCAACCCCTAAATTGACAAGATGTTTTTCACATCCTATACCATACTCACTTTTAATTAAAGGAACAAAAATAAATCTTCAAAACAACATGCCTTTATAAAAAAATATAAAAATATCAATATAATCATGGGTGAATAATAACATAATAATTATAATGAACTTATAGTTATTAATCTATAATTTAATATATAATTCAAGGTTAACCACTCCACATTGTATAAAATCACAAGTTAGATAAATTAGTGACCTTAAAGACTCAAAGTGAAAAGTATATAATTATCATCTCAAAAACTCCTACATACTATCACAAGGTAAAAATAAAACACCACAACTCAATGTTTCCAAATCACTACCTGCTAACCAAATCTATAAGTATAGTATCACAATTTATTTCCATAATTGAAAGAGATATAAATAAATAAATAATAACCACAAAGATGTATCAATACATCTAATCCTATAAATTCTCTCTCAATAAGAATTAGAAGACATTATCCCTTAAATTTCAAGGGAATATGGTCAAACAACATTTCAAATACAAGTTCTCATTTAAGAGAACACTAAATCAACATCATGAAAATATGAATCCTCTAGGTCACTTATAATGATGTCTAAATAGAATGAGATAATATCATATCACCTCTAAGATAAATAAAAGAGTTGACACTTCATCCTAATCCACATAACTAAAGGGTTTTAATCCATATCCAACTCCTAACATAGTATTTCTCAACCAAACCATCCACACTCTTCCATGAGAAAATTCCTACAACCCTAAGTGGTACTAACTAAAACTGGTATTACAATAATATATATTTCTAGGATTAGTGATTATAAGACACAAAACTAAAGCACATATATTTAAGTGAGAAGCATCACGTGCTTATAAAACATTCAAAACACAAATGGTGAAGGTGAATTAGTTACCATGAAGGATGTAATCATACTCAACGTGTTCGAACTAAGTAATCAAACTACTATGTAAAAATCTCTTGTTCATAACTCATGAACTATGCTATGTACTCACCTACCCAAACCTCATATACAACCATCATCATTTAAACACTTGATAAACTAATCCATAAGCAAATAGAAAGGGTAAAAGTGATCCTAAGGGTACGCACTCAATGTTATCCACACACATTTCAAAAATGTCTCATACTTACAATAGTCACTAAGCCATATAGGTAGATCTACCAAGTCTCAAAACTCTAATTGTGGTGGAACATGGTTCTGTACCGAGGCACTATAAATCTAGAATACTGGTGCAATAATTCATGTCAGTAGGTTTAAACTAGTGAACATAAAGACACACAAATGATAATGGACTCATTAGGTCCTAAATTTTAAGCCATAGCTCTGATCCCACATGCAATAACCCCACTGGGGTCCAACTAGAAATACATGTTTTAAACTATATATATATATATATATATATATACCATAAATAGAATACACCATAAGAATATAAATAGAGACCATATGAAATACTCAATGCATTCTAATAGTTAACAAGCATATTATATCACATATCACTGATATCTAATATCATGAGAGCACATCATAATGCAAATATAAAAAGTAATTATATTAACTCAACCATGACTGATACAAATCTATAACCACTGCTATCAATGTAAAATTAAATATAATGTACATATAAGATTCATGGATCATAGTTCCCAAACTCAAGTATATGTGGCAATCTCAAGTTTTGCCTTGATAAGTAGTACTATTGTGGAGAGGGAGAACATCATTTGAACATTTTTCCAAACCAACCACACACCAATGATACCCTACACTAATCCAATCATAAAATGTCCCTCCCTTCATGGATGAGTAGATAATGATTGTGTGGGAATCTAGAGAGACATGTAAGTACCCATGTGTTGTATGATTTCTAAAACTAAACTTGCAATGTATCATAGAAAATGATTCTATTGAAAGATATCACAAAAATATGTACATCATACTCATGAAATGATAATATCTCACTAAACATACTTTGGTCCAAATGTTTATGAATAATAAATAATAATGATCTATAGATCAATCAAATTCATACACACCACTTGATCAAACTACCTTCATCTAGCATTGTGATGATAGTAAGATAGTGAAGTCCATTTCACTCCTTACTCAGTATTAACAATGCAGATTGGTCAAACATAATTTAACCACAAGATTCATATAATTTACATCATAATATGAAACACATCACGTAACTTGTTGTACATTGGAATAACAAAAGCATAAATTTATTCCATCAAATGTATGAATAAATCTCACATTATTTTTCATCTCATACTAGAAATAATGACTATAGTTTATACCATATAGGTAAAATACATATTTAACTACACATTTTAGCTACCACAATTATTTTCCAAACATACTACACCCTATGATAACCTATATTACCATGGTTTAATATTCTAAGATATAACTACTAGTTTCCACAATTAGTCATATAAAGTAGTCTTAAATACACAAAAACATAAGCTTATATTCAACAACTAGACATAAAAAATCAAGTAAAAGTTTTCGTGAAACACAAAATATTATATCTTAGTATACACTTCACTCTCAAATTTTGTATGCATGCATACACAAAGTCCTACCAACTATCACATAACATGTTATTCATAGGAATAACTAGCATGCATACATTAAATCAGTCAAATGTAGGTGTGAGTCTAGACATAACATGTTGGAAATGTGTTACAAGGTATGCATGAAGTTGTCATTTATGTTATATAAGTGTCATTGATGTCATTTTGTGCTATCATTGTTGTTCTTGATGTTGAGTTCATAAAGCCTTATTTGAAGAACTTAGTGAAATGGCAAAGGATTGATATCATGACGAGTTGAGCTATACAAGACATGTGTAATAAATTTTATCCATGTATGAACATGGTATGAGGTCATATGACATGATTTTAGAGTGTTGAAGATAGTTCAAGAGGTTTCAAGGCATGATCACAGTCTAAGCATGATTGGTAGCATAAGGTCTAGTATGAAAAGTGACCTATAGTGACCTAATGAGGGGTCAAAATCATTAGGTAAGATGGCATATATCCTGAGGAATTGAAAGAGGTTTGATAGTTCATGTTAAGTGTGTGGATATATTTTTAAGACAATACCTAAAGGATAAAGAATCAAAACCTATGATAAGGTTTCCTATGTGCACATAATAGGGTGTTACAGACCTGATAAGAGATTTATTGTATTCATTAACATGTGATTTTTTTTTATGATATCTTGAAAACTTACTATAATTTGGGGAAGGTACCTATATTTATTTTCCTACCATTGGTTGTAAAGATCATAGGCAATCCTTTATGAATGTTGCTAAAAAATAAAACTAGTCAAAACCCTCTCAAAATACTTATAATGAATTGATTAGAAATATATTGTTACTTATGGCTCAAAATTATCTTTTTAAAATATTTTTATGTTTAAAACATGTAAATGACTCTTCAAGTGTGTTTTTTTTAACTTGATATTGAGTCGAAGCTAGAAGAAACCTATTATTTCTAAAGAATTTTATGTTATAGGTAGGGTTGATTAGGTCAAAGCATTAAAATGGATGGAGTATGATCTATAATACTTATATTTTATGTCCATGAATGTTTTTGAGCATATTTCAGACCAAAAATTTGTTAAACTGGTCATGGAAGTTGGCCTATCACTAAACAAGCCTAATGAGCAGAAAAATTAGAAAACTATGTGAGAATGAGATTAGGGATTAATTACATAAGACTAATGATGGATAATAATGCATGGGGTAAGTATTTAATACCTATACATCCTATCCCATTTTTTATAAGTGTTTATTATTCCTATACTCTATCAAAAAGTTGTCAATAAATTGGTCTATTTAAAACAGGAAAGTCCATGTAGAGTGAAGTAGTGAGATTGGTCTATAAGACCAATATTGTTATATGAACATGTAATATATATTTAAAAATAATATATAATGATGATAAAGTTTCAAAAATATTCATTTTAATATCACATAATTTTTCCCATAGGTGTTCTAAGAGTTGATTTTCTTGACTGTGTTTTTGGTACTACAAGCAACTTTATGTGTGTATGTCAAAAGGATGTTCCTAAGTCATTATGTACTAATTTGAAGGATAAAAACATATTTAATGTGTTTTAAATATCTCATAGGATCATTTTAATTTTTTTATCTTAATTTTAAGTCCATGTTCAAACTTGGAGAGTCGAATGATTTTGACTATTTGTTGACAGTGTTTGGTGTTTTTGAGTGAGCCTTTTATAGGAATGTTCTTGAGGCCTTCTGAACTATGTGGTGAAGACAAAATAATTTTGTTAAGTATTTTAAGTAAAAAAATAATATATATATATATATATATGAATTTATACATTCTTTTTGTTTCAAAGTTGTGTATACGGTTTAGATTTGCAAGAGAAATTTTCTGGCAGTAAGGCCTAAAGGCAAGTAGACCTAATTAATGGGTCCAAGTAGTGAAAAGGGCCAAATGGTGTTGAAAATACAATGTGAAATTATAAATTACATATTTGATTCATGTATGAAGTTTTTCATCCATTTTTGAAGATAATAAGTGTTCTTAATGGTTAGAGTGGTAACGTGTGGATAAGATAGACCTAATTACATTAGGTCTCTATTGGGCCTAATGGTGGATTCTATACTTATGGAATATGACCAAATTATATAATTTTTTTTTCACCTTTGAAACATGTATAGTGATTTATTCCAAATTAATTTCATGTATGTAAGGTTTCATGGCTGACCAAGATAGGTGAGAGAAAGGGTCAAGTACTTAAGAAGGCTTAATAGGCCTACATTGACTAGTTGAGATATTGGGTATATGTGAAAATGAGATAGGTGTTTGGAAACTATGTAAATGTGTTTAATAACATTATATATGTCTTTTGAATATGTCATGAATATTTAATTATGATTTTTTAGGTGTTGAACAAGGTCATTTTACCTAATACTACCAAGGAAAGGGCTAGTTGAGTGAGAAGACTGAAGAGGCTATTTGAGTGAGATTGAAGGGTAAAGAGTAAAAAATAAAGTTGTAATCTATAATTTAGTTATATAAAGGTGTTATAAGGTGATCATAGATCATAGGTGACTTATTTTTTTCTAATCTACCTAAGGTTTGGAGCCTCCTTACAAGATAGCTCTTACATAATACTAGTTGAGTGGGTACTTAACTAGGTAGGGGTTGGAGATCTTTGTGAAGTTGGTGCTTCACTAAAATTTAGATCTTGTAATTATAGGAATATATTCCATTTTCATGGTTCAATGTTTTATTTTCCCAATAAGTTATCCCACATATCTCTTATTCTCCCTTGTGATATACTTGTGTAGTTTTTTATGCATTGATCCTTTATGTGAATGAATTCTTCATGGAATGATGAATGGAATTGAATAGACATTTTTAAGAAAATAATTCACCCCCAAAATCTCAGGATCTACATCCAAAAATTGATATTAGAGTATCAACATCAAAAAAAATGTTAAAACACCCTTAGACCACCTTAGGACCCCCTTAGGACCAATTTTACCTTTAAATAAGAAACCGAGCCTAACCATGGTCAATTTGAATAAATAACTAAACCCACTATTTAACCCACTTTTTACCTTTGCCCTCAACTACTGATGGTTAGGATGACCACTGATGGTCACCTTGACCACTGATGATTAGGTTTAACCATCCCAATCACTAAACACCAACATCAACTCTACCTTCCTTTTCTAAAATTAACTTATCCTAATCCATGTGTGAGTTATTACATGTGCAAGTTAAAATTATAAACCCATTTTACACCTACACTTCCACCTCTTGCTTGTGTCTATAAGAAAAGAGGAGCAAGAGGTGAAAAGTATACACAATTTTAAGAGTTTTTACATCTAGAGTTTCTTTATATGTCACTTGCTCCAAAAATCTAGTGATATATCCATCACATTAGAGAGTTGACTTACCACTACCACTACACCATATAGTTAGGTACCGTTACTTTTTCAAAATCATGCTAGACACCACCAATGGGCCAACTACATGAACCATTCACCAGATGAACCTTTGGGAAGATAAGTATTTGTTTTCCATTATTCATTTAATTTATTTCCATTTTTCAATTATCCTAGCACAAAATAATATCTTATAATTTCCTTATGTAAACCCATCAATCTGGACTTTTATCAACCTAATCCTATAGATAGTAACCACTAATGGTTTCCTCAACTACTGATGACCTGTCCAACCATAGACGGTCACCTTGACTACCGACGGTCACTTTAATCACCAATGGTCACTATGGTATAAACTAATAGAAATATATTTTCACCTACTTACCCTTGACCAAATCTAACTTTCTATGTCCTTACCTATTCATAGACCCCTGTCCTATTTTATGAAATAGACATGAACTATTCAACATAGGTATTGACCCACTTATTTTTACAATTAGTCATTTTGGCCTATTTATTTAGCAAGCATTCTTTATATTAAATTTCAATACCTTTTGATTGTTAATGTAAGTAATTTACACTCTATTTTATAAACTTCATTGTATAAAATGTGTGGATTGATAGCCCTTGAGGAAGCTCTTGCTTCTAGGATCTAACTAGCACTAGGCAATCCACCTAGCTATATTTCTAACAAAAAAATATTTTTAGTTTTGTCTTATATGCAAGTAATCCTCTCAAGCCACAATCAAACAAGTTTTTCAAGCATACCCACATCTAGTTTCTTTCCTCTTCCTCTCTCAAAAAATAAGTTGAACTCTCTGAAACATTTTGGCATGCCCGATAGGACCCTTGAGTCTCTACTTGGCTTTTATTTTATTTTCATATATATGCTCTTCTCTATATTCTATACTCATAAATCAAATTAAAACTTCTTTTGGGTTTAAAATCAAGTGCATCCATTACTTGCTTGTAATTTTAGCTCATCTAGTGAAATTAAATCACAATAATTATATCGTAACATCACTTTTGTTGCAAACACTAAACTAAATCACCTTTATCAATCAAACATCAAAACAAATTGACATAAGGACCAACTAGGATTTCATCACCCAGTAGATCACCTTACACTTTCCCAACAATCCTATTTAGAGGTTATTACCAAGGGGAGAACCAACTTAGATCTCTATTTGAGTATAAACTCTAGAATTTGGTATGTACTGGAAAATCACCTAACACTCTTATCACTATGGTGTGTGAAGTGAAGAGGTAGGCCCCAATACCAAGCTATGTTTTAAGTTCCAATATATATCCCTTTGGAGATATTAAACAACTTGAAACCATCTATAGATATCTTCTATAGTACCTATTCTATCAACCCATTTGGACTCACATAGCTTCTTAAAAAATTAAGGCATAAGCCAAAAGTGATATTAAAAATAACTTTTAGGCTTAACACACCTTATAGTGTGTGTTCGATATTCTTTTATCATCTTATTGTATTCTTTTTGTTTGAGTCATGAGATTATTTATGTATTCTCTCCGCCCTTATCGTGTATGGTTCTCACTCACCATCAGAGAAGATACCTAATAGAATAGAACCCATTACATAATCGATCAAACTCTTCCACCTCTTCATCTATGGAGTACATCTCTGAATCAAATAACTGTCTTCACCCTTTAGGAATCCCTAATTTTCTTTAGGTTGTTCCCCAAGGAGATACAAAATTTTCCACTTTCTTAGACAACATCCTATTTTACCTCTAACACTATCTTAACACCTCACCTTACAATGTCCCTATTTTGGTTCCATCCATAGATCCTCCTTATGGCATGCCATCCAACCTTGTAGTGGATTCTTTTATTTCTATAGTCACTAACCATCCTTTAACCACCTAGTCATATTCATCCACTAATCCCTTTGACACCATATTAGAAAACCAACAAACTTAGCCAAAAATTACCATTACACCTTCCACCCCTACCAATGACTCTTCGACCTTAAGAGAAACCCAACCATCAACCCTTTATACTCCGCTCACTATTGGAGCTCCTACCACTAGCATCACCAACCTTCTTTTTATCAACCCCAATCCACTAATCAATGTACCACTTCAAAATATGGTAGTATATATAACTTCTAATTTATCACCTATTAATATGAAGGTCACTACCTTCCCCTTGATTACAAACCAAACAATGGATCTTCCCACCATATTCCTTCAACAGGTGCCCACTGCACCCAACCTAGGATACATTCCTAGCCTATAAGTGCATGTACCCATTACCCAATCACCAAAAACCACCTACCCTTACATATTATCTACCCAACCACCAACATCCACCTATCCTTACATACCATCTACCCAACCACCTGTATCTACATACCAATATGGGGAAGTCTCCTAACCTCTAGCAAATTATCAATGTGTCACCCAACCTCAACCACAATATGAACCTTATAACCCTTTAGGTGTACCACCCAAAATGGACATAATGAAAATGATCATGGATAAAATGACAACTTTGGAGTCATCCATATATGGAGCTCACAACCTCTTATCCTATGATCACATTTGAAATGAACCTATCCACCCATCTATCCCAATCATACCCTTTTCTACCCAATGGGAGATTCTAAAATTTACTAAATTTCAAAGCAAAGAATATCCCCAATAACATATTTAATCATTTAGGCATGCATGTTATATGATTGCCTACAATGATGCTCTTCTTCTTTGGGATTTCCCTATGTCTTTATCTAGCCTGGCACTAGACTAGTATAGTGCCATCACCAAACATTTAATCTTCTCTTTCACCTAGCTAGCCTAAAATTTCTTGGATCACTTCTCAATCACTATTTCGAAGAAATTATCCATCACTAACCTTTATTCTATTCTATAATTTGATGATGAATCTATTGCTGATTTTGTGGCTCATTGGAGAATCCTAATCAATAAACTATCATTCTCTTTACCTCAACATGAACTAATCAAACTTTTTGCTCAAGTATGTGCCAAGAACATCTCTTCCACACTACATGTTCAAAGATTTAGAAATTTTGATGAAACTTTCACCATGGCACTTAAACGATAAAATTGAGCCATAGATGAGGGTAAGATAAAATTGAGAAATAAGAACTTTACCTTCAAAACCAATGAGGTTTCTTCCTAAAAACCAATAAATCAAACAAACATAAGTGCCAAGAGTAAGGGAAATACAAATACAATTATTCTTAAGACCGCTCCTCCACCCACTATCAACCAACAAAATTTTTCTAGCTCCTCAACTCAAAACATGAAAAAACCATAAAAAAACACCCAAAATCAATTCACTTCTATTGGAGAGTCTTATGATTCTATTTTAGAGAAGCTATAGAAAACCAAAATCATACAGCTTCCCACCATCAAGCCTCCTCAACAATTTGACTCTACTCATCTTCGCACCTAGTTGGTATAACTAGAATGAACTATGTGCTTTCCATCGAACAATTGGGCATGATTTTAGTAGGTGTAACAACTTAAAAAACATTGTCCAAACCCTCATTCATAAGGGTGAAGTCATGATGGACAACCCCAATGCATCACAAAACTAGGACCTTGACATCTTCATGCAACTTTTTCCTAACCACCCACCATTAAAAAATGAGAACAACTAAGCTGAATCTTCTCATGATGCCCATAAAGTCAACATGGTTCTTGACACACTCATTTGTGAAGAACCCACCACCCAATCTATTGATTCTTCCCCCACTCCACTTATTGAGGTAGTGGAGTTTCCTTCTCTTCCTTTAGAGACCCAAACCAAGAAATTACCTTTTTCCCTAGCTTCACTTATTGAGGTTTTGGAATCATCAAGCTCCCCTTTAAGTGATTTACCATAACAACCAACCATAACTACTTTACCCTCTCCCTCAACTACTCAACAAACCACCCATCCTATGGGCATCATTCCCAAGGAGGAAACTTTAATATCAACACCTCTCATATAGGAACCACCTATAACAACCTTGCATCCTTTGATTAAGGAAAAGGATGAGGTCACCCCTCCCCCTTATCAACCTATGGATCTTTATTTTGAATCCAATACCCAGGAGATGAGACCATTATACAAGCCTTTCTCTAGATTAGTTCAGAGATTTGAATTCATCTCCAAACCTAACATGGATCAAACCACATTTTGGAAACAATTGGGGCTCCCTTACATCACTAAATTATAACCTTAAACTACATATTTAACAAACCAACCCATCACCTCTATTGTTTAACCCATTATCATGTCAACTAAACCAATTAAAAGTTATACTAACCCAATCACTTTTCAACCATATAAATCAATCAAACCCTAAGCAACCAAATCATCATCCACCATTTCAACTAAACCAACTAAAAATCTTGGAATCTTCCCTACATAGATTTTAGATCATCCATCTTTGAAAATGAAGCTAACTTCATCAAAACCACCAACTAAAACACAAACCAAATCAACCAAGAAGTCAAAACCACCAAGAGATTAGAAGGTCAAACTTCTACCTCCCTCAACCTTACCCTCCATTTTAGGATCTCAGCCCTCTACTTTGATTGGGAAGCCAACTGTTCCCACCAAAACTAAACCACCATTATTAGTTACACCATCACTCTTTATTTCTGACACACCCATCTTTATTAAGCCAATAATAGCCAAGTTACCCATATTAAAAGCTTTGGCCTCTGACTTATAATCTCCCTTACCTAAACCACAAACACTAACTAAGGGCACCACCTTACCCAGACCTTCTATCACCAAACCATAACCACTAGAACTAAAACAACTCCTAGCATAACCACTAGAACCAAACCACCTTAAATCTCTCCACCTTTGGATAAATCTTACTAAAACAATTTATAAAGGTTATTGCAAGCCTCTTTCTTGACTTGACCTCCTATTAGACCATTTGACCCTCTTGGTTCAAAACCTACCTAGTATAATGACCACCAAGTGTGCTCCTATCACAAGATGCTTGGGCATGACATAGAGAACTGTAAAGCTCTAAAAGCCATTATGCATTGAATTCATGAGAAAGATTATCTATTATTAGATGAACTCCCCATGATTCCTCTATCAATTCAATAAATAACAAATAACCAATATCTACCTACTCCTCCATTCTCACCTCAGAGTGATGAAGAACCAACCCAATCTCCTACCCCATCTCTTCCTTCTATCTATAATATGAATGTGGTCACATGATCATAATAAAAGGATAAGGGGAAAGCCAAAGTGTCCATCCCATAGACATACCCATCTTCTACCTCACAACCTAGTCAAATCTAACCATATTCACCTTCAACTAAACCCAAGGTGTCCATCTTGGGTACCTCTCAATAAAAGCCCTCTGAGTTAATCAAAAGGTGGTCCTTAAGCAAATTCATTTCTAGGAACTCATTTCTACCTTAGGTCATCACCCTAAAGTAATGATAGAAGCATTGAAGTCAATAGAGGTCTAACCTAAGTATCCTCAACCTCTTGCCACCTTTGTTGGCACTCTCTAACTCTCCACCCTTGTCACCTTCAATGATTTTCAGATACCTTATATCCATCCATAATATCCCCATCTTTTAATGCCTATTTACATCAACTAAACCCATATTAAATGGGTTATGATTGATGGGGGAGAAAAAATTAACATCATCTCTTCCTATGCCTAAAATCAACTCAAGCTGCCAACCAACATCATGTTCAAAACCTCAGCCATCCTTTGATCCTTTACAACACCATGACCACTACCCTAGGAACTATTATCCTTCATATTTAGTTAGGACTTTGTACACTCCTAAAACTCTTCTATGTAGTGGAATAAAAAACTTAGTATAATGTATTATTGGGATGGCCTCATATTCACGTTTTCACTTGTGTGACCTCTACCCTTCATCATTGCATTAAATTTTATCACAAAGGTTAGGTTGTCATTATACAAGATGATCCAAGTCCCTTTTCAACAAGAAACATGACCTATCAACCTAATGATGTCATCTTACCTCCATCTAGCAAACCTTTATCAACAACAAATAAAACCTCAACCACAAAAGAGGAAATTATTTCTTCCTCTTCCAATGAGGCATATACTAGCTCATCAATTCCCTTGAATCAAATCCCCATAATTGAACCTTTGGAATCAACCTTCCAATGTCTTTCACTGGGGCAATATCACCTCTTGAATCTTGATGCTTTCCCTACTACTCAAGAGTATGGGAAGATTAGCAACTAACCTAGATATGACCCAAACATTAAAGTAATTATTTCCCTTGTATCTTCATCCTATCAAACCCATTTCATCTATGGGGGACTTGATAAACCTCTTAACACTACTGCCACCTCCCTTTCACCTTGCCCATTGACCTTTGGTTTATCCTACTTGGATAAAATATAATTTGCTAAGACATACCTCTAAAGGTGTGATTAGAAGGGATTTAACATAGACCTTATATCATAACCCACAAGTATGGATTAGGAGCTTACCAATTATTTTCTCTCAAAAATAACCTATAACTTGAGCCCCTTAATGCTTCACATCTACATCTTTTCTTTTGTTAAAAGGATCAAACTCATCTTTTGTCTAACCTAAGTTCATCCCTTTCTTAAAAACCCCATTCATCTCCATATTTTAAGGGAAACCAATTAAAAATGAATCATGTGATTATCCATCCCAAACATAGCCTAATCTTGAATAATGGGTACAACAACTCTACCCATGGCATTATTCTCATGGTACTTTCTACCCCTTTTACAAGATGGGTTCCCATGATCATTGTCACCTAAAACTCTTTTCACCTAATCAACCTTCTTATACTTTTAGTTTTTCCTTCATAAAGGTGAACCTTTCAAGCCTATATAAGCAAGTCTATGTCAGTCACAAAAGTAAAAACAAAATAATATTAGAACTAAAACAACCATGGGTCATCCCTAGCATTCATAGACTACTCCATTGAAGGATATATGCTGAACACATATAAAAATTACTCAACATAAGGTGGACTATTCCCTTGAAGAACAACTATCAAAATCATTAAACAAAACATGTAAACATAGACCACTCCCTTGAAGGATGGTTGAATAAAGCATTTGTCAAAAGCATAGCAATCTATTGGAAGCTTCCCACATCGATCAAATTTACTTAATCTCCAAGCAATAGAAAAATAAGCAAAAGACCCATTAGCAAAAGAAAAAGAAAAATAATTTTGAAATTTATAATCGGCTCTCATAAAAAGTAATCTTGGAATCCACAATCAGCTCTCATGAGTAGACTTCCCATGTTGATTAGTCTACCCTTTATGTAACATACACATTTTTATACTAACTCTTTGGTAGCCTCTAGAAGAGGCATTCTAGTCTCACAAGAAGGTTTCATTTTCATCCATCTCACCTTTATACATTATAATGAAGGGATTTTGAGCTCACTTCACATTACGCAATCAAGGCACCTCTTAACCAATGAAATAATGTTAATATAAAGCATTCGAAAGGATTATGTTTTTTAAGCTAGTCTAACTTTAGTTTGTAATAGTCCTAATCAAAGAAGAATCATCATGCCCTCTTATTATCTTCTCATAATTGGTTGATATATCCACTTAGATGTTTGTCTCTATAGTATCTTCTCTTTCTCACATCTAGTGTTGTTATTCAACCTGCTTTATGTGTTTTACCTTAAACAAAATAAGCATTATCATCATCATATCCACATATATCATGAGAAAAACAAACATCATTAGCATATCCATCATCATATCAAAATCATATCATCCATAAATAATGAGCAATAAACCATTTTTTTACCACATGTCTAAATGAGAAATCACATACTCATTAAATTTTAACATGAACATCACATCATATCATCAACATGAACATAACATCATATCATTAACATGAACATAAAAAAAATACATCTCATCACATGTCTAGCTAAATCATCATCATCAATATCTTGAAAAAACATCTCATCACATGCCTAACTAGGTGATTCAATATCAACATTATCCATAACATAAGCATAATCATCATGAGCATAATCAATAAAAAAGAATCATATATATATGTGTGTGTGTGTGTGTGTGTGTGTGTGTGTGTGTGTGTGTGTGTGTGTGTATATATGTATATATATATATATATGTATATATATATATATGTATATATATATATGTATATATATATATATGTATATATATATATATCATGAACCATAAACATCATGATGTATATATCAATACACATGTATCTCTCTCAAAATATATATATATCTCTACATTGGCTCATAAGATAGTATCAAAATGATGTACGAAGTAAAGTATCACAACTATATCAAACTATGCCCCTAGGGCAACACTATCTCCTAAAGCACTACTACCTCCTAGTGCCTATTTTGAGGTACCTACCTATTCAAATAAAGATGTGTCCCACTAAACCAGTGTCACTATCCCTACACCACCTTATAACCTAACTTTGTACTCACCCCATCAAGGCTCCTCGAAGTAGTGAGTGAAAACTATAGCCTCATAATAGTGTAACTCCTACACAGTTTATATGTACCTCTACATCTCAATGTTCCTTATGGGACCTATTGGTGATACTAATACTCCTTTGACCTACCTTAGAGAGTCACTCTCATAGGTGACCAAGGATAACATAGCTCTAACCTGGTCCCTCTCATCTACAACCATCACTAGCTGACCCTATGCAGTAATTAACTAACCCTATAAGGTAGCTAGTTGACCCTATAATGTTGTGATCTATGCCTATTCTATGGCTATCACCACTCCTACTTGTGCATCTAGGTAAACCCCTTGAACTTGTGCCCATTAACCCCTTCTAGCTAGGTCCACATCCATCATCCTCCTATCACCATCATCCCCACCAATGTTAGCCACCACAATAAAGCCTAGTACCATGCAGATTAGCTATCTAGAAAACTTGCATCATCAATCAATGGCCTCATTGGTAACTCCTCATGATCAAGTAAAATATGCATTGGTTATGGATATGGTAGTAGGATCTCTACATCCTTACACTTATATTTGGAAAATGGGCCTAGAATACCCTAACTAGGCCAAATTGTCTCCAAACCTTGTCAAATGGGATGAGTTCTACCTCCCCATCCTACTTGTTAAAGATCCACCTATAACTCTACAAAGATAGAGTCTACCTCTTATATATGTCCCACACTAGAAACCTAACATATGGCCTCCAAATAACTTCACTGATCACCAATGCATCTAGTGTACCCATGAACCAATATATGTCATTCTCTCCTCTTCTTGCACCTAAAGAAACAAAGTCATCTCTCTACTACATGAAACCAATCAAGAAATATATCTAAGAATATCTCACCCACGGTAGCCCCATCAGCCTCAACACTGAGATGTGCTCATAAGCCCAATAGTGTAGAATAAACCTGATGTTAATGTTGTACCTCTTGTGAGATTTCAATCCCCACATCTCCTTATATATATATATATATATATATATATATATATATATATATATATATATATATATATATATAGTTTCCCTATCTACTATTGGCGGTGTTGGTCAAGATGTTTCTAGGATGAATAGTGTTTGGATGGGTACCTATGCTATTTGTATATATATATATACAAATAGCATAGGTACCCATCCAAACACTATTCATCCTAGAAACATCTTGACCAACACCGCCAATAGTAGATAGGGAAACCTCCCACTACTCAAATCTAGGAGGGAAAATCAGGACATAGCCACAATCATCATAATCATCATCCTCCTCTCACTTATCACCCTCTAATATAGTGTAGATTAGTTAAATCCTCTAACATGCCACCTCACTCAACCATGATCATCTCTATATATTAGCTTCAATAACTCCTCCTACTCATCTCACTCAATATGATATATCTGATCACCCTAAAGGGGCAATCGTGTGATCCTGCACACATCCTCTGGTAAGATCATCATCTCACTAGTGGGTAGTAATAATGCGTTCATGGATGGATCCCATCTCTTGATGAGGGTCATGATCATCACCATATCTCATGATATTTTCTAGTAATGCTACATCACTCCTAGACCAACCTACTATATGTGTCCCCAATCCACTGGGGTCATACCTTGGTAGACCTTTGCAAAGATGCATGACACCTAATCATGCATTTGAATATGTTCTCTTGCCTAAAAATAATCAATAACAAACAACTTAGTCACCTATACTATTTTTTCCTATGAACTATACCTTTTCCTTCACCTTTCATACCTTAACCATTTTGATAATTGCCAAGAACTACCTCATACTTATCCTACCAAAATCTATCAAGCCCATAAAATGGAAATATTACCTATCAAAACATTACTTGGTAAGCTAAATCACCATTCAAACTAATCAAAATGAGCTAACTTTAACATAACCCTCTTTTTATTTAGCTTGATTTTCAATAATTAAGATGGCTACCTATAGTTAGGTAACCATTTTTCCTATGGTCATCAACCATCAATGATCAAGGTGACCACCAATGGTCACTGTGTCTAACCACTGGTAAAAAATGCCCATCCCTAACCTACCCAAAAACTAGATAAAGACTAACTTTTTATATCAAATACTACCCAATCCTACCCCCAACCTATGTCCAACCCTAACCTACCCTCCCCAATTTGGAAATCACCTATCTATTTTCACTAAATGATCAAAACCCTAATACCTAAGGAACAACAAAACACCCTCCCACAAACTCAATCACACAAGTACCAAATGTAAATGCAATTACAATTGCAATATCAAGATAAACTACCAATTAAAAATACCACCTACATTATTCCTCGATCATCATTGAGGAGGAATCTAAGGACTTGCAGTTCATCTTTATCCATGTCTCCACACACCCTGCATCCTCATTGGTCCACTCAATCCACTCATCCACCTCAGTAGTAAATCACCTCCTCACCACTCACCATCAATAATTATAGCACAAAATGATAGGCAACTAGAACTCAAAGTCAAATAGTTATAATGAGTAAAATTACTCAACTTTTGCTTTTGACTATTAGAATTTTAGGGTTTACCCCTAACCATTTATGGTTAAGGTGACCATTTAGAGTTTCCTTTATACCCCCTAACCATTGATGATTAGGTTATTGCACTTTTTCCTTTACCTTAAGAATTAAATATTTCAACCAGAACCAAATCAATAACCTACCCATGGAGACTACCTTCTCTGCCCACCTCATCACCTTGTCATTAGTCAATTTTAGCCTAAATAACATCATTTGTGATGACTTTTACCTAGTCCTCTTGATCATAATGACAACAATTTTCATGTTGACTAGTTTTTAACCTTGCACCACCTTGCACATACCAAAACCACTTATGTTTTCTTGGGAGCACATCCTACCTTAGATACCTATGACTTTACCTAACCAATTTGTGATTACACTCAGAGCACTTCCTACCTTGGATACCCATAGAAACATAGAAATTTCCTAAGGGACTTGTATTTATGAGTGAACTTAGTCATCATGCTTAAATGCAATCACATAGTCCAATTGTCACTCGTCCTTCTAGCACCAACCTTTATTTTTACCAACTATGGTAACCTCAATGCATGATCTTTGATATCACACTTTGTCTTAATTTGTGTATGTTTTTTTGCTTCAATGCCTAACTTATCATTTACCCATTTTATCATCAACTCACCCACTCATCAAACCCACACCTAATTCTATTTCACCTCACCACTTCTCAATTTGAAGGGGAACACCTCCTCCCATACTTAGGGAAACCACACCTTTGATCAATAATCATTTTTTGTTTTACAACTTATTGATTCAAGCTATATAACAAAAAGGGGAAAATATAGACATTAAAAATCCACACACCATGATTTTGAATGTCAAAACACCCCTAGACCACCTTAGAACCCCCTTGAGACCAATTTGACCTTTCAACAAGCAATTTAGCCTAACCATTATCAATTTTACCAACTAACTAAACCCAGCCTTTCACCCACATTTTACCTTGGCCTTCAACCACCAATAGTTTCGATGACCACTGATGGTCACCTTGATTACCGATGGTCAAGTTCCACCAACCCAATCACTAAACACCCACATCAACTCCACCTTCCTTTTCTAAAATTAACTTGTCATAATATATGTGTAAGCCATTACATGCATGAGTTAAAATTAGAAGACTAGTTTCCACCTACACTTCTACCTCTTGCATGTGCCTATAATAAGAGATGAGTAGGAGGTGAAAAGGATCGACAATTTCATGAGCTTTTATATCTAGATATTTTTTGCAAGTCACTTCCTCTAGTAATCCAACAATCTAGCCATCACATTAGAGAGTTGACTTACCACTACCCATATACCAAATATTCAAGTACCATTACTCTATCAAAATAACACTAGGTTCCACAAATAGGCCAACCACCTCAACCATTCATTAGATCAAACTTTGAAAAGATAAGTATTTGTTTTCCATTATTCATTTAATTTATTTCACTTTCATAATTAGCCTAACACAAGCCAATATCCCAAAATTGCCTTCTATAAACTCATAAATCTAACTTTTATCACCCTAATTCTACACATAATAACTACCGATGGTTTCCTTAACTGTCGATGGTTTGTCCAACGATCGATGGTCACCTTGACCACTGATGGTCACTTTAATCACCGACAGTCACCTTAACTATTGATGGTCACTATGGTAGAAAATAATAGAATGTTATTTTCATCTAATTACCCTTGACAAAATCCAAATTTTTGTGTCCCTACTTATTCATATACCCCTTTCCTATTTTTTAAAATATACCCAAACTATTTGTAATAGGTAATAACCCATTTATTACTATAATTAGTCATTTTGGCCTATTTATTTAGAAATAATTCTTTGTATTTAATTTTAGTAAATGTTTATTATTAATTCAATTACTTTAAATTATATTTTATAATCAATATTTTTTAAAACATGTGGATTTATAGCCCCTAAGGAAGCTCTTGCTTCTAGGATCTAGCTATCGTTAAATAGGCCTAATGAGTAGAACAATGAGAAAACTAGGTGAGAATGAGAATGAGATTAGGGATTGGTTAAAAAATAATACAGATGGATCCTACTACATTAGGTAATTATTCAATACCTTTCCATTCTATCATCTTAGTTTATAAGTGTTGATGATTCCTATACTCAATCAAAAAGTTGTCATCAAACTGGTTTGTCTAAAATAGGAAAGTTTGTGTAGAGTGAAGTAATGAGATTGGTATGTATGACTATTATTATTATATGACCATGAAATATATCTTTTCATATAAGATATAAGGATTATAAATGTTCACAAAATCCTATTTTAATATCGCATAAGTGTTCCCATAGGTGTTTTAAGGGTTTATTTTCTTGACTATGTTTTTGGTACTGTAGGCAACTTTTTATGTGTATATGAAAAGGATGTTCTTGAGTCATTATGCACTAATTTGAAGTATCCAAATATGTTTAAGGTTTTATAAATATCTCATAATATCATGTGAATTATTTTTCTTCATTTTAATTCCATGTTCAAACTTGGAGATTCAAATGATTTTGACTATTTGTTGATAATGTTTGGTGTTTTTTAATGAGACTTTCACAAGAGTGTTCTTGAGGCCTTTTTGCCTATGTGGTGAAGACCAAATAATTTTGTAAATTAGTGTAAGTAGTACAAAATACTATATATATTATTTTTATTCATGGGTTATGTGTAAAATACTTTATATGCTTTAGATTTTCAAGACAGACATTTTGGCAATAAAAAGGCCTAAAGGTGAGTAGACCTAATTGATGGGTCCAAGTAATGAAAAAGGAAAAATGGAGTTGGGGACCCAAGTTTAAATTATTATGGTTATATTTGAGGCATGCATGATTTTTTTCATCCATTTTTTAATAATATAAGTGTTCCTAAGGGTTATATTAGTAATGTTTGGATAAGGCAGACCTAATTGCATTAGGTCTCCATTAGGCCTAATGTTGGATTTGGTCCTTATGGACTATGACATACTTATGTAATTTTTGTTTCACCTTTTAAAAATGTGTGGTGATTTATTTAAACTATATTTAATGTCTAAAAATGGTCATGTCTGACCAATATGGCTAAGAGCAAGGGTCAAGTACTTAAGAAGGCTTAATAGGCCTATATTGACTAGTTGAGATATTGAGTATATATACAAATGAGATAGGTGTTTATAAACTATGTGAAGGTGTTAAATACAATTATATAGGTATTGTGAATATGTCATTAATATTTAATTGTGATTTTATAGGTGTTTAACAAGGTCATTTGACCTAATACTTCCAAGGAAAGGGTTAGTTGAGCAAGAAGGCCTAAGAGATTGTTTGAGTGAGATTGTAGGGTAAAAGAGTGAAAAATAAGGTTTTAATCTAAATTTTAGTTATTAATAGGTTTTATAATGTTATTATATATCATAGGTGACTTATTTGGTGCTAAGATATCTAGGGGGTTGGATCCTCCTTTCAAGAAAGATCTTATAGAAGACTAGTTGAGTGGGTGCATAACTAGGCAGGAGTAGGAGCTCCTTGTGAAGTTAGTGATTCAATAAAATTTAGATATTGAAATTATAGGACTATATTCCATGTGAATATTTTAGTTTTTTTTATTCCCCATGAGTGTTTCCAACATATCTCTTATGTTTTCTTGTGATATGCTTATGTAGTTGTTTGTTTAAGCATTGATCTTTTATGTGATTGAATGCTTCATGGAATGATTCATAGAATTGAATAGACATTGTTAAGAAACTAATTCATCAACCCCATCCTCAATATTTACTTCTAACCTAAAAATCATAGTATGTATCATCTGAGTATAACATATATTTATACTTTTGTAACCTATGATATCTCATACTATCATAGTTCACAACTACATAAATATGCATAACCAAACTTACAATTTATTAAAAAATCCACATACATAATAATAATCAAGAAAGTATAATATTATAACACCCAGGTATACCTTAATTTTATACTACATACTAGCATTCAAATAAATATAACTTATAAGCATGCATCATGATGCACCATTATATGCTAAATATAAGCAAACATTTATACATATTAACGCTCTAATAATATGTACCACACATAATTATTCAATAATAAATACATATAACTAAAATTCCATCAATAATTTATATATCAATCATAAATCCTTTATAGCATTCATTTAAACATCTTGCTCCTTTTTCTAGAAGACTATTTTAATATGGTTATAGTTTTGGTCTCTTAGACACCTAATGAGTAGACAAAATCATAGTTTAAGCTACACACTTAGGCATATGACCCAAAAAAATAATTTACATTAAGTACATATGTTACATAATTAAATCCATGTTTAAATATATAAAAATAAGACTCAATGCATATGCAACATAGGATAATCCAAACTGGCATTTGATATACATTTTAAGGGTTTGAATGTACACATTCTTTAAGTTAATCATATATAATTATTTTAATATAGTTAATACTCCAACTATATAACTATAATCATAAAAATAAAACCCTACACACACACACACACACACACACACACACACACACACACCTATATTTATTATCAAGCATTCTGTAACTTGGTTTAATCTTAAATTCACATCCCATGTTTTGATTCATAAATTATATGATAAGTAAATCTTCATATTGAAATAAGGTCTACATTGGGATTATCTATTTATCCCATACATTATTAAACTATTAAAGGATAAATTAACCTCACATAACACTTATAGCTATTGGTATTCCCAAAGAGGTCTTTGTGAGGTTATTCAAATATTTTACATCAAAAAGGTTGAATATGTTTTATAATCTAGTTAACATGACTAATCAAATCTGAAGATTCTATATAAGTCCACAAATATATAAGTTAAAAGATTCCTTATATAGGCCTATATATACCATAATTCTCAACTATTGAATTTATATATGGAAATGAGCTTTTGTTCTAGTTCATGTATAGTTCAACCATAATGTAAAAATACATATTTTTTATAATTTTCAAAAATACTTTAAATAATTCTCAATCTTCTTAGAAGTAATACATGTAAGATACCACATGTAATGAATTAGTGTTTTCTAGATGAATATTCTATAATATATTAACTAATTACTACTTACCCTAAAATTTAAGATAAATAAATATACCATTAGTTGAGAGATTTTAATGAATTAACATTATGTAATGAATGAGTTAATTGATAGACATTGAATAATTACATGTTACTGTAATAACATATTTGTTGTAGTGGGGTATAACTTAAATTATGTATTTCTAAATTTATCTTAATATGTTTTTTCACGTATACCCATATGGTTTCAATGAGGTATTTTCTATTAATGGCCTATTTTTTTTCTTGTTAAATTTTTTAATAAATAGCAAATGTAGTCTCCAACATAACTAGCTTTGTTAATCACATGCCCATTACAGGCATCAAAACAAATATATCTCTTAGAAAATATCTTCCATAAAGTTTTTCTTGAGTGAGTCATAAAACATCAAAAAAAATTAGTGTAAAACAAACCTCACCAGATAGTCAGGTATTTGTGGCATCATAAATTGATATTGTAGGCAAGAATTTTCTAAATATGTCAAGAAGTAGTTTTTACAGATTGAGACATGAAAAGATCTCAAAGAAATTATTTCGAAGTGTTATAAATTTTTTTCCTTGTTCAAGTATACTATATTTACCCACTAATCCTCAAGTTTTATAAGGCCTTTTTCATTTTTAATAAATCGATGGCCTTTTTTATTTCGTATTTTCTCTTAATGAGTCTAAATAAGTTCTTGTAGTCAAAACATAGAAAATAAATAATTATGTGGGAAAATATTCTTATTATATGTACCCACCTAATTCTTGGAAATGACATGCCCAAAAAACAAACAATTCTAATTAGTGAAGTTAGGAAAGAAAGGATAATCACATATTTGATTGTATGGGTAATATGAATGCATCCAGTTCTTTATGTTCTAATTTGAACAATTATGGCAATGTCGAGTACTTAGATGAAATGTTTGATATACTATGACCAATATTTATAGGGTTATTTTATATTCAAGCTCAATTATTTACTAGATACTCATGTCACCTCCAACTACCATAAATAATATTATTAATTATAACACCCATATAGAAGTTGAATCACTGTTATGATCAAATAGATCACTATTATTATATATTAAATCATTTTTTATCACTATATATTATTTCTTACTATTAATAATAGTTAGGCATAATTTACTTCAAAAAAAATACTACTATTATATTCATTGTATTCCCCAACTATTTAAGTTATTTTTTCCTTCAAAGGTCAAATTATTGCATGTTCACAGTTGAGTTTATTAAATTAATTGTATATCTAATTGCACTTAAAAATGAACCATTGTTTTCTATTTAAATCAATAACATGCTCTCTCAATTTACACAGCACTAACTATATCCAAATTTATATATCAATTACTTTGTTTAAGTTTTTTTATAAATTTCATTTAAAAATTGCCTAATCCCTAAATTGGATGATTTCATGAATATAATAGTAAAATTCTAAAATACCCCTTACTTGGTATCTATGTACAAAAGAAAGCTCTGACAAAGTCCTTCAATTATATTTCTCATCCTAAGTTGTGCTCTATTTACTCTCTATCTCTTCTTCCCATTTGTGTAGTGCTACACTTCTTTTTTTTCTAAAAAGTATGGTACATTTTATTTTACAGTTGTCTCTTTTCCTATTTTTATGTTTTATGTTTTTGTTTTTTATTATTTTTATTCCTTTTCTTCTCTTATGAATATATTTATTTTATAATATTCTGTTTTACTTTCTTCATTTCTCTTTTTTTATAAAAATAATCCTTTATAATATAATTTGGATAATATCTACATAATATAATGAAATTTAATAATTATAATAAAATAACTTTATTTGCTACTAATTCTATTTGAAAAAATAATTATCATGACTCTAAGACATAGAGTCAGTTATATTCTCTGTATCCATCTATTAAGCTAAACACCTACATAATAAAACTATGATGATACACATTTAACCCTACACATAACATATATAATGCAATCATACCTATTTCATTTCCATCTAAAGGTATTAAATTGAACTAACACTCATAATTATCTAAATGTAAATAATGTAAGGAAAATGCTAGTGCTAACCATTTAGATTATGCATCTATCATGAATTATTTATGTAGTGTGTGCAGGGTTCTAGCTAACTTATCTATCATACTTAGACATCTCAATCTACATCACCTTATTTTTTGATTCTCTCCCTCCATCACACTTGAAGGGATGGGTTCTCCTTTATCAACCTCACAACAAAGCAAGTAGTTAGACCATAACAGTCATGATATACATACATCATAAAATATATCTGAAATGAAAAATTATCATGATCATATGGTAAACATATACTTATAACTAACTCATATTAGTGTGATCATGTAGCCTAAGTAATATCCTACTTTCCCATAATAACATATATTTCAAAGATTAGTCAAAATATAACTAAATCAAATGTGTCAACTATAAATATCCACAAATAGTCAAATAGTTTTATTTGCATAGAATCAGGATGTAACATACTTCACCCTAAATCTAGTCATCATCCCAAATGACTCTTATAAAATATAATTTTTTAATTAAAAACATTATTCTACAGATAAATAACATAATATAAGGTATAAAATCAAGTAAATAAATATGAAATTACTTGTATAAATCAATGAAATACCTTCGAATCACACTATTCTTAGAGTATTGATCCCACAAGACCCTACTTTGTCACATCTCAAAATTATTCAAACATAGTTTGTGAGTATTACTTACTCTGATTAATTATATCATGACCAACTTGTGGTCCAAAACCAACAGAACAAGCCTATGTATAACCTGGTGAAAGTTTCATCGACTTCCCAAAAACACATGAGATCATCCTAAAAGCCAAAATAAATGGCCAAGGATAGTTACACAAAACCTTCCATCCCTTCTACACATCTCTCTTAATTCTAGAGAGTGTTTTTCTCATTCTAGAGAAAAGTATTTAGGGATCTTGGTAAGAATTTAATATTATCACTACACCACATAACTCTTGATAAGTATAACATATAAATACTACCACTAATACATGAAGATATTAAAAATTATGATGATGAATATGAACTATAAATATTATATTTCTAATGTATTTAAAATTAAAGAATAAATGTTCCATCGTATACATGTGTATGGCCATATGACTGAGTTTGACAAGTTTATTTCTCAATCCTAGATTCGACAAGTCCATCTTTCATATCTAATCTTAGTAACTACCAAGTTAATGTGTGATTAAGTAGGATCCACTCCTATAACTTAGTACTTATGTTTCTAATTCACCACTCATACCTTAAGTCTCTACAACCTAATGATCTCCAAAATGTACCCAAGGTTCAATGAATCATAATTATATACTAACAGCTCATAAAAAACAATAATATCTACTAAATAATTATATATGTATCAACATATATACATGATAAATAATATAATCAGTCTGTAATTATATTAAGTTACCACTAGCCAAATATAACTAGTGCCATATTTCACAACTTAACCTATAGTGTTATATTCATAGTTAAGAGGAAATAATGTAGAAATTAACATAATATAAAAAGGCCATGGATCACACCATCCTTAAAAGCTTATAAAGGTAAAAAATGAGACATGTCTCCCTTATTTCTAATATATCACACAAAGAGTTAAAAGTTTATCTCAACCACTAGATTGACAATATGTTTCACACATCCTATACCCTATTCACTTCCGATGAAAGGTAAAAAAATAACTCTTCAAAACAACATGTATTAAGTAAAAAAACATAATAATATAAATCTAATAAAGGGTTGATAATAACATAATAATTACAATCAACTTATAGTTCTTAATCTAGAACTCAATATATAATTCATGGTTTGCCACTCCACGTGGTTTAAAATCACAAGTTAGATAAGGTAGTGATCCTAAAGAGTCACAAGTGAAAATTATAAACATATAATCTCAAAAACTCCTAAATAACCTCACAAGGTAAAATGAAAACACCGTAACTCAATGTTTCTAAATCACTACATACTTACCAAATCTATAAGTATAGTATCACAATCTATTTCCACGTTTCAAAGAGGAAAAAAAATAAATAATAAATAATAACCACAAAGATTTATCAATCCATCCAATCCTAAAATTTCTATATCAATAGTATGTATAAGACATTCTCCCACAAAATTCAATGGAATATGGTCAAACAATATTTCAAAAACATGTTCCTATTTAAGAGAACACTAAATCAACATCATGAAAATATGAATCCTCTCAGTAGATTATAGTGATGTCAAAGGAGAATGAGATAATAAAAAATCACCTCTAAGATAACTAAAATATTTGCATTTCCTCCTAACCCACATAAATTAATGGTGTTAATCCATAAACAAACTCCTAACACAGTAATTCTCAACCAAAACATCCACACTCTTTTATAAGAAAGTTCCCACCACCCTAGGTGGTACTACTATAAATAGTCTTATAATATTGTTCATTCCAAGGATTAGTTAATATATGACACAAAACTAAAAAAACATTATTTAAGTGAGAATTATCTCGTGCTTATAAAAAATTCACTACACAAAACACAAGTGGTGAAGGTGACTTGGTTACCAAGAAGGATGTAATCATACTCGATGTGTTCAATCTAAGTGATAAAGCTATGGTAGAAATCTCTTGTTCATAACTAATGAAATATGTTATGTAGACACCTACCCAAACCTCATATACAACCGTCACCATTGGGTTACTTGATAAACCAACCTTTAAACAACTCAAAAGGGTAAGAATGCTCCTAAGGGCACACACTTAATGTTATCCACACATGTTTCATGAATGTCTCATACTTACAATTGTTACTAAACCATATAAGAAGATCTACCATGTTTCAAAACTATATTCATGGTGTAACATGGTTCTGCACTAAGGCACTACAAATTGAAAATACCAATTCAATACTTCATGTCACTAGGTTCATACTGGTGAACAAAAAGATAGAACAATACTAGTAGACTCATTAGATATTATAGTTTGATCCACATCTCTGATACCACATGTAACAATCCCATTGGGGTCCAACTATAAATATGTGATTTTTTAAAATTAAACTTATATACAATAAATATATTACACCATGAGAATCTAAATAGAGACCATGTGAAATACTCAAAGTGTGATAATAAAAAACAAGCATATTACATCACATTTCATTGATATCTTATATCATGAGATTACATCATAATGCAAATATATAAATTAACTATAATAAATCAACCATGACTAATAAAAGTTGACAACCACCATTATCAATGTACAATAATAAATAATTATAAATTTTCATGACAATATTTAATAATAAGTACAATCAAATACAATGTACATATAATATACATGGCTCTCCTAAATCATAGGTCCTGAACTAAAATATCTCTAGCAATCTCAAGTGCCATCTCAATAATTAGTACTACTATGGGGAGAGAGCATCATCCGAGAACGTTTTCACACCAACCATAGACTAATGATCCCTTTTACTAATCCCATTAGGAAATGGCCCTCCATTCATGGATGAGTATATAGTGATGACATAGGAATATAGAGAGACCAGAAAGTAACCATGTGTTGTATGATTTTTAACTACCAAAATTAGTTTCTAAACATATTATACCCTATGATAACCCATATTATCATGGTCTATTATTCTAAGACATAACTACTAGTTTCCAGATTCAGTCATATAAAGTAATCTTAAATTCATGGAAATATAAGCTTCTATTCAACAACTAGACATAACAAATCAATTTATAGTTTTCATGAAACAAATAATATTATATATTAGCATATGTACACTCTCAAAGGTTTTATGGATGCATACATAAACCTACTATCACAAATCATGTTATTCATAGTAGTATCTATCATGCATACATTAAATTAATCAAATGTAGGTATGAGTCTAGACATAACATGTTGGGAATATGTTACGAGGTATGCATGAATTTTTCATTAATGTCATGTAATTTTTATTGATGTCATTTTGTGTTATCATTTTTGTTCTCAATGTTGAGTTTATAAAGCCTTATTTAAGGAACCTAGTGAAATGGCATAGGTTTGGTAGTATGATGAGTTGAGATATACAAGACTTTTATAAGCAAGGTTGGTATTTTATGAACCTGGTATGATGTCATATGACATGATTTTGGAGTTTTGAAGTTAGTTCAAGATGTTTCAAGGCATGATCATAGTCTAAGCATGACTGGGAGTATAAGGACTAGTATGCAAAGTGACCTATAATGACCTAATGAGGGGTAAAAATAATTAGGTAATATGGTAGAGATATTGAAAGAATTTATATGGGTTTAATAGGTCATGTTAAGTGTGTGGATAAAATTTTAAGACAATACCTAAAGAGAAAGCATGAAAACATGTGATAAGGTTTCTTATGTGCATAGAATCAGGTGTTATAAACCTGAGAAGAGATTTATTCTACACATTAGAATGTAAAACCTTTTCATGAGATCTTGATAACTTCATGGAAGTTGGATAAGGTCCCTATATTTATTTTCTTTGAATTGGTTTTTAATATGAGGGGCAATCCTTTATGAATAATTGACAAGAAGTGAAACCAATCAAAACCCTCTCAAAACCCTTATAATGACCAGATAGGAAAGATATTGTTAGTTATTAATAAAATTGTCACTTTTACCTATTTTTATGTTTTAAACATGTAAATTACTCTTCAAGTATTCTTAGGGTGGTTTTTTATTGACTTGACAGTGAGTAGAAGCTATAAGAAACCTATTGTTTCTAAAGAATTTGATTCTACAGGTAGGGTTGACCAGATTAAATAATGAAAATGGATGGAGGGTGATGTTTAAGAATTATATTTTATTCCAATGAAATTTTATGATCAGGTTTAAGACTTAAATTTTTCTAAACTAGTCATGGATGTTTTCTTATCACTAAACAGGCCTAATGACCAAAACAATGAGAAAACTAGGCGAGAATGAGAATGAGATTAGGGATTAGTTTTAGAAAAACCAATATGGATCCTAATACATGGGTTAATTATTAAATAAATATCCATCCTATCCCATTTTTTTATAATTTTTGATGATGCCTATAATCAATCAAAAATTTGTCATCACACTGGTCTATCTAAAACATGAAAGTCTGTGTAGAGTGAAGTAGTGAGATTGGTCCGTAAGACCAATATTTTTATATAACCATGAAATATATAATTTTATATAATGTATAACAATGTTAAATTTTAACATAAACATATTTTAATATCAAATAAGTTTTTCCATAGGTGTTTTAAGAGTTTATATTCTTGACTATGTTTATGGTACTACAGGCAACTTTCTATATGTATGTGAAAAAGATGTTCTTGAGTCATTTTACACTAATTTGAAGGAAGAAAATATATTTAAGGTGTTTGAAATATATAATAGGATAATTTTAATGTTTTTATATTAATTTTAAGCATTTATTCAAAGTTTGAGAGTCAAATGAGTTTAACTATTTGTTGATAATGTTTGGTGTTTCTGAGTGAGCCTTTTGCAGGAGTGTTCTTGAGGCCTATGTGGTAAAGACCAAAGAATTTTTGTGAGAATTATAATTAATAAATATGATAAATATATATATTATTTTATTTATGGGTTATTTATAAATTTTTTTATATGGTTCATATTTACAAGACAGACTTTCTGGTCGTAAGAAGGCCTAAAGACGAGTAGACCCAATTGATGGGTTCAAGTAGTGAAAAGGGACAAATGGAGTTGGGGACCCAAGATAAAATTATTAATGGTATATTGGATTAATTTATTAAGTGTTTCATCCATTTTTTTATAAAATAATTATTAATAAGGGTTAGAGTTGTAATGTCTGGATAAGACAAACATAATTACATTAGGTCTCCATTAGGCCTAATGGTGGATTTGGTACTTATGGAATATAACCAATTTATGTAATGTTTATTTAATTATTTAATTTTTTTTGATCTATTAAAAATTTAATTAATGTATTTAAGGGTTCATGTCTAACCAATATGGGTGAAAATAAGGGTCATGTACTTAAGAAGGCTTAATAGGCCTAAATTGACTAGTTGAGATATCGAGTATATATGTGAATGAGACAGGTGTTTAGAAACCAAGTGAAGGTGTTGAATAAAATTAGATAGGTATTTTTAATATTTAATTAGTATTTAATTTTGATTTTAAAAATACTTAAGAAGGTCATTTAACCTAATACTACCATTGAAAGGGCTAGTTGAGAGAGAAAGTCTAAGAGGTTGTTTCTGTGAGATTAAATGGTAAAGAGTGAAAAATAATGTCATAATATATATTCGAGTTATTAATAGGTTTTATAAGGTGATAAAATATAATATGTTACTTAGTTGGTGCTAATTTACCTAGGGGGTTACATCTTCCTTGCAAGATAGAGCTTATAGAAGACTAGATGAGTGGGTGCTTAACTAGGTATGGTTAGAGCTCCTTGTGAATTTGGTTTTTCACTAAAATTTATATCTTTAAACTATAATACTATATTACATGTGCATGTTTTAGTGATTTTTATTCCTCATGATGATTTACTACATATCTCTTATGTTCTCTTATGGTATAGTTGTGTAGTTGTTTGTTTATGCATTGATATTTTATGTGAATGAATGCTTCATGGAATGATGAATGGAATTGAATAGACATTGTTGAGAGATTTATTCAAACCCCCCTTCTTAGTAGCTACTTCCAATATAACAATTAAATTATGTACCATCTAGGTATAACATACATTTATACTAAGTACTCTATGATATATCATATTATCATAGTTCATAACTACATAAATACATATAACCAAACTTACAATTTCAAGAATCAAATGATACACATACATAATAATAATAAAGCAAGTACAGGATTATACCACCCAAGTATACCCTATTTTTATACTACATACTAGAATTCAAAGAAATATAACTTATAAGCATGCATCATGATGTACTATTATATGCTAAATATAACCAAATATTTATAAATATTAACACTCTCATAACATGTACTACACACAAATATTCAATACTAAAAACATATAACTAAAAGTCAATCAATATTTGTAGAGAACTCATAAACCCATTATAACATTCATTTAAACATCTCGTTCTTTTTTCTAGAGGAATGTTTTAATATGGTTATAGTTTTGGTCCCTCAGACACCTAATGACTAGACAAAATCATACTTCTAACTAAAAGATTTGGAATATGACCCAACACAGTTATTTACGTTAAGTACTTAAGTTGCATACTAAAATCCATATGTAAATATAGAAAAATAAGAATCAACACACATAAAACATAGTATAATCCGAAATAGCATTTGTTATATGTTTTAGGGGTTTGAATGCACACATTCATTAAGTTGATCATATGTAATTATTTTAATACAGTTAATATTCCATTCATATAACTATAACCATAAAAATACACCACTATGAATGTGTGTGTGTGTGTGTGTGTGTGTGTGTGTGTGTGTGTGTGTGTGTGTGTGTGTGTGTTTTATCAAGAATTCTATAACTTGACTTAATGTTACATTCACATCCCATGTTTTGATTTACAAATTATATGATAAGCAACTATTCATATTTAAATAAGGTATACATTAGGATTCTCTATTTATCCCATGCCTTATTAAACCATTTAAGGATAAATTAACCCCACATAACACATATAGTTTTTGGTATTCCCATAGAGGTCATCATGAGGTTATTCAACCATTTAGTATTAGAAAGGTTAACTATGTTTTATAATCTATATAACACACCTAATCAAATCTAAGGATTCTATATAAGTCCAAAAATATATAATTTAAAAGCTTCCTGATATAGGCCCATATATACCATAATTCTCAACTATTGAATTTTATATACCAAAATGGGCTATTGTTCTATTTCATATATAGTTCAACCATAATGTAAATAGCCATATTTTTTAAATTTTCAAAAATGCTTTAAAATTTTATCAATCCTTTTGGAAGTAATACATGTAAGATACCACATGTAATGAATTAGTGTTCTCTAGACACATACTCTATAATATATTAACTAATTACTCCTTACCATCAAATTTAAGACAAATAAAAATACCATTATTTGAGATATTTTAATGAATTAACATCATGTAATGAATTAGGTAATTGATACACATTGAATAATTACATATTGTTGTAGTGACATATTTAATGTAGTGGTGTATAACTAACATTATGTATTTTTAAATTTTTCTTATTCGGTTTCTTCCCGTATACCCATATGGTTGAAGTGACATATTTTATATTGATGGGCTATTTTTTTCTTGTTAAAAGTTTTGATAAATATCATATGTAGTTTCCAACATAACTATCTTTTTTAATAACATGACCATTGGAGGCGTCAGAACAAATATATCTCTCTAAAAATATCTTCCATAAGTTTTTCTCGAGTCATAAAACATCAAGAATTTCTAGTGTAAGAAAAAAATCACCAAATAGATAGGCATTGATGGCATCATAAAATGATATTACAAGAAATAATTTTCTAGATATGTCAATAAGAAGATACAGTTCCTCTAGATCGAGACATGAAAATATCTCAAAGAAATTATTTCTAAATGTTATAAATTGTTTTATTCATTGTTCAAGTATACTATCTTTACCTACTAATCCTCCTATTTAATCAGGCCTTTTTCACTTTTAATACATTAATGACCTTCCTTATTTCACATTTTCTCTTAATGAGTCAGAATAAGTTCTCATAGCCAAAACATGGAAAATAGATAATTCTACAAGAAAAGATTTTTATTAGATGTACCCACATAATTCTTGGAAATGTCATAACCAAAAAATAAACAAGTCTAGATCATGAAGTTAGGGAAGAAAGGATAATATAATTTTTAATTATATGGGTAATATGAAGGCATATATTTCCTTATGTTTCAAGTTGAATAGTTAAGGCAATGTTGAGCAATTACATGAAATGTTTGAGATACTATGACAAATCTCTACATGTTTATTTTTTGTTCAAGTTCAAGTATTAACTAGATACTCATGTTGCCTCCAACTACCATAAAAAAATATTGTTAATTATAATTCCCATATAAAAGTTAAATATTGTTTATTATTATCTAGTAAAGAACTATTTATCTCTATATACTCTTACTTACTATTAATAACAACTAGGCATAGTTTACTTCAAAAAAGTATTGTTGTTATTTTCACCATATTCCCCAACTATTTAAGTTGTTATTTTTTCCTTCAAGGTTCAAATTGTTTCACCTTCACAACTATGTTTATTAAATTAGTTGTATACCCAACTAAACTTATAAATGAATGGATGTTTTTTGTTTATGTCAATAGCATGATCTCTAAATTTACATGGCACTGACTATATCCAAATTTATCTAATAATTAATTTTCTTAAATAATTTTATAAATTTCATTTAAAAATTGCCTCATATTAATTTATTCCCTAAATTGGATGATTTCATGAATATCATAGAAAAATTTTAAGACACCCCCTACCTAGTATCTGTGTACAAGAGAAAGCTCTAATAAAATCCTCCGATTATCTTTCTCCTCCTAAGCTAAGGTCTCTTTACTCTCTTTCTCTTCTTCCCCTTTATATAGCGCTACACTTCTTTTTTTCTATAAAGTATGGCACATTTTATTTTAAAGATGGCTCCTTTCCTATTTTTATGCTTTATCTTTTTATTTTTTTATTAGTTTTGTTCATTTTATTCTCTTATGAATAGCTTTCTTTTATAATATTATCTTTTATTTTCTTCATTTCTTTTTTTAATAAAAATAATCCTTTATAATATAATTTAGATAATATCTACACAATATAATGCAATTTGATAATTATAATAAGATCACTTTATTTGTTACTAATTATGTATGAGCAAATAATTATCATGACTCAAGGACATAGAATTAGTTATATTGTCTTTATTCATTTTTAAATACAAACACCTACATAATAAAACTACAATGATATATATTTAACCCTAAACATAACATCTATAATGAAATCATACCTGATTCATTTCCATCTACAGGTATTAAATTGAACTAACACTCATAATTATCTAATTGAAGATAACTTAAGGAAAATGCTAGTGCTAACCATTTAGATTATGCATCTAACATGAATTACTTATGTGGTATGTGAAATGTTTTATCTGATTTATTTTTCATCCTTTGACGTCTCCATCTATGTCACCCTCTTTGATTATGCTCTCCCTCTATCACACTCTAAGGGATGGGTTATCCCATGTTAACCTCATAACAAAGTAGGTAGTCAGACCATAACAATCATGATATACATAAATCATAAATGTAGCTAAAATATTAAATCAACATGATCATAAAGTAAACATATACTTACAACCAACTCATAATAATGTGATCATGTAGCCTAAGCAATATCCTATTGTCCCATAATAATATATATATTTCAAAGCTTAGTCAAATTATAACCAAATCATATGTGTCAACTATAAATATCCATAGATAGTCAAATAGTTTACTTAGTGAGGAATTAGGATGTAAAATCCTTCTCCCTAAAGCTAGTCATCATCCTAGATAACTATTATCAAATATAAATTTTGAATTAAAAATATTATTCTATAGAGAAATAACATAATATAAGGTATCAAATCAAGAAAATAAATGTGAAATTACTTGTATAAATCACCAAATTTCCCTCAAGTTGCACTATTCTCAGAGTATTGATCCCATAAGACCCTACTTTGTGACATCTCAAAATTATGAAAACATAGTTTGTGAGTATTACTTACTCTGATTTATTCTAACATGACCAACTCAAGGTCCAAAACTAAAAAGACAAGTCTATGTATAACTTGGTGAAAGTTTCACTGACTTCCCAAAAATACATGAGATGATCATAAAAGCATAAATAAATGACCAAGAATAGTTACATAAAACTTTCCGTCCCTTTTACACATCTCTCTTAATCCTAAAATTTGTTTTTCTCACTCTAGAGAAAAGTATTTAGGGATTTTGGTAAGAAGTTAATATTGTCATTACTCCACATAGCTCTTACTTAGTATAACATGTCAATATTTCCACTACTCCATGAATCTCTTAACAAGTATGGCAATGAATAGAAACTAGAAATAATACATTTCCAATGTATTCAAAATTAAAGAATAAACATTCCACTATATACATGTATATGGCCATACAACTAAATTTAATAAGTCCATGTGTTAATCCTAGATTTGACAAGTCCATCTTTTGTATCTAATCTCAATAATTACTAAGTCGATTTGAGACTAAGTAGGATCCACTCCTATCTCTTACTACTCATATTCCTAATTCACCACTTGTCCCTTATGTCTTTATGATCTAATGATATCTAAAATGTACCCAAAGTTCAATGAATCACAATTCTATACTAATAGATCATATAAATCAATAACATGAGAAAAATAATTCTATATTTTTCAACATACATACAAGATAAATAATATAATTATTTCATAATTATATTGGATTACCACTATCCACACATAACTAGTATCATATTTCACAACTTAATCTATAGTGTTATATTCATAGTTAAGAGTAAATAATGTTAAAATTGAAATAATATACAAAGGCCAAGGAGAACACCATTCTTAAAACCTTAAAAAGGTAATAAGTGAGACATTATCTCCCTACTTTATTGACTAGCATACAAAGAGTTTAAAGTTTATCTCAACCCCTAGATAAGATGTTTCTCACATACTATACCCTATTCACTTCTGGTGAAAGTTACATAAATAACTCTTCAAAATAACATGAATTAAGTAAAAAAGAGAAAAATGTAAATCTAATCAAGTGTGAATAATAACATAATAATTACAATTAACTTATTATTCTTAATGTATAACTTAATATATAATTAAAGGTTTGCCACTCCATGTGGTCTAAAATCATAAGTTAGATAAAGTAGTGACCCTAAAGAGTCACAAGTGAAATTTATATAACTATCATCTCAAAAACTCCTACATACCCTTATGATGTAAAAAGATAACACCAAAACTCAATGTTTCCAAATCACTACCTACTTTCCAAATCTATAAGTATAGTATCACAATCAATTTCCATAACTGGAAGAGAAAAATAAATAAATAAATAATAATAATAATAATAATAATAATAATAATAATAATAATAATAATAATAATAATAATAATAATAATAATAATAATAATAATAATAATAATAATAATAATCCTACAACTTCTCTCTCAACAAGAAGTACAATACATTATCCCATAAAATTCAAGGGAATATGGTCAAACAACATTTCAAAAACAATTTCCTAATTAAGAGAACACTAAATCAACATAATTAAAATATGAATCCTCTTGGTAGCTTATAATGATGTCAAAGGAGAATGAGATAATAATAACTCACATCTAAGATAACTAAAAGAGTTGAAACTTCTTCCTAGTCCACATAAAATAAGGATGTTAATCCATAAAAATATCCTAACACATAGTAATTATCAAGAAAAATACACACTCTATTACATAATAAAATTCTCACCACCCTAGGTGGAACTAACTAAAAATGGTCTTATAAGATTTTTTATTCATAGGATTAGTGAATACAAGACACAAAGCTATAGAACATATATTTAAGTGAGAAGCATCCCATGCTTATAAAACACAAATGGATAAGGTGACTTGGTTACCAATTAAGATGTAATCATACTCAAGGTGTTTGATATAAGTGCTCAAACTATGGTAGAAATCTCTTGTTCATAACTCATGAACTATGCTATATACTCACCTAACCAAACCTCATATACAACCATCACCATTGGGACACTCAATAAACCAACCCCTGAATAACTCAAAAGGGTATGAGTTATCCTAATCATAAACATTCAATATTCTCCACACACATTTCAAAAATGTCTCATACTTACAGTAGTCACGAAGCCATACAGGTGGATCTACCAAGTCTCAAAAATCTAGTCATGGTGTAACATCGTTCCACATTGAGGCACTACAAATCTAAAATACTAGTGCAATACTTCATGTCACTAGGTTCACACTGGTGAACATAAAGACACAAAAATGTTAATGGACTCATTAGGTCCTAGAGTTTGAGCCATTATTTTGATACCACATGTAACAATGATGCTAGAGTCCAAATAGAAATACATGATTTTTTTCTTAAATTAAACATATATACCATAAATTTATTACATCATGAGAATTTAAATAGATACCATATGAAATACTCAAAACATGATAATATCCAACTAGAATATTACATCACATATCACTGATATCTCATATCATGAGAGTACATCATAATGCAAATGTAGAAAGTAATTATATTAGCTCAGCCATGACTGATACAAGTTTAAAACCATTGGTGTCAATGTATAATAGTAATTAGTTACAAATATTCATGATAATATTCAATTATAAGTATAATTTAATATAATTTACATATAAGATACATGGCTCCCTAGGAGTATAGTTCCTGAACTCAAGTATCTGTGGTAATCTCAAGTGTCATCTCGATAAGTAGTACTATTGAGGGGAGGGAGAGCATAATCTAATTAACTTTCTACACCAACTATGGACCAATGATCCCACACAATAATCCCATCAAGAAGTAGCCCTCCCTTCATGGATGAGTATATAGTGATGGCATGGGAATATATAGAGACAAGTAAGTACCCATGTATCGTATGATTTATAAAACTAAACATGCATTGTATCATAAAAAACCATCTTAATGAAAGATATCACATAAACATGTAAGTCATACTCATGAAATGATAATGTCTCACTAAATATATTCTGGCCCAAATTTTTATGAATAACAAATAATAATGATCTATAAATCAATCAAATTCATACACACCACTTGATCAGATTGTCTTCATCTAGTATTGTGATGCTAGTAAGCGAGTGATGTCCATCTCACTCCTTACTAAATATTAGTAATGTATATTGGTCAAACATAATTTAACCATAAGATTCATATAATTTACATCCTACTACCAAACACATCACATAACATGCCATATATAAGAGTAACTAAAGTATGCATTTATTTTGTCAAACACATGAATAAATCTCACGTTATTTTTCTATTCTATAATAGAAATAATGAGTAAAATTTATACCATCCAGATAAACTACAAATTTACCTATATATTTTAACTACCACAGTTAGTTTATAAACATACTACACCCTATGATAACCCATATTACCATGGTCTAGTATTCTAAGACATAACTACTACTTTCCACAATCAGTCATATAAAGTAGTCTTAAATATATGAAAACATAAGATTTTATTCAGTAAATAAACATAACAAAGCAAGACATAGTTTCCATGAAAAACATAATATTGTATCTTAGCATACACTACACTCTCAAAGGTTTTATGCACACACAAATACATTCCTATTGACTTTCATAAAATATGTTATTCATAGTAATAACTACCACGCATACATTCAATCAATAAAATGTAAGTGTCAGTCTAGACATAAAAATTATAGTATGTACCATCTAGGTATTACATACATTTATATTATATTACTCTATGATATACCATACTATCATAGTTTACAACTACATAAATATGCATAGCCAAACTTATGATTTTAATAATCAAATGATCCATATACATAATAACAATCAAGTAAGTATGGGAGTATACCACCTAGGAATACCCTAAGTTTATACTACATACTAGCATTCAAAAAATTATAACTTATAATCATGTATCATGACACACTATTATTTACTAAATATAACCAAACATTTATACATATTAACACTCTCATAATATGTATTGTACATAAGTATTCAATACTAAATACATATAACTAAAAGTTAATCAATCATTTATAAAGAACTCATAAACTCTTTATAACATTCATTTAAACATCTCATTCCTATTTCTATAAGATCATTTTACTATGGTAATAGTTTTGGTCTTTCAGACACCTAATGACTAGATAAAATCATACTTCTAGCAATAATTTTAGGTATATGGCTCAACACATTTATTTACATTAAGTACTTATTTTACATACTTAAGTACCATTGTAAATATAGCAAAACAAGACTCAACACACATGAAACATAAGATAATCCAAACTAGCATTTGTTATATGTTTTAAGGGTTTGAATGAGCATATTTGTTAAGTTAATCATATGTAATTCTTTTAATATAGTTAATACTCCACCTGTGGAACTATAACCATAAAAATACACCCATATGAATACACACACACACACACACACACACACACACACACACACACACACACACACATTTCTTATCAAGCATTCTATAACTTGGCTTAATGATATATTCACATCCCATGTTTTGATTCACAAATTATATGATAAGTAACTTTTCATATTGAAATAAGGTGCACATTGAGATTCTCTATTTATCCCATACCTTATTAAACCATTGAAACATAAATTAAGCCCACATAACCCCTATATTTTTTGGTATTCTCAAAGAGGTCTCATTGATGATGAAAATTGTTCCATCAATGAATCAACTCTTTCACCTATCACAAAGGTAAAATTAGAATCATACTAGTCTAATCATGGGGGGTTCTAAAGGTTCATCTAGGATCCTATAGACATGAGGGGGTTTTATTATAGTTATGAGAAATAATCAACAAGTTATCAAAGAAATTATTCCATTATAATAGACAAAAATCAATTTATTGAATCATGAATCAGTTTAAGATAAGAATCTATAATATATTATATCTGATAAAGAAAACCTATGGGTTAGATAATTTCATAAAGAATAGAAATTTGATTTTGTAATATATAATTATTCAAATATCTTTACTTCTTACTTGCAATGTTCCTCAATTAACTTTAAAGAAGACCAAAAATAAAAAAGATAGATCAAAGAAAGAGAAAAAGGCAAAACATGTAATCAAAAGAGTAGGAAAAATAACTAACAACAAACAACTAAGAAAAGAAAATAAGAAAAACCAGCAACAAATCCTAGTGAAAAAGAGTAGTAAACTAGAAAAGACAACAAACTAAGAAAATAATTTAAAGTGCAAAATAAATAATAAAGCTTTAATAACTAACAAATAAAACTCTTTAAGCATAAAGATTAAAGAACAACAAAAAGGATATAAATAGAAATTAATCTAAACTAAGAAACAAACACTAAAAAAAATTAAAAGTAAGTAAAGCTAAGAGATTTAATTAAGATAATTATTCTAAATAAAACAAACTAAAAGATAAACAAAGGCAAAAGATCAAAATAGAATCTAAACAGAAAAACTAATTAAGAAGTAACTAAAAAGATTGAAAATCAAAGGGAATTAATCTAAAGATAAAAAAATATCTAAAGCCTATTTGAATTAAATCTATTATAGGATAAACTAAGAATCTAAGCTATGTAATGAAATTCAAATTATTAACTTAGAAAACGTATAAATATTATTAATAATAAATTTTAATAGATGTAAATCTAGATACTTAAAAGATATTAATCTATAACAATCTAAAAGAAATAAAACTTAAGAAAATCTATAATTATCAAGATAAAGAAAAGAAAATAATCTAAACTAAAAACTAATAAGAAAAAGAAACAAAATAAACTAAACTAATTAAAACAAAAAATAATTAAAGATTTAAACTATATTTAAAAGATAACCAAAATAGAAACGAAAATCAGATTTAGAAGAAATATGAAAGATTTATTTATATTGAAATTAGATTCAAATAAATTAAAAAATATATGTCTCAAAAGGAGAGTCATCTTACCCAAAAATGGATAAATTTATTGAGAAAACCAACATTAATTTCTTTACAAAATTGAATTACAACTTTACAATCAAAATAGATGAATGAAATGTCATGAAATAGTGAAAAGTTCATCATTATTCAGGTTGAATACTTAGAATATGCATATAAGACTACAAATATCAATCATCAAAAGATATTAAGGTTAGTAAAATTTAGATAATCAGTGCTAAATGATAAATAAAATAGGATATACCTATGTTGCATAAGTAATTACTCAATCGTCAGATAAAGTACCATTGGGTCTATCTTCAAAAGTTGTACTATCTTAGAAAAATTGTATAGAAAAAAGAGATAAATGATTGACTTTAGAAAATACTTAATTCTTCAATACTTTTTGTGCTTCTGTATTCAAATGAGTCCTTGATCTTTTCTTATACCTTCAACTTAGTTGTAAAATAAGTTATAACTAACTTTAGTTAGTTATTAGTTAATGTTAACTAATTGACTTTTAACAAAGTCAATTAATAATAAAATAAAATTGGTTAAGGATAGATTTAATTAATACTTAAAAAGTCTTAATTGATCAAGATATTTAAAAATAATAGACCTGGGGTACTAATCTTAATGGCTGGGGACCCATATTAATTAATAATATAATAGAATACATATTAATCATAAAATAAATAAGTCAGAAATTGATAAATATTATTCACATTAATCCATATTCCATATTAATTAACTTAAGCATGTATAATTATGTCAAAAATTCAAAAAATTTCTATTTACCAAAATTTATCAAAGTCTAAAAATCAAAATGTCAAACTAAAATATCAATTTTTGTCATGAAAAAGTTTAGCACTAAAAAGGAATTATCCTTTGGATGACCAATAGTCATCTGAGTCACACAATACTTCAACCACATATTTGTCTTGACCATGAAGATAAAAATTTTACTCCATATTAGTATCAGGAAATGGCACCAATCTAGCCCCTAAATCTGTGGTGTTGTCATCAATTTCTAGCATAATCTTTTTCAACAATATAACTTCCCTTGGTGTCTCTAGTTCAGTTTGACTAGCAGTCCCCTTTTCATCAATGTTCATTTTATTAGTTTAAGGTGGAATATCAATGGTTTTCCTTCTATTAACATAACCCTAACTCCCTAAATTCAATCTCTCAATTCTCAAAAGAGGTTCACTATGGGAGCCAATTAGACATAGCTTCCTACATTTCCCATTAAGCTCTTTATGAGTAAGTACAGGTATATCTGAATGGATGGCCAAATTACTCAAACTCTTAGCATGGTCAATTTATGCTTCACTTTGTGTGAATTTATTTTTAGGCAAAGCATCATTAATTGGCTCACCTCTAAAATGATGGGGTTAAAGTTGCAAAAATCAAGAATCATGCTCTAAATGGTGAGATGTGCTACTTTGGGAAGGTGTAAGGGTCCCAAACCTATGGCCATCAAAACCTCTATTACCTCTATATCCCCTATTAGTTATATTAGTAGTTAGATTACCTAGAATATCCAAAAAATTATGATCATAAACATTAAAGTGAATGGACATTCTTGTGCCTTTATGAAATCTAGGGCCAAAGTTTATTGCACAAAAGCCACCTCTATGAAAAACTCTACTAGAATTTGACTAGTTAACACCTCTATTGGAATTATATCCCTGTACTATATTATCATTACTTCATGTTGGTTGGTCCCACCCAAACATAATGAATAGTCTAAAATATAACAACAAAATCTAAGGTTGAGAAACAACAATGCCCAAAGAGATAAAAACTAAAAATTGTTCCAACTAATTGAACCCAAAATGTATTATAAACCAAAAATCATCTACCTGAATCAAAATATGAATTGAACACTTTTATATCATAATTCCATAATTTCATTTTAAAATAACTCAATGAAATTTCAAAAGTAACCAAGAATGTCTCAAAACATCTCACTATTCCAACAACCAGTGATGGTGTTTAATATGAACTAAGTTATTCAATTTAATGACATAGAACTCTTATATGGAAGCATGTATTAATACATCATTACCTTCTTCCAATATAATTCCTTCTACAAACATTAGATGAGAAGTGTTAGGTCACTTTAACTTCAATATATGTTTTCAAATTAGAAACCATTGCTTTAATTCTGAGTTTTATCCTTAAAAAAATTCATACTTATACACCTTCTTTGAAAAGGACATCAACACTTATGACTGAATCAACTGAATGAAGTTTAAGAACACAAAAATCCATATATTTGTTTTGCCACTTCAACAAATTCCAACAAAACAACCGACCAAGTTAAATAATCATTCAAAGCCTTATAATTATCAACTAAATCCTAGACTTTCTATGTTAATTATAAGTAGCAAATCCACAACAAATTCCAAACTAAGATAAACACCATCGTGACTTTGCACTCAAATATTACAAAGCAAAAATATATACAAATCAAAATTTTAGAATATGTTATAACTTTCAAAGCATAAGAAGCATGTGAGTATTCTAATGCAAAATATTTTCATACATGTAAATGTTGTTCTAAACTTCAACATATGTTAGGATAAAAATGTAACTCACCATATTAAAATAAACTCTAGCCATCAATATTATTTGAATACATTCTTTCCAGACCATAATCAAATATTCATGAAACAAATAATTTCCAATCAAATGCAGAAATTGAAAGGGATTGAACCTTGAGGATCAAATAACCAATGCCTTTTCAATAATGAAAACAAAATTCCAAATATATTCAAAAGGAGCATGGAAATAGGACTGAAAACCAAGGTTAAGACTATGTCCAACTATATTCTTCAACTACTACAAACAAATGCACCCTAAGCCCACCTTCATTTCAAATTAGAAATAAACCATTTCAAACTAGAAATAAACCATTTCAACATTCTTCATATCTCATATTTGAATGATTTGTACATATTCTAAAACATATGAAGCCCAAAATTGACTATCATCACTTACAATCAATAGAATATTTTCCAAGATGGAATGATTTTTCAAAAAATGAGTGTTCCAACAAAATTCACAAATTTATTGATCTTAAAATGTTATTTCCAAGAAGAATCTAAACATATTCAAAGTTATTTTACTAAACCTTGTTATATGCACATCTCAATGATATGCAAACCCTTCTAAAATATATATTATCACCTCAAATAATTGCATGTAGATGTATTCGTGTGTTTTTATATCATAGTGCTCATCTCTTGAAATAAAAAAAAGAGAACTGAAACCTTCAACCACATTATGTATCCTTATAATTCCACACAATCTATCAAAACTTTCTAAAAAAAACCTCTACATGTAGGAGAACTCGTAATTTCCCTCATTATAGTTCATATTTCCACATAGAAACCATTAGAAAATAATCAAAATGTTGTTAATCTTCATGGAAATCTAGGACCTTATCTCTTCACTACAATTTTTCTCATTCATTACTAGAATATTTCAAAATCATGGATTAAAACTCACATAGACATACCTGGTGTCATTTTCCCAAAAATATCTTGACTATAAATCTCTAAAATCTCTTCATGACCTAAAAAAACTAGAGATATAATTCTATGAGTAGATTGGAGCAAATGAATAATAACCAAGAAAAAAAACCTTTTATTTTCCAACTTGTTTTTGTAACAAATTTCATAACGTGTTCATTCTCTATTGGCCTTCAATTACCAACTTTATACTTATCAATCCTGAAAAATCATTTATTGATCTTATCAAACTTAGCAACAACTATCCTTCATACTAATTTATTTGCTATGTTCTGTCACCTAAGGAGATCAGTTAGTAATTAATGCCATTATACCACCAAATCCTCTTCTTGATCTCAAAGGATTGAGATTATGCCTCTAAATTTAACACCCATGCCATCTTACATGCCATGATGGTTTGAAATTCAAACCAATCTCTAACTCAACTAAATTAAAACACATTAAATATGTTTCATGATAAACCAAAAGGCTCCCTGACAGTTAGTTTATTAAGCTAGTTCCATGGTAAACTTTACACATTTACAACTATCAATGAATTATCATCATGGTCTACAGTTGTGCCATGAGAACTAAGATAGGTTACTTTAGACTTAAGTAATTAAATATGAATTAAAAATTTTGAAATCTAAAATAAATCCTTATAACATTGTTATTTTGATTCATTCATAAGTCTAAGTTTGATAGCCAACTTATAATCTATGCCCAATGTAATATGAAGAAATGTATATGTGTCTTGGTATTATATTTACCAATTTTGAAAACTTATTCAAAAATTAAGATGAATGAGACTTAGAATATCCACTAGATAATCATAAAAATCAACAAGGCTAAAAAATATATGAAATAGTAATAATAATATTGCTAAACCAATAGTAGTGAATGAAACTGAGCCATACATAAAAGTAGAATTTCAAGATAGACTTCAAATATATCAATCATATTATCACCATTATTCTTCCTAACTCATGAATCAAATGAGCTAGTGAATATCAAAACAACATCATAAATAAATTGAAATCATAGAAAATTGAAAGTCCTTATATCAACTGAAACTATCAAAAGTGAATTGAATCTGAAAAGCAAAATGACTGATCACATCTATAACTATATATGCATATTTTACTCATTAATACACCATGATTTTTGAAACCAATTATAAAATAAATATAATTTCATCAATCTATCATTACTATTTCACAATAAAAAATTCATCTAAAATACTATCAATCAAAAGGGTCTCTAACACAGTTTTAGACTTCATGACAGGGTCATCTCTATGGCAGTAAGTATAAATTTTTGAAAAAAAAAATTAGCGGGGGGGGGGGGGGGGGGGTTGGCGGGGCAGGTGTATAAAATAGGAATAGTAGGTATTCATTAGTTTATTCAACCATTTATTATCAAAGAGGTTAAAAATGTTTTATAATCTAGCTAACATGCCTAATCAAATATGAGGCTTCTATATAAGTCCAAAAGTATATAACTTAAAATCTTCCTGATATAGGCTTGTATATACGATAATTCTCAACTATTAAATTTTATATACAGAAATGGGCTATTGTTATGATTCATATATAGATTGACCATAATGTAAATAGCCATATTTTTTTAATTTTAAAACAGCCTTTAAATAATTCTCAATCCTCTTGGAAGTAATACATGTAAGATAACACATGTAGTGAATTACTATTCTACAAACACATACTTTTAATAGATTAACTACTTACTCCTTACCATCAAATTTAAGATAAATAAATATACTATTAGTTGAGACATTTTAACAAATTAACATCATGTAATGAATTAGTTAATTGATACACATTAAATAATTACATATTTTTGTAGTGACGTATTTTCTGTAGTGGCGTATAACTTACATAAATTTTTCTTATTATGTTTTTTCATGTATATACATAGGGTTGTAGTGGCATATTTTTTGTGCATGGCCTATTTTTTTTGTTAAATTTTTTGATAAATATATATGTAGTCTCCAACATAACTAGCTTTTTTAATCATGTCCACTAGAGTCTCAAAACAAATATTTCTCTCAAAAAATCTCTTCCATGGGGTTTTTCTCAAGTGAGTCATAAAAAATCAATAATTTCTAGTTGTGGCATCATAAAATGATATTACAAGAAACAATTTTTTACATATTTCAAGATGTCGATGCAATTCTTCTAGACCAGGACATGAAAATATCTCAAATAAATTATTTTAAAGTGTTATAAACTATTTTTTTCCTTGTTCAAGTATACTAACTTTACCCACTAATCCTCCAATTTTATAGGGCCTTTTTCATTTTTAGTACATTGATGGCCTTACTTATTTCAATTTGTTTCTTAATGAGTATGAATAAGTTCTCATAGCCAAAACATGAAAAATATATAATTCTACATGTAAAGATTTTTATTAGATGTACCCACCTAATTCGAGGAAACATCATAACTAGAAAACAAAGAAGTCTAGATGGTGAAGTTAGGGAAGAAAGGATAATCACATATTTGATCGTATGGTTAATATGAAGGCATATAGTCTTTATGTTCCAAACATAATAGTTATGTAAATGTCGAGCAGTTAGATGAAATGTTTGAGATACTATGACCAATCTCTAAAAGGTTATTTTCTTTTCAAGTTAAAGTATTAACTAGATACTTGCTTTTCCTTCAGCTACCATAAACAATATTGTTAATTATAACACCCATATAAAATTTAAATCACTATTATGATCAAATAGCTCACTATTATTATCCATTAAAGTAATATTTATCTCTATATATTCTTGCTTACTATTAATAATATCTAGGTGTAGTTTACTTCAAAAAAATACTATTGTTCTATTCTTCATATTCCCCAGCTATTCAAGTCACTATTTTTTCCTTCAAAGGTCAAATTATTGCACTTTCACAATTATGTTTATTAAATTAGCTATATAGCTAGTTCTACTTATAAATGAAGCACTATTTCCTATTTACATCAATAACATACTCTCTCAATTTATATGCCACTGACTATATCCAAATTTCTACATAAATTACTTGTCTTAAGTATTTTATAAATTTCATCTAAAAATTGCATCATATTAATGTAGTCCCTAAATTGAATTATTTCTTGAATATCATAGTAAAATTTTAAGACACAACCTACTTGGTATCTATGTATGAAAGAAATATTTGATAAATTGCTATGATTATTTTTCTCCTCCTAAGTTGTGCTCTCTTTACTCTCTATCACTTTTCCCCCTTTAAGTAGTGATACACTTCTTTTTTTTTCCTAAAAAGTATGGCACTTTTTTTAAAAAATTTGGTTCCTTTCCTATATTAATGTTCTTTTATTAGTTTTATTCCTTTTCTTCTCTTATGAATATATTTATTTTATAATATTCTCTTTTATTTTCTTCATTTCTTTTTTTTATATAAAATAATCCTTAATAATATAATTTGGCTAATATCTACACAATATAATGTAATTTTTTAATTATAATAAAATCACTTTATTTACTACTAATTTTGTGTGAGAAAATAATTATCATGACTTAAGGATATAGAGTAAATTATATTCTCTTAATCCATTTATTAAGCCAAACACCTACATAATCAAATTGTGATGATATACATTTAACCATACATATAACATCTAGAATGCAAATATACCTGATTCATTTCCATATATAGGTATTAAATTTAAATAACACTCTTAATTATCTAAATGCATATATCATAAGGAAAGTGTTAGTGCTAACCATTTAGATTGAGAATCTAACATGAATAACTCATGTGGTGTGTATAGGGTTCTAGATGATTTTTCTATCATCCTTCAACATCTCCATCTATGTCACCCTCTCAGATGATGTTTTCCCTCCATCACACTCTAAGGGATGAATTTTCCTATGTCAAACTCACAAAATAGTAGGTATTTAGACCATAACATTCATGATATGCATACATCATAAAATATATCTAAAATGACAAATCAACATGATAATAAATTAAACATATAAATACAACTAAATCGTAGTAGTGTGATCATGTAGCCTAAGCAATATCCTACTATCTCATAATAACATATATTTCAAAGCTTAGTTAAAATATAACCAAATCAGATGTGTCAACTATAAATATCCATAGATAGTCAAATAGTTTGCTTAGCGAGGAATTGGGATGTAGCACATTAACATGTAGAAGATTAATATTATGCCTTGATACTCTTATTTGATTTTCAAATATGATGGTGCATAATTTACCTTTAGGTAAAAATATGATATTCAAGTATCAATAACAAGTTACAATTACTCCCGTTGTTTGTGTCGAAGACTTTGGTAGTACCTAATGATGATTGAAGTTTAATTTTAAACATGGATGCTCTTAGTTGCTTAAAGAAACATGTATTAATGCATATTAAACCTTGAGGTGGAAAAGTAGATGTAATTACACATCAACAATGAGTTTTATTCCATTTTTTAAGTCTAGAAAGAAAGATAATTTATGTTCATCTAAGAGGTTTACTATTCTATTTTAATTGTAAGTGAAATTGCTTCTTAGTACAAGTTGATCAGTGTAATGATGTACATAAAATTTTGAGGACTACCCATAAGTTTTCCCTAATATATGTCATTATTTTGGTTGTTATTTGTAATATTAGGCTATTCAATTTATGTTACAATTTTTGTTTATGTTACCCTCTCTCTTGTTGGTATTCACAAAAGGAGATTGATGTTAATTGGTTTTAAATATCAAGGATTTAATCTTGTGTGTAATTTATTATGTAAAGTAATTAATCATAAATAGTCAATTTTATGCATGTAATGGTATTTAAATTTAGTCCAGCATGTGGGTAAATAATTAATTAGAGTTATCTCAATTTTAGACTAATTGTGAAACTTATTGTAATTGGTGTATGTTATACTTGAATGAACCTTTTTAGGACTGAATTCAAATTTATTCTTTTATAAGCTATAATTAATTAGTTTTAAACTCTTGCATTAGTAATTAGAATGCTTACCCAAGCTCTAATTCACCATCTTTGATAATGGCAATTGGTAGTAGTAATTGGTGGTTGTTGTCAATTGGGATGGTCTTAATCTTATATGTGTTTCTTTGCATGAAAAAATTTAATGGAGATAGATGTATGATATTATGGTTTTAGTTATTTACTTTCACCTTAGGGAGAGCCAAAAATGCATTTGATTCTTGAGATTTGTGTATATGAAGCATAGTGATATGTTAATACTATAACTGTACATATTTTAAATTTGTTAATTATTATAGCTATATAAGTTTTATTTTATTTTTTATTCCCCCCGTACATGAAGAAATGTGTTGAGGCTTTATGTCATTTTTTATAATCTTAAGCACAAAAAATATAAATAGGTTTCAAGTTCATGTATTGACTAAAATTTATTTGGTTTGTTATTCTAAATTTAATCATTTATGGTTTTAATATTATGGTTGTCTATAATGTTGAGGTATTAATCTTATGTTGTATTAAACTATCCTCGAATGAGTTACTAAATGAGATGCATGATAGCAATCTTGAGATCTTGCTCAATCAACATTTAATATGGTATCTAACTATAAAATAATAATGAGCCCATAACTAGTCGTGTTTAAGGAGATGAATCAAATGTTGAGAATTGGATGAATTAATATATAAAGTTATTATTATATATTTTAGATGAGATAAATTTTTAAATATTAATATAATATTTGAAAAGACAATATGGTGGAAGGACCCTAAAGTTAAAGGTTTAATTTTTTAATCTTGACAAGTAAAATTATAATAATTGTATATAATAACCATGACATTCATTTTTATATCAAGAAATGGTTTCTCACATGGATGGTGATTAAGCCATGCTAATAATTTTGGATGTTAGTGTGGATCTATTTGATGTGTTTCTATTATCTTGCTCCTTGATAAGAATGATGATTGAGGTTTGGAATAAATACTCTAAAAATTCTCATACGATTAACAAATTATCATTTCTATCTTAATAACCTAATGAGGTTAATATTTTTTCAAAGCGTAGGGATGCTTTCTCTCATACCCTTGACTAATTTCCAAGATGATGTGTTGTATTCATGTGGAAAAGAAACTATTGTCCACCTAAATCATTAAAATAATACTTAACTAAGGTTAATATAATATTAAATGGTCCTACTAGGAGGACATGTACTACTTCTAAAGTTCAGATTCAATCAGTGTGTGCTTACACACTAATACACCCCAAAATGTATACATTTGGTAAATAATTCCTTATAGAGTCCTTTAAGGTTATTTTAATGTTTGATAAGTGTATTAGTTGATCTATTGCATTCTTGTTTCCAAGCACGCTCTTGATGATTGAAGAATATGTTGTCTCACATTGTCAAGTTGTGAAATGTATCTTGCATGTAGTTTTGCTCACGCTTTGTAAAGAAATTCTAAAATTTATCTGGGGTTGTTTCACTTTGAAGCATATGTGTCTATGTTCATATTATCAAATAACATATTCAACATGGTACATTTAAAGTATGAATGAAAAATAGATATATATTTTTGTTATAGATCAACATGGAAAAGATGTTTTGGATGAATAAATCTTGTAAGAGTGTTCATATAATATAATGAGATGCCCCAAATTGAGTAAGGATATTGGTTAGATGGATATCCTAGCATCAAAACCATGGAAAATTATGCCTTAAGCTTGAAATATGAATGATATCTCAGTATATTATCTATTCTATGATGAAAAATTGAAGAAAAATATCTTGTGACAATTTTGTAGTTGAAATCAGAGATGTAAAATGTACAATGACAGGAACACAATAGAGTATACGTACGCAATGTACTATTTTATTATTGGGTGGCTCTATCCTAATTTATTAAATCAAATATTTTTTGATCAATAAAAATTATTGTGTATTAATAGATTTAGTTTCTATAAAAATATGTCCCATTTCAAACTCATATACCTTGTGAGAAACATTATTTATTGAAATAGAGTGAAATATTTTGTGCACCAAAGATAAAGATAATTAACATATGAAAATATATAATCCAACCACATGATAGTATTATTATAAGTCCTAGTTTTGATTTTTTTTGAAAATATTTGGATTTGTTTTTAAAAAATTAGCATATATGGGTTCTGGGTATTTTTTACATGTATATAAAAATAAATCATGTAGAAGTGAAATTTTAAAAAAGCTTGGAAAGACATAGTAAGCAACAAAGTTCTGAAATAAAAGAGGAAAATGGATATTCTAATAAATCTCAATAAAGTGGTGAAGCAAAGCAAGACAAGGATGAAGGCAAGTGAAATTCCCCCATAATGAAAATAGATCCAAGGGCTATAAGAAGAATTGGAGTATGTGTAGAGGAATAAGAAACAACAATAAGGAGAAAATAAGATATGTACAAGTGCATACTAGGAAAGAAAACTAATCAAGGTCCTTTACCCAACCATGGGTTATAAAATGATCTCATCAATTGGATGTTCATATGTATATCCAACTATTTGATAGGAAGGAGCAAGATATTATGTAGAATAAGATGTATAAAATGTAGAAGTTTCTAAATCTAAAGAAGAAACATGCATTATAAAATAATCCTCTAAATTTGAAAAAGAGTTATGTGCTTTAAAATAACCCTATGAATAATTACCCATATATTTGTCTAAAAATTTATACTCATGCATGGAGGACATGATGTAACAACCTATATAATGACATGTATCTATGTAAGATCCTTCTACATAACCTTTGTGATGTTGTGTTAAAAAAATCCTATTTTAAGTGCCATTTTTTGCTTCAGATTATTTATCTTTTTATTTCTATTCAAATCATCATGATCATATGATGCTCAACAATATATGGAGAAGTTGTAATATATTTATTCTTCATAACTAGCTGAAGAAACTGAAATATTCTCATTCTCAAAAATAGGTGAAAAAACTAATTTTTAAATATAATTATTTTAATGTAAATCATCATCTTGAATATTTGTATAAACTAATTCATTACCAATTTTATCAATAAATGTGTCAACCAATTATTTTGGAGTAAGAGTAGATACCAATGGTTCCATAGGATATTCGTATTGAATTCTTAAAATTTTAACCATTTGATTATCATGAATATAGTATAGACACTTATGAATTATAAAAGGAATTGATTTAATTTTTTTTAACCAAGGCCTACTTAATATCAAAGACACATGTATATTCTCATACTAATAAATTAGTAGGAAATATGAGAGGTCCCAACTATAGAAGAAATAATATATGTCTAAGAGTATATTGTGTATGACATTTAAATGCTTTCACAACTCTAGATGCATGTTGTATATCATACTCATTATAAACAATAGAATTTATAAGAGTTATGGTGTACACATTTTCACTTAATCCATTTTCTATCGTGAAACTATAGATTGGTTGTACACCATCATATATTCTAATGAATAGTGCATGTCTATCAAATTTATCATCAATAGTTTTAGAATAATCAAATTTAATAAATGTACATAATATTATCTTTATTTTAACTATACTAATGATGCTATCAAGTGTATGTCCATATGATAATGGAGGAGGAATATTGACAATATGTGCTTGAGGTTGGGTTGTTAATCGAAGTCATCTTTATCTAGTTTGAACAACATGGATGTGAGTTACTAAGATAAATTGTGGATGAATATAAGGTATAGGATAAACTATAATAGGGGTAGATTGATGGAAGTAGAAGTGAGAAAAAAGGTTGGGAGAAAGATATTTGATGTCTAGTTATGATAAAAAGGAACTCAGACTAAATATTACAAGAAGTAGAAGAAGCAAAGGGTATGATCTAAACACTTAGCGTATCTTGAATTTGTCCATAAGGGGTGGAATTTTAATTATAAAAATGGCATCTAGTTCCAATGTTAGTGAAGTAAATGAGTGTTGTTATCCCAAAATAATCATACTCTTGTCTAGATCTGACCCATAAGAAGAGAGGGATTTAGTAGAAAAAGGAAAATAGGAAATATAAGCATAATAATAAGTATAAAGAGCATAATATTTCATAAGGCGTGATTGATTTTCTTGAATAAATTCATTTTTTAACCATGTTTGTACATAATGACTAACATACTGGAATGGAATATGATAGGTGACAACAAAACTTAGAATCCAATGTAACATATGATGAAGAGATTATTTTGTTAAATCCACTATAATATAAAGAGGAAAAATAAACACATGATCTAGTTTATATAATGAGTCAAAATAATTATGACTATGTATACAAAATGAATTAGGCAAATCTACTATGCAAGAAGATAATCCAAGTAAAAACCAAGGATATAAGGTGATCTAGTATAGGGTTTGAATGATTGGTAGGATCTCAAATATACTTTATTGTTCATTGATTAGTGTTGAACCAATATTTTTGTATATCATTAACCTTAGTTTCTAGGTTAAGTTGAGAGTAACTTACTTAGGTGATACACTCCTCTAAAGTGCACCAAAAATAAGATAGATAAAATATGTTTACCATTGCTGTAAACAAGAGATCTTATGTGTTTTAAGTAAATCATGAGGTAAGTGAAGACTAAAGTTTGTGTTTAGCTTTGTATTATAGCTATGAGAATTGGAGTAAAACCCCTGCCACCTTAATGTTTGTAAATAAAATACTATGTATCAATTCATGATAGTAGCTAAGTAATTTTAAAAATATTGGAATAAAACATCTAAATAAATCAAAATCAAATGTAAAATAAAGTGAAAATAAAAAGTAAATATTTTTGAATAAGAAATAGAAAATTCAAGCCAAATTTGAAATAAAGATCATCTGTGCTAGTACTTATCTAAGGTGGAAAAATAAACATTTTTAGTGTCAAATTAATCCAAGGTCAAAAAAATTTAATCATCATGTTATGGATAATATCCAAGGTTTAATATTGTAATCTTTTAGTCTCAAGAATTTATAGAATTAAACTAAAACCCTAAGATAAAAAACCAACAAACAAAAAATAATGTTTGAATTGAAATGCAAGTTCATCAAAATGTTTACAATAAAATTTATTAGAATAATTAATTAAATCTAATTAGAAATTTTAATGATTTAAAAATGATCTAAGAAGTTAAATAAAACATAATACATAAATTACACAAATCTACATAATTTATAGAAGTTGTAAATTTATAAAAAAAAAATAGAAATTAGGGATAAAGTTAGAGAATTGTCCTTGAAAGTTGATTTATTTTAGACTATATTATCTTTCATCTAATTGTAACTATCTATAAGAACTTAAAAAACACAAATGCATCAAAAAACATAGATCCACTATATACTAGGACAAAGTTATAGAAGGTAGACAAGGTCACAATGCATTATTATCTCACACTTCAACTTTATCTAAATAGACTCTACATTGGATCTTAAAATATTGACTTCTTCACCCCTATCTATAGGTAAATTATTTTTAGTTAGAGTCTATTTGATGCATGAAATACCTATAAATTTGATACACTAATCCTACACAAGCACCCAAGAGAGATCAAATGTAAAAAGGGTAAAAATGGAGAAGTGAGATATGGCCGAGTTATCCTTAGAAAAATTGTTGACTGAGTGTTGCCTATATATTTGAAGTCAAAATTTGGCCAATTTTGTTCTCCCTTTAGGGAGGATTATGTAAATTAAAATTGTAATATTTGATTATAATGCATGAAAAATTATGTCCTTAACTTGAAATAAAACAATATTAGGCTCGACTAAGAATTATGGTATTGCATTAGAATTATAATAATAGACTTTACTCAAAAGATAAATTATTTTTGTATATGAGAGTGTAGTCATATAAAATGTCCAAATTGGTAGCTTGAGTGTGGCTTATGACACCCAATCCATAGGACCTTCTTGCATGCTCTCAAGATCCTTTCAGACACCTTTTTACTTATAACTGGTCATTTGTAGACTTTTGAGACCTGATTCCAAGTCAATCAGGATTTATTTCCCATGCTAATTCCATCCCCCTAGGTCTTGAGCCTATAAGATAGGATCACTAAGGTTGGACTATAGAATCATACCCTAGGGTGTCCTATTTTGGTGCTCTTATCCAATCACATTTTGAGCCAAAACAACCATTTTTTTTATTCATATTCTTTATTATGTCAACCTAGCGTAAATACATTTAACCCATGACTAATAGATCTCTATAAAATCATATTCAAAGTTTATTTATAAGGGATTGGAAAATATTACAAATCAAGAAAGAATATAAACAAAACCATTGAGATAAATTTCCATATTCTCTGCATACAACCATCCAATACACTACAAACATATTCAAACCCTCACACTAGTCCCTAGCCACCTTAAGCACTCTCAGTTTGGATTTTTTTCATCTACATAACACTATTACACAAAGCAAATCAAGTGAGAGAACTACATATGGCTTGATCCATTTTTAAAGTATTTGTATGTAGGAAGCATGCCCACATAAGGGGTGTGGATGCACATTCAGTTAATCTTACACACACTAACCACCCCCCCCCCCTCTTTCTCAAGTTTTATCAAGTATAATGAAGGTCTAGGGTTTTGAGATTAAATAAACTCTACAAGGAGATTTTTCAACATTCAAGACTTGAAATTTCACAAGGAGGCTCACATAGGGATAGTGGACAAAAACTAGAAACTTTAGATCTTTATAAATAGATTGGATAATAATGGCAAGACTTAGACTATAACATCAGACCCTAAAGTGTCATGTTTTTGACACTCCTATCCTTTCACCAAATGAAACCCATATCTAGGTTCATGACAATATCCCAAACATGCACAGCTAGTTTAGCCTTTGTCTCAACCATCTTAGTCCATTTTTAAGCTAAGTTGCATTTCTCCTTATTTATTACTATTTTTAGAAACATTTAAAAAGCATAGTAAATCATACAAATCAATAATTTAATTATTTCAATATTATTTATTGATTTATTTATTGTATACGCTTAACTAAATTAGGAATAAGACTCTAATATTCCCAAAACATTTAAATCTTTTGATGAACCTGACTTATTTCATTTGCACATAAAAACCCTAGAAACCCTAAGGTAAGTTCCTTGCTGATTTATCCAATAATTTTTTGATTTTTCTTACATATTTTAAATTATAAATTAACATTTAATTTTTAAATTTACCTAAGTAATTTTAAAAAAATCAAACCCTAGTTGCTTATACTAGGTCCTGATATTTTTCTAGCATTTTTAAATAAAAAATTCACATTTAATTTGTAAATTTACCTTAGTAATTTTAAAAATTAATTTCATTCAAACCACAGTTGCACTATACTAAGACCTATTGATTTTGAGGTATCACCTTACACATAAATCAAAATTTCCTAGTTAATATTTCAAATTTATCATAGTCATTTTGAAAATCATTTTCTTTCAAAACCCTAGTTGTATATATCAAGTCCCATTGGTTTTGAGTTATCACCTTACATGTTTTTGAGCTTGGTATCCTTTTTATGCATATTCTAATTTATTGTTTAGATTATATCTGTTTAATATTTTCTTTCACTATTTAAGTTATTTTCTTTATACCACCTAAGCACTTTATATCTCTTCCTTTAAGATGAAGTGTAAGACTTAGTGGCAACCCTCCTGAATTCACCTAGATTCCTTCAACCTAATCATATAGCATGGATAAATAACTAGTTCAACTTCTTTATATAGATCTAACACATCCAAATTGTACCAATTTCCATGAAGATGATTTTGACAATGAGTAGTATGAGAATAAAAATGATGATACAAACATCGATGTTTATGACCCACCACATTAGGTTCTTAATCCACTTCTACCTATTATTGATAATGACATTGTAGTCAAAAAATAATTGATTCAACAAAGTTGTAGAGAAAGATGTAGGGAATAATATTGATATCATACTATTATCATACAATCTATCATGGAAATCAAAAAGGCTAAATATGTTGAGCCTTCCATTCTTTCATAGCCACCAATTGTAAATGACACTACAAGGGCAACTATGTCTCAACAACCCCCTATAATATCCCAACCTTCTTATAAGGCACCACTAGTTATGGATAGTACATCTTTGTCTCTCGATGTGTCTATCCTTGTATAAGAGATAAACTCTATTCAATCCAAGGTGCTAAATCTTGAATAAGGTTCCTTTAGACCTACACAGGCCTTGGATTCTTTTACTCAACTTAGTACACCATTAGCTTGTCATATTACTTCTACACCCTTTCCACCAGGTTTTATTTAACCCAAGTTCATCCTATATGATGGCAAGGGTGATCCAGAGACATACTTTAGATATTTTCATGTAGCATGCTTTGACTATGTGCCAAATGACTAGCTAATAACCAAGTTATTTCCATGAAGTCTAAAGTATTATTCTTTACAATGGTTTTATAGTCTACATAATCAATTAGTCAATGCATTTTATCCTTTAGCCGACATTTTCCCAACTTATTTCAGCATTAACATTGGTGATAAGGTTTCCTATGCCCAATTTGAACAACAAAAACAAAGGTAAAATGAGCATCTCATAGATTATGTTCTTTGATATAAGACTATCTTGGCTAATATGACTAGCCCCATGGTTGATCAATAATTAAAAGATCTCTTTAAATATAGTATTATGCTAGCTTTGCATGAGTCATTAATGTTGAAAATATTCTCTTCCTTCACTGAGTTATGTCATAGACTAAAATAAAGGGAAATCAAATTAATTTAAATGGGTAAACTTAAGTACACAAGCATATAAAAAAACAAGAGTAATAGTAAATTCTAATATAAATTAAAGTTCAATGATAACAAAATTCAAAATCAACCAATAGTTATTTTAGATTCAGATCCCCCTCCATGAGTGATTTTATCAACACCTCCTAAGTGAACTTTTACCAATCTACCAGTATATCTAGGCAGAGTCTTACAACTATTGGAATGTAACATCATATCTTTCCCTCCTATTCAAGAAGTTAATCTAATAAATCCTCTTTCATAGGGATATGGTTATAATGCATTTTATGATTTTCATAGGGTACCAGGCCACATAATAAATAGATGAATCATTTTTAAACACAAGATATAGGACATGATATATGGATATGTTATTGATATTGGCACTCCAGTTGAGCATCATCAATGAAATCAAACATAGAACAAAGATTTTAAAATATTCTTAGATCTTTTCCCATAGAATTCTAAATAATAGATAGGGGATACATCAGGTGTTCACCATACATATCATGCACATCCTCCACCAGCTACATACCAAGCACCTTCAGTCAAGTCATATCCTTTGAGTAACAAGATTGATGTGTATAATTTCATATTTCCATCTAGACCTTCAATATCCTTCTCAAATCAAGAGATACTTGAAGATTATTTGAATTACCATGCACTCTTTATTAGAGCTTACATTAATCATCATCCTATTCATAGTGTTCTCATAGACAATGGATCTAATGTGAACATGTGCACTATGACATTATTAAAACATTTAGGATATTAAGAGTAGGATATTACCCTGATAGACATAGTTATTATAGGATTAAGTGGGCATATATAAATTTTTTTGGGTGAGATTATACTTCTTCTATAGGTTACTCCAACACATGTGGCCACACCATTTACTATTGTTCTCAGTGCAGGTTTTTTTATATGTTGTTTGGCTGACCATGGATTCAAAATCTTTGATAAATACCTTATATAGTTCAAATATGCATAAAATTCATTTATGATAATTGGGTTATTATAGTTGGTGGAGTTTCATATGAGTTTCCACTCCCCACTTCAGACCCATCTACTACTTTGTAGTCACTAATTTCAGCTCTACCACCAATTTTAGTTTTTCCACTAGTTATAGTTCTTCCTCTACTTTAGATGCAAACACAATCAAGGCCTCCATAACCAACATAGATAGTTCATACACTTCCATAGTGGAATATTTTAGAGAAACCATAAGTTTAGAATTCTAGACAATTTTTAACTATAGTGTTAACACCCAAGGTAGTATCATTGAGGTCTCATGCCTCTACACATAGAGCACATTTTAAGAGATATTTTCCTACTAATATATGGGTTCCTAAGATCCCTATAGTTGTATCCACTTCTTAGAGTTATAGGGGAACCCCAAAATTGGTTTCTAGTTCAGAGATTTTAGAGCATTTATAGCATACACAACTTTTAGAGTTACAATCTCAACCTATCCATCATGCTTCATGATCACACATGATCCCTATCATTGATACATGGCACCATGATATGGAGTCTCCCTTGAGACTCATTAGTTAGTATCATTTATTCTCAGTATTGCTTGTACATAGCTTAATTTCAATTACTTGTACATAGTTTCTTAGTATTTTTTGTACATAGTCTCTGAATACTTAATTATGCATAGCTTGTATAAAAAATCCAAAAAACATTCAAATATGTCAAAACACCAAAAAAAATATAACATTTAAAAAATACCAAAAACATTCAAATAACTCAAAATACCAAAAAAAATTCAATTATATTCATTATCCATCTTTACATCTATACTTCCATGCTATACTCACATTTGTTCTTCTATGTTATTGTTTATCAATTTATCTACATTACGGTGCTTCACTTGATCTTATTTGAGTGTGTGCAGTGACTTATAGATCCTTGATCACTCTACTCTACCCATTGAGGGAGCATCCTACTTCATACATTTGAGACACATATCGATATATCTACCCACTGAGGGCATCTTCTACATGACTATACTATCCAAGTTATGTCATTCCTACACCACACACTCTAGTTATCATGTTGATGTACATTACTTACTAGCTTACATAGATTACTATATCACCACTCACTATTATATATCACTTGTATATTTCTTAGCATATACCTAGTCTTGTATTATATTTCTTCCATAATTTCACTCCTTGCTTTGATTAGTTAGATGTGATTGTATTTCTAGTATTTACGTGCTTTATTTTCTTACTTTATATAGCTATATGTGATTACGTTTCTCAGTTCCTATTTTTTATCTTGTGTATACCTTAAGACATTTTCCAATGTCCTTTTACTTTTATCTTCTATGTGCTTATGTCTCTAATGCCAACCTTGCTTATTTCCAATCATATGTGTATGTGGCATTTGAGCATGCCTTGTATTCTTGATTTTTAGTTTGAGTGATATGTGCCCATGTCCCTTGTTTGCTTGGCCCCTTAAACACTATTGTATTCTTCTTGATTCATACCTTGTGTGATTATTATTTTATTGCTTCTCAACTATCTGCAATGCCATGATCAACATCATGCATTATCTTTGTTTTTTGGATGCCATGATGGACATCAAGTTCCATCACTTATTGAAAACTAATAACTAACAAAAAGAAATTCAAGTTTAAATTCAGTATACTACACATGATATTACATTGTTATATCTATCTATGCATACCCCTATTGATATAATAATCTCTAATACTAACTATGCTATATCTTCAGACATCTTTTTGATTATCATTGCTATATCATGTATTTCATAACATAACACACTTGTAGGGCTCTTTATTTTAAAGGTAGTAATTTTAGGGTGTTCATTCCTACTCTTAGAAGAGGGGGCAAAAAATAGGGGTTTTGTCACAAAGTTTAGATCTCTTACTAACTAAAAAATTAGTTTTCAAAAAACTCAAAATAATAATCAAAGGCTAAACCAGGAAAAATAGACTAAAAAATAGTGATGATTACAAAATAGTCATTAGATTTAGTAAAGGATAATAGCATCAAACATAGATAATAGAACCAAACATTATGGTGTCTTATTTTTTATGCTCTTATCCAAATGGAAAAAACCTAGAGTTTTCAAAAATAGGTATAAAAGTAAGCTTAGCTATAGTTTTGTCACATATAGATAAGTTCCGATTTAGCAGTTTTAGTATAGCTTTTCTTAGAGAATCCACATATGAGGGGCATCATGTGTAACATGATGGCCCTTATTTCTAATTTTAAATTGGGTGGTCGATATAACTTCTAGATCAAAATACATGTTACAAACACCAATAATTGGGGGTAATTTGTGTAGAACATTTGACTTATTTTCTTTTTGAGTTCAATATATTACCCATGTATTCTTCATAGTTGTGTGTCTTATTCTATTTTTATATGGTTGTAATCTTTTCAAAGTGGATTTCATACATGCCTAACCTCCACATTCCCATGTGGATTTTACATAAGCCTAGTTTCTAGTTTTGTAGTGGATTTCATACAAGCCTAATCTCCTCCTTCTAGAGGGGCTAAGATTGGCCTAGTTTTCAATACACATTTAGCTATCTATGCCACATTGTCAAATTATAGAGAATTCATGGGATTTAGGAACCATATCTTATGACACACATTCATACCAATATTAGTTCATAACTTCACCTAGTGGGCAATGATGGAGCCAAAAGACTAGCTAGCCTTTATATTCTTGAGCTACCTACTCAAAGCAATCAGACACATAGTCTAAACATCAATTAACACATGCATTATTACATAGATTTACTTAGTAGGTAATGATGGAGCTAAATGGTTAGCCCTTTCATTCTTGATCCACTCTTAAGGAATTGAGCACTTAGCTCTATTTGTGATATTACTATTGGTACAACACATATCCAACAACACTCAGCATCACAATAGGTTTTTTATTGGTTCATGTACCTAATGAGGTGTATTCATTCCTTTATCTTCCTCTCTCTCTTACCTAGATTTTTATATTCTTATTTTAGATATAGTGTATCTAGTAAGAATTGATCTACTCTTTGTTTTCTCTTGCAGATTTACACTTCACAATGTGTTATCTCTATACACACAGCATCACACATCTTTATGGGATTCACCCTTGTAGATAACTTTAGGTATGATTTTTACTTTTCCTTTATCCTAGTGTTTCACTTTGCTACATCACTAGAATAAAGTGGGGGCTAAATGTAATCATATAAAATGTTCAAATTGGTAGCTTGAGTATGGCTTGTGAAACCCAATCCATAGGACCTTCTTACATGATTTAATGACCCTTCTAGACACCTTTTTTCTTATAACCAGTCATTGTAGACTTATAAGACATGATTCTAGATCATCTAAGATCTATTTTACATGCTAATTCCATCCCCCCAGGTCTTGAACCTATAGTATAGGCATGTTGGGGTTAGACTATAACACCATACCCTAGGGTGTCACATTTTTGGTGCTCCTAATCAATCAAATTTCAAGCCCAAATGACCATTTTATTTTGATTCTTATTTTTCATTATGTCAGCCTAGCATGAATACATTTAACCCATAACAAATAGATCTATATAAAATCCCATTCAAAGTTTATTTATAATGGGTTGGGAAAAATTACAAAGAAAACAAGAACACAAACAAAACCACCATGGAAATTTTCCCTATTCTCTACATACATCCATCCAATATAGCTACAAGCATATTAAAACACTCACACCAGTCCCTAGCCACCTCAAACACTCTAAATTTGGTATTTTTACATCCATATAACACTATTACATAAATCACATCAAGTGGGAGAACTACATATGGCTTGATACCTCTTCATTTTATTGGTATGTAGATAGTGTGGCCACACAAGAGGTGTGGATACATGTTTAGTGAATCTTACACACACTATCACCCCCCACCTCTTTCTCAAGTTTTTTATAATGAATGTATGGGGTTTTGAGATTAAATCAGCTATACAAGGATATCTATCAACAATCATGACTCAAAATTTCATAGACAAGCTCACATAGGGATAATGGACAAAACCTAGAAAACTTAGATCTCTATGACCAATTTAGACAATAGCGATAGGACCTAAACTATAGCACTAGACCTTGAAGTGTCATATTTTTAGTACTCCTATACTTTCACTGAAACAAAGTCAAATCCTGGTTCATGACACTATCTTAGTCCTACATAGCTAGTTTCAACCTCTGTTAGCCATTTCAATCTAGTTTTAAGCTAAGATGCATTTCTCCTTATTTATTACTATTTTTAAAAAGGTTTAAAAAGAATAGTAAATTATATAAATTAGTACTATAATTATTTTAATATTATTTATTGATTTATTTATTCTAGACCTTTAACTAAATTAGGAATAAGAATCTAATACTCCTAAAATAATTAAATGAGAGAGATAATAAGAGAATTGGGGGTTTCAAGTGTGAGTCTTGGTGTGATTTTATAGGTGAATTTTTCTAATGTTTTCAATAACCAACACATTATTTTATGTGAGAGATCCATTATGAATTGTGTCATTTTAGAAATATGATTGTGAAATCACTATAGACAAGGACACTCTATAGGACAAGGACACAACACATCCTTGTTTGATAGCATGATCTTGTCCAGAAGGGACAAAGGCTTCTTAAACCAAGGTGATAATGAAGTATATGATAAGTAGGGATGAATAGAGATATAATATGTAAGTCTTGGAGATACATTTAATAATTATGAGACTTTTAAGGATCCCTTAGATAATTTGGGTTATTAGAATGGTAGATTGATAAAGCAAGGTAAAGGTGCCAAAGACAAGAATTTTCAAGAGTTTTTAATTAAATTTCAATTTCTTCAATAAATAAGAAGAAATGCATTTGGATGAAAACATATTTTTAAATGAATAGCTAGGGTGTGTGGTAGCACACAATTATAACTCTTAACTAATATAAGAAATGAGAAATAATCATTAAGATGCAATACCACAGAAAAATAATTAGTGGAATGCCTTAAGGAGAGATAAAACACCTAGAAAAAAAATTACCACACAACAAAGGCAAGGAAATTACCACAATACTTGGAGAAAAACTCATAAATAGGCATCAAGGATGTAATAACTATCATCAAATCATAAAACTTAATAAAAGAACCTGGATTCATGGGTGTCCAAGTCTAAACAAATTACATAATATTACAATCAAGGTAAAGGCATAGATTAGAGATTTTATAGCTATATAAAATTCCCAAAAAGAATTCAAAATGAAAAAAATAGCAAGATCACAATGAACCATGATGCCAAGATAGAAAATATGAAGAAAGAGGATCCAATACAAGTTTAAAACAACCAATCTTAATTTTTTGAAAGAAAAAAAAACTAAAAAAGGTTGATTTAATTCATATTTAATAAAAAATATAATCCTTTTAAATTAATGCTTGTAAGTTACTCAAAAGAGTTAAAAAATGATGCATTTGAAGGATGCAACCAAATTTAAAATGCTAGAATTAGCTTAAAAACTCCTTGATTGAAACCTAAAAGTCAAAGTTAGAAATAAATTAGGCTAAAAAACTTATAATATTCAGTCTATGGGTTGATAAAAATGGAAAAAGACAATAAAACCTATTTTCAATGGTGTAAATCCTTTCCAATAAGTGCCAAAATTTTGAAATTCTTCACCGAAAAACCTGCACACACTCAAATTCAAAGTTAAACAAAAATGTGTTATGGTACCATTTAAAATATTTTCTAAGATTAATAGAAAATAACATTGAAAACATAAACATTCTGTAAATAAAAGAATAATCTTATCTAAAAAGCAACAAAAATGTAAGACTCAATATCTATCAAGTGGGAAAACTAAATCAATAGAAGAAAACCCCACATGTATTAAGAAGGATTGTAAGAAAATTATTATCCAATTACATTATTAGTAGAATATAATAGAATGAGAAAGAGAGTTGTCTTCAATCAATAAGAAAGTGTCTCAAGATCTAGTGTTGTATAATGAGAGAGGAAAGACCTCATTATATAGAGCTTGCAGGAGGATAAAGTTACAAATAATCCCATCATGACCTTACACAACCTTTTTAGTGTGTGTCAAATATCACTGATTTTCATGAGATAAAGGGGAAGTGTGTGAAAATTATAGAGGGAGTTAAATGTGACATGTAACTGCAATATTCCCTAAAAATGACAAAATAGGTGTTACACCTCATAAAATATAGGATAAGTAATTTTATTATAATAAGCAATGCACAACTAAAATAGACTCAAGAGTAACCTAAATAAATATAAATAAATAATAATCTCTAAAAATAAATTTTAGTTTAATTTTCATGTATCTATGATTCCACTGCATATATCATAGACCTTTATATCCATTATCATGGACCTCTCACCAATAATAGGAAGTCATACAATATGCCACACATCCTCTAGTGTGATGGTCATCTCCCATATAGGAAACCATAAAATTCATCTATCAGGATTACACTACTCTACCAATATAGTCCTTAAATATATATTATATTTAATTTATCCCAATCATCCAACATGTTCTAGACAAACCTCCTTTAATATTTTCTAAATTGCATCATCTAGCCCTAGCTCTAGTAAGCTACTCATATTTCACCCATGTCAAAACATTAATGCATACATATCATGATTTTAAAATAAAACACACAAGGACATATCATCTTTAAATTAAATTAAATGCAATATATATGCAAAAAAAATTAGTTAAAAAGTAAATAACAAAAAATAAAACATCAATCTGAATAGGTTAAAAATGTCAAATAGAAACATCCCATTTGGGATAATATCATCCCATTTTGGAAAATAACATCATAAGTTCAATGATCCTATCCTAGCATATCAAAAACATTATATTATATATTTCCAACTCTCATAATGCTAAAATAGTAAAAACCTTAATGTAAAAATTTTACCAAAAATGACCATAGATCATACAATCTATTGGAAAAATTGATAAATTTTAATACATACTAAACCATTTATAGTATGTATTTAATGTAATTTTTAAGCATTCAAATCAAATTAGAAAAATAACTTATCAAATAGGCATCATGGAAACTCAAATCTCAAATTGTGTATTTCAAAATTGAAAATAAAATTACACAAACCCTTTTCACCTTACTTTTATATGAGTCAATTTTTTATAATATCATTTTATGATGCATATTTCATAGTTAAGTTAATTCACCAATAAAAACTTTTTAAAGTGATATCTCGAGTTCTATTTAGGGAAAACACATTATGTAAATTGTATTGGGACACACTCAACACCTAATTTTAACATCATGATGAAATGTAGTTACTAATGCCAACTTTACAAATGGGTCAATTTTACACTTAAAAATAAAAACTCCATTACTTTTTTGTAATCATACTTAGAAATAAAATGTTCATATCTCCTGATATATCACTTATACTCTATTGTGACTAACATGATTCACATGAAGGTAACTTAGAAATATAATACATAATATTCTAACCATTATAACTGATCTAACTGTTCAAATTTATCTAACTTGCTTTATCTTTCAATCTGATCGATTCGTTACTCTCATACCTCATATTGAAAGGGGATAACATGGGGAAAAACTTAAAAAATTCTATGAAATTGATGTAATTTTTAAAATTTTATTAGTCATTATTTCATAGTATGACCTCAAAGGTTTATATATTGCAATAGTGTTTGGGGGCATATACCATACACATACAATTAGATTATATATAATAGATTACACATTCTAAAATGATACACATTAAATTTTAAGAAAAAAAGATTAAAAAATTCAATCATTTTTATAGATTAGATGGGCATGTGCCATGCATATGCACTTAATTATATTAATGAATTAAAAATTCATACATTTTTAGATGCATGATATAGATTCATGCACAAGTTTCACACAAAATTTACACATGTATATTCACATATAGTTACATATTCTACATTTATCAATAGGGGCATGATACATATTCATGCTCACTATAATATTTAAAAAATTCAAGGGGCATGATATAGATTCATGTCATACTTGTAATACTATTTACTATTTTATATCTACAAACATGGTAGGAGAATGGATGTTATTAATTCTCTTTTGATCATTCATAAATGAAAAAGGAACAAAGTGATAATTAAATCTAAATCCAAATGTATTTTTTAGTTCAATTAAAGTGTGTAGTTCATAACATGGAGATTCTATATCCTCCAACACTATACCCTACTAATCCATTATGGTTGCCAACCTATTTCACATATTCGGGATAAAAATACTAAGAATGTAAATTGAGTCTTAAAAATCTTTAAATGGGTGTTATTTATTTTATATAGGTAAAATTAAAATAGGGTTTAATCACCCTCAATTCTCTAGTTTTCAATAGAATATAAAATTTATCCAAACAACATAGTTACTAGAGTCAATACATTGGGGTTTATGTATTCATCAATGGTTATATTCATCACATCGACCATTTGAAAGATTACCCATCTCCATGGATAAGAAATTAATAGATGCTACAAGTTCCTTCTTGACATCAATTAGGTCAACTCTTGACCCTTGACATTCCTATTTCTCCTTGACACTCATACAAGTGTAGTCATTTCTTGAATAATATTTGTAATATTTCATTTATGATTATATATTTTATTACGCTTAAATAATAATCATATCTAATTATAATATCTCATTTTAAAAGAATATTTTAGATTATTATGGAACATTCAAAGTGTACAAAACAATCATCTACACAATTTTTCATTCTCTTTTCCTTTTGTATCCAATATTTATAGTTTCACTAAAATTCTAGATTAAAGCATGGGGGCAGAGGGGCAGTAGGGAGGTCTTTATTTTATAATGTGTTTTAGACACTTTTATTATATATATATATATATTATCTAAGAATAAAAGGTCTATTTTTTCTTGTATTTTATGTTTTCCCATTATAATTTGTGATTTACGTGATTTATGAGCCCCTTTTCCTATCCATCTTGCTTAAATGACTTTTAAACATAGAGATATCTAAACCCTTTTGTCATTTCAAGATTATTTTGAGACCAAGATAGGATATAATAAAACTACTAAATGTCATTCTATACCTATCCCATTCCTGACGATATTATCCTTCGATATCTTGATTCCCTTTTTGACATGTTTTCCATTTTTATACATTGCTTCTGAGTTCACTTCTAAGACCATTGGGTCCATTTTACATGCCACTAGGTTTTTGATTTGAATTCTAATATATTACCATATAAACAA
>JARHVA010001898.1:930000-1117500 GCA_037957365.1 Torreya grandis | reverse complement strand
TTTTACCTTATAATCATTGCACGTATTTGATTGCTGGTCAAATTACACATTCAATTTATTTATAATGTAATTAATAGTTAACAAAATTATGTAAGGTTCAAATGTAGAAAGCATATTATTTTATGAAAAATCTGAGACTCTAACAAAGTAATTTTATATTTATAATTTATTGATGTACTTGATGTAAAACTATTTTTTTGTTGTGGTGTTTGATTATTATTTACTAGTCATATCTCAAACTCAAAACTAATTTTGAATAGTTTTGAAAATAGTAAATGTTAAAATATTTTATCCAATAAGTTAGTTAATATTTTTAAGCATAATGAGATTGTATAGAGTTGAGTATAGTATAACATTGGTTGCATTTATAAATGTTTTCTCAAAACTTCAATCATTTGGTTTGTGTTTAACCCTAAAGTGATATGGTTCAATATAGTATAGGGTTAAGAATATAGAAATGAATAAGCACAAGGGTGATACAAATATCTATAGCATGACAATTAATATTCTAACTCAAATATACAATATCTTAAATTAATAATACTAAGATATGATAAAAATGGAAATTGAAAATATTGATTAATATTCCAATAAATTAGGAATAATTATAATTAGATGGTTTAATATGTGCATGTAGATCTAGGCTGAAATAGGCTAGAAGTGGATTGGATCAAGATCCTAGAACATTCCTCATATTATAGAAAATTTCACTATGTGGCCTTAGATGCTTGCATTGTATTTGGATGGTTGTGTTGATGCTACTATCTAGATTAAATGCAAGTATTTGGTACAAAATATTAACTATATATGGGTGTGATCACCTGAAAACTTATAAGTTTTCTATCACCTTTACTCCAATGTGTTTAGATATCATGTACAATCTATCAGTCTTTGTCAAATGATCAAAACAATAGAATTCTCGCCATTAGAATGAATGTGGGAAAAATGGGTTAGTGGGAATATGGTATTAATCTTCCCCAAGGACCTCTCCATTAATGGGAATTACCTATATTTTCAATACTATGAAGAGGGACTCATACTTATGTAGTTATCCCCTATGTGTTGGCTTGTGTATCAAGATGCAATGTGTAATAAGCAAGTACATAGAGTGGAATAGATTTTAACTTGGAAAATATAGATATAGAATGATCCTTCATTAATTAAGTCTTGTAGATGGGTTGTCCCTATAACTGATATTAAAATAAGAAAGAATAGGGAAGCTTTACTTGGTTGAATACTTGAATTGAGTACTTTGGTAATTTTCCTTATGAGTTTCTTATATGTGCTTGGTGAAGAATTAATTATGGTTGATATTGTATATATATCAATATTTTTTGTAAACATCTCACATAAAATCACTTAGGATAAACATTTGGATACATTTCAATTGTAAATTTGATGACATTAGGGGAATGGACACTTAGTTTGGCATAGGACACTAGTATCAATGTAGGCATTGAGATGACATGCAATTGTTTAGGAAGTTATAAAATGGGCATAGGTCCAAAAATTATAGATAATGATAATAAGAAGGTTTATATAATTTTTAGTAGTATAGAAGTCATGGTTATCATAATAATATACATTTTCACTAAGAGATAAGAAATAGACACAAGAGATATTGGTTTTGAGCCTTTCAGTAGTGGGAAGGTATTATAATGGAAGGGTATGTCCATGAGAATTAATTTACAAGTATATGATACTAAGGTATCAATTTATTCAAATTTAGTGTCTATATTTCCCCCTTTAATATAGTAATGAAATTTATAGTTTAAAATAAAATAAATGTGCACTTGGGTGTGTATAACACACCTTGTCTTTGTGTGAGTTCCAATTGAGTGTTTTGTTGGTGACTATCACTAGTGCATATAATTGAAAATTTAAATAATTTTAAATGATTTAAAGTAAAGAGAGAAAGGTTAAGCTTACATCTATCTATTGATGCAACCATCTTACCTTTTGACAATTTTATTTGAACAAATGCCTTATTATGAATATTTACAGATGAGATTCAGAAAAATTTTAAAAATACAAATGAATATATATATATATATATATATATATATATATATATATATATATATATATAAATATTAGAGGATAAATTACCCCCAACCTTATAGAAAAGGTGATTTTTTACCTAGTAATTGAGATTAGTTCAAATGTACAACTTAACCATACTAGTAACTTGGTGAGCATGAGTGATCCAAGTCAACTCACACTATAAATCTAGTGAAGGAGGATGATTTTATCACTCCTTACTATAAAATTATTAATAACAATTGATGAAATCACCTCAACCTTTCTAAAAGTGAACCAACTACTATAATATATTAACTTAATAATAATTTATAAAAATCCATCCTAGTGTATGTTAAAGTCTATAAAAGTATTTGAAGTTTGAAAGTTTATTTTCTTTTAAAATTTAAGGTGATATTTTCTTTGGCATATGCACCTCATATAAGTTTCAACCTAAAACATGGTATAATAATGGTACCAATGTATATAATACTACCACAAATGTGTATTTAAATCATATAATTATGAAATTTCGCCAATTTAAAAACTATGTAAGTGTCGAAGACATGTTCCCATGGCATGCCCCCACTAAATTTGGAGAATCTAAGCACTAGTATAAGTGTGGAAAATATGTTTCCATAACATTCCCCCATTGTAGTCTAAAAATACCGAATAAGTGTGGAAGTCATGACATTTTGGCATGCCCCCAATAAAATATGAAACTGTGAAGGTTTGAAAGTCATGCTTGAGGTGAGGAATAGTGTTATGCCCTAACACACACATACACACCATTTTTTTAATTCAAATAGGGCCCCAATATTGTTTCAATATCTTTATTCAAGGTCCTATAATCCTTAAATATCCATGAAATTGGTTCTAATATACATAAGTCTAGGTTGTCATCAAAGTATAAAGTTATAAAATTCTAAAATTATGAATATCAAAGCTTGGATATTGATTTTGATTTAATTTAAACCTGGGGTTTTCATAATTCTCTTGAAAAATAATTTTATGAGTTATAGACTAATGGAAGTAATGTGTAATGACATAGTGTATTTATGTTTTCATATGTTCATATGACTATTGGAAAAGACTTAAAAATTATCCACATCTAGGCTCTACCTTTATTATGTCCCCAAAGTTTCAAACTCCAAAATTAGGATAAGTGGTAGGATAAGGTTAATCAGAGCCTTTCAACCTTCTTAAAATTTTTAAGTATTTCAAAGCTGATGAGTTCTAAGGTATTGATATATGGTACTATTAAATTGCTTATAACTTATCATAATTTAAAAAAAATGTACCTTATTGATAACTAGTCCACCATAAGTCTTCAACTTGGCAATACCATGTTTAAACATGATAAAGTTCACTTTTACAAAAAATTGTAAGTCATTCAAGTTTTTTGGATCTTGAGAACACACCAAAAAACATAACTTGTAAAACCATAACCATGAAAGGTCAAAAAAATCTTAATGTCCCCATGGACCTAAAATTTAATTCCTTTGAGGTTACAAGCTCCAAGGATTTGATAGTTGAAACAATTCTATTAACCCAAAACTTGAAATGTTAAAGTAAATCCTAATGGCCCCATGGTCCCAAAACATAATTACCCTAATGTTTTGAGCTTTGAGGGTTTGAAAATTATCACTATCTATTAATCCAGAGGAGCTTTAAGGGGGAAGTATTAAGTTAATATCCCTATGGCCTTGAGGTTTTAAATCTCTAAGTCTCCTAGCTCTGAGATCATTCCACATGCAAACTTTGGAGCACATAGATCCTTCCCATAAAGCATACATATTTTAAAAGTTAAAAAAACTATGGACCTAAGTCTCCATGTTCTTGTGGCTCTAAGATTATTCTATGTGACTCAATCACATTATCTCATAACCCCAAAACATATAAAGAAAGATCATAACTTTGAAGAAATCAGTGAATGAGAAATAGATAAGTTTCATGAACAAATAAATACATTGCCATAGTACACATAAATAAGTTTGAAAGTTAATTAAAGGCTTCTAAGTAGGAGATTGACACCTATCTTAAAGAGATGACTAGACAAATGAATTAATGAAAAATTACCATTTGGAAAATAAAATAACGTGCCAAAGATGAATGGAAAATTTCAATTTAAACAAGAACAAAATTTAAGTACATTATTCACATTAATTTCACATGAATTATGAATTCAAGGTCTAGGTTTTGGAAAGATATGCAAAATCCAAGAAAAGGAAAGCCACTTTGCCATTAATCTATGAGTTAAACATTACAAATTTGAGCTCTCAAATGACCAAAATCACTAGATTTTTCAATGAATTTGTAAAGAGAGTTCAAAAAACTTGCAAATCAATATCATATCCCCATATTTTTGAAATAAATTCTCGAAAACTATCATGAATCTAAGCTCCTTCTACCTATTCTATACTATAAACAATGAATACACGGATGTTGTATTCAACAAGAGTGCCCTAGATTTCATATTTCCTTACTATTCAACCCTTTGGAATGAAGTGGGGTCTATAATACCATACTACCCATAGTATTGACTATCCTAGAAGGATAAGTATTATATTGATGATTTGATGGCAATCAAAACCATGGGTCTCCATCAAGCGACTTTAAAACTAAAAGTAATACCTTGTATCAATTTACTTCATCATTTGCTTTCAATGGTAATTACTTTGAGGAATGTCTACATATTATAGAAGGAAAAAATTTAGTTATATATGTTTCAAGAAGGGAATTTGAGATTTACCATAGGCTTCTAGACCCTAAAATTACCTATAACCAAGTCTTGGCCAATGTATGGATCATGCACAACACTGTAGAGGGTAAATTGAATTAGTGGATAGTGAAACGCTAGATATTAAACCACAGGGGAGGAATTTCCTCTACTAATATCATCAAATTCAAGATTTGTATTAGAAGAGACATGGCCCTTATAAATAAAATTTATTATTTTTTTGGAATTACTTTATATATAGGTGGAATGTGTCCAGTGGCTAGACATTTTTCTGACTTCTAACAAAATTTTTACCCTAGGAGAGATTATTAGTGTTAGGTTAAAGGCATATATGTTCAAACATGAAAAAATTCTAGCTAATTATTTTTTTATATGAAGTCATAACTATTGGATCTAGTCCTTGGTATGGTCCATAGGGCCCATGGAGAAGTATGGCATCCATCTATGGATTATGTGGATAATAGAATCTATAAGGATTATTATTTTTTGATTGTATACAAATTAAAGAATGAAATTACAAGGATTTGTCATGAAATTTATCCTCAAGTTTATCAATTCATTCATGGCACTCAACTACCTAGAAATATGATAATTTGATAACAAATATAGTCAAGATGGGGGATTAATGGTACTACCTAGATTGTACCATAATCTAAATTTTAGGGACAAGGTCACCCCCTTTAGTTTTATCATGCCACATCCTCCATAAGGTGGCTAAACAAGATATTTCCCACAAGCTATATAATAGTGTAGATGAGGAGCTTGGCCTCAAGCATCAAGATGAACATCCTCAGTTTGTGGTGAGGGATCATTTCAATTAGGTGGGAAAACTAATATCCAATTATAGTATAAAGTTGACCCAATTCAAGGAATGGGACCCCAAATGAAAAGTTATAAACTGTCTCCAACTCCTCAAGGATAAGAAGGGGGTGAACATTACATATGGTCACCAAGAGTATGAACATGATGTTATATTTATGAATGCATCCGATGATTCTAAAGTTTGGAACCATATGAGGGACAATCAAATGTCAATGAATTTTTACCATGCCATTCAATATGATCTAGACATTACCAAAGAGTAAGAAAAGGATATGGTAAGGTAGACACAACATGCCTAGATTCACCAATGGCCTCCAACACAACAACATAGCTAGCCTCCCTCTCCTAGAGAAGGAGAGAGACTAATTTATAAGAGGGAAAGTCTAACAATCAAAGGGAGGAGAACCTCCCTATTATAAATTAAATTAGTAGAGGTCTTCCTAGTCCCCACCTTCCATCTACCCATTTAACTTCTACTATCATATGCACATCTACTACAATTGAGAGGATTGTACCTCCTTAAGACATACAAAAGATCACATTATCTTTCACACATCTCTCTTGACTTACAATAGATACATAGGTAAGTATCCCAAATTTTATATAACCTTCATTATAATCTCTCCCATCCACTCCTCCATCCCCTCAAGCACCTCAATAAGGTCCACATACATCCGTAATTATTCTTCCAGTTCCATTCCTTTACCATCACCTACAATGGTAGTCCCTAATACTATGGTTCCATCACTAGTTTAAATTTATACCTTACCTCCCATTCCCCATAAAATAACCTAATAAAGTAAAAATATAATCATTCCACCTCCTTTAAATTTTAAAAACTAGAGAAAAGACCATCATTAGTTATTGATACTCAAGAAGGATCCTTTGATCAGGAAGTAGAGGTAGAAGAGCATGGACATGTGATATTACTATTAGATTACCCTATTTATTAAGATGAAGGTAATTAAAAATCAATGAAGGGACCTAAACAAAGGTTAATTAAGGAGAAGGCCCAACATGAAATAAAATAGGAGGCCCAAATAGACTAGGGTAAAGTAATGAGCTTGAGAAGCTTGCAAGAAGAATAAACTCCATTTACAACATTAAAATAGTAGATTCTCACTAAAGAAGAAATAAAAAATATAAATAAGGTAGTTTATTCTCTTATTATCTACTTATTTTCCACCTATCATTCCAAGTCCACCATTTTCTAGTTTAATTGATTCTTTTATTCTTTTGACATCAACCCAAATAAGGGCTCTAAAGAAGAAACTATTTCAAAATTTTGGTTTCTATTTCCATTTTTTATCCAAAAGGTGGTAACACCTATCCCCCTAAAATATTAATCTTAATTGGAGCTACAATTGCCAAAATCTACACTTGTACAGTAATCCATAATGATACTTATGAAAACTCTAGGCTTGACTAGGTATGTAGCTAAAATCACCCTTCAAAGAAAGGCCTCAGGATGGGAATTAATTATTCGTCCACCCCTTCAATTACCTATTCAAATAAGTTATTGATTAACATGTCTAAAACTGAATCTCCCTCTAATGATCACTCCAACCTCTACCTCTGAAGACCCAAGTCAACTTGAATGAGAAGGGGAACTTATTATTCTTAGATGGGTCAAAGAGATACAAGGCCAAAATGATGATACAAAAAAACTTGGTTTTCATTGATCTACCCATAGTATCAACATAGTTTGATAAATATAATGGGACAATTCAAAACGTGAGAAATAGGAAATCAATGATAACAAGTACAAGGGAAGAGAAAAAATTTGAAGAAAGATAAAACTTATTTCCCTTGGCAAAGAAGGACAAAAAGAATACAAATACCCTACCCAATATATAGAGTTTTTATTCTCTTTTGTGTATTTAGTGAGAGAAGTTGTGAATGAAATATATAAGAGGAAAGAGGAGGTAGAACAAAAGATACTATAGAGATAGATTATCCATGCCCCTTAGGAAATTGTAGATAGTGTAAAAATTTCAATCATAAGGCTATACAGTATTTTGAATAATATTCAAGTATTTAGGGGAGAAAGTCAACATGTGAGGACAAAGGTGTAAAAAATTTGGCACTAACTAAAATTATTTTAAAAAGGCTACCTTTTTGGTTCTGTGTGCTGGAAGTAACACATTCGATCCCCTGAACCCAACATCCAACCAAGATGTTGCATGGGCCCTAAATATTATAATTTCCAAAAAAGATGCTACCCTTAACTGGCATGAACAAATGAAGACCTTGATATGGCATTTTAAAATCCATAAGAATGAGGACTTATAAATTTTGAGAGATATGAAGGTCACATTTGTGATGACTTCTACTGGAGAGTTAGTAAATAGGCCCAATTTTGAGACACTCCTTAAAGTATCTACATATAGATTTAAGGAGAAAGTTGAGGGAGCTATATATAAGAATAATGATGATATTCTTCAATTGATCAATTATATAAATATAAAGTAACTAAGGCTAAATCCCTTGTAGTATAATTTATGATCTCAAAAGTAGAGCACACAAGGTGGATGGCCGAATCCATAAAAAAATTTAAGCCTACCTTGTTGAAATTTGATATTATTAATAAAGATTTTGAAATAACACATGTTTTATTTGAAAAAATTAAAGATATAGAGTGATAATTGAGGTTAATACCAAGTATAAAATAAACTAAAAGTGCTACCACATTGTCATAAGGTCCCTAATTTTTTAGTTATGTAGTAATACATGCTCTAATGGGCCCAGTTTTGATTCCTCAAGGAAATAAAACGATTTTTTATATTTCAATAATTGTCACTCAACTATTTTCCTATTTTAGTGGTGCTACATCAATAGTAATTTGAGTATTTATATATATGCATGTTAAAATTAAGTAGGGATTAGTGGCTCCAAATTTATTTGGCATATATATTGTATTTAAGTCAAGGGATTCTATTTATGTATATATATTTTTCCATGCATGCTCTACATGATTTTGACACTCAGTTCTATTTTTGGAGATGAAAATTTAGACATCACTTGGAGAATGAGGTATCTCCTCCTAAATGTTATAGATAGTTGTATACTGCCAATCCCAAAGGGAGGATAATTTTGGCTATTAATATTAATAATAAATTTTATGGATTGTTCTATAATTGGTTTTGATATGCAAATCTTGTTCTTATCCAAACATGTGAATATTGAAATAAGTTCCATCAAATTAGTATCTTAGTATTTTGGTTGTGCATGATTATTATTTTAATAAATTTATTCATATTGTGTTATTACGAATTTAATGCTTTTATGTAATAATCATAATATTTCTTTGTATATGTATAATTATAATCCGACAATCACAATAATATTTGATTATATATGCTAAAGTTTAATGTATTCTTGTTCCCTTGGATTATTAACTATGTTTTATTTTTGTTATTCTTACATTATCTTGTAATAAAAATTAGTGTTTGAGTGCTTGTCCAACCCTTAGTTCAAAATCTGACATATAAAGGTTTCGTCTTGTTTGATCCATAAAACCATCTTTTCTAGCCTAAATTTCATTATTTTTTAAGAATATTTTTATGAGGCCCACATTAGGTTAGATCTATAATCAATCCATTCATATCATATCCAAACCATTTGAGGTAAATAATTTCTCCACTCACTGATATTCCACCAACATGTTGTTTACAAAACCTAATACCCTATAGCTCGTGCCTTGGAGTGAATCTCTCTTAAATGATCCTAAAATGTTATAATCTACCTCTTAAGTTCCATTGTGTGTATAAAAACCACATAATAAATAATTAGAAAATGTTACTTACCTTACCTCAAAAGGATAAGATAATTGTATAATATGTGCAAGGATCATGTAGCATATAGGAGCAACATGTGTAGGTAGATATAGTAATGAGGTACATGGTGTGTGATCACATAAAATACTAAATTACACTATGTAAATCATGGAAACATATAGATAGTAACAATATAAGATTAATAAAAAATCAAGCACACACATAAGAGCACTCAAAATCAAATCAAAAGACAATGGTTGAAGGAGACCTCAAACAAGGGGCATGTTCAAATGCCACACATTTTAAGGGACATGACTTAGTAAAATGTCCACAAATTATAGAAATAAATATTAAAATGTCCACATAAAATAAACTAATTCATATGCAAATGTCACAATAGGCAAACATAAGCACAGGGGCCACAATCAATGGAACATATTCATTTTTTTATAAAAATAATACAATATAAAGAGAGGGAAGGCACTTAAGGAAGTTTATGAAAAAATAATGGAACATAATAAACCAACATAAACATATAATACTAGTTCTTGGATATATGTGTTATCAAAAAATGTTAAGTACATGGCATATCAAGTACATTGTGAAAGATATAAATATGGATAAAGGCATCTGTACGTATATAAACTAAAAAATGATAATGTAAAAAAGAACATAAAATGATATAACATAGGTGTATCATGATCAAACAAGTGAATGCCCCAAATGTCTGTATGACATGAGTAAAGGGAAGGTAAAAAATTTGAAAGTGCATATATCATTTTCTTGGGTATGCTTATATCACACTCAAAAAATGTGTGAAACACATGCATATATAGAAATAGATGATATGTTATCTACAAACATGGAACTCGCAACATAGATTCCCATGAACTAATAGAACATGAAAATGCTAAAAATATTTTTGGATTTTTTTTTTGGTAGTTTTTTTGGTACTTTTGAAATATTTGAAAATAAAAAAGTATCCTATGATATCAAGATGAGGATAAGAATATCTAAAGAGTGGTAAATGTGTAACCTATCTTAAATAAGATGTGTCATATGTGTGCATAGTATAATAAAAATTGTATCATGGTATTTTGGTTAGTTTATATTTGGTATCTTTTATTCATATGAATGTGTGATTTTAGTTCTTTATTCATTGTGTGCACATTACTTTCACTCGTTTTGTGTAATTGATATTTAGATACAATAAATTGTACTATAGTATAAATATTTTAGTTTAATGAAACTTGAAATTTAGTGATAATGAACTAATCACCATATGTAATAAAACCTAGTTGGAAATAAGAAATTTTGACTATAATGATCATGTGGTAAGGAAAATTCTAGTTTTTATTCTATCATTGTAGTTGGTTTATCTGTAAAAATATCCTATGTATCTTTATGTGCTAGTTTAAGTACCCAAATCTATTGTGTATGTAGAAACCATCCACATGTCCCATTATTGGGGGATAAATCAACCAATGGTTCTTTGTTAGGATCAGTGTGGTAAAGATCAGTCCTGGTAGAGGCCACACTTGGAAAAATACTTTTACTTGTTGTTATATTCTATAAAGGTTGACGGACCATGCGTTACTTAAAAGGAACAACATGGGATGTTTTAAACCTCTTAGAATAACCTCTAGATTATGTTGTGGAAAGGGATATAGATGTATCTTTTTAAAATACAATAAGTTCATAGTTCACCAATTCTATAAGCTTTCCCTCAATAGTAAAATAATCATTATGATTGTGCCCATTTATACTATGTTAAGTGAAAAAGTTTTTTCCTTTAACCTTTTTAAATATCTGTAGTGGGTAATGATAATTAGGAGTAATTTATATCATCTATTTATCAAATAATGTATGATATATATCATGTGGCCTATCTCAGTACCAATAAAACTAAAGTGGATGCCATTTTTTAGAAGTATATGGTTTAAATGTAGGAGATATTCTATAAGTATGTTCCTTTCCTTTTTTTAATACCTTTATTGTTTGTTCACTAGTATGCACTAGTGATTCTAAACAAGTTTTTTGAAGTGCTTCATGACCCTTATTGGGTTGATTATTTTATTCAAATGTATTGGTTGTACCATGTTTGACTTGATGGGGAGAAATAATTAATTCAATTTTCAATTTCATTAGAGCACATGCATATTTATACACATCCCAATATAAGGTTTTGAATGAAGAAAAAGGCTTATGTAATGCTCTTTCTCCAAGTGGAGTAATAAGACCCATAATAAATATAAATTACACTTCCTTAAATATATCCTTAAATATGATATCAGAGTCTTGAATGGACTAATTCTCATTTTGTGTTAATATTTTCAAATCCTCTAATGGTAACTTAGGTAAGGTATATCAATGGAAATTGGATAAGAACACATTTCAATTTTTTTTAGCATTGATAAGGAATCATTTCGGAGGATATATAACCAGTCAAGATCCTCTTGAGATAAACTTCAATGAAAAAAATTTAATAAAAATCGTCTGTACTTAACCCAATATTCAAATGAGTCTATATATTTTTTTAAATGATTATCAGGATAACCTTTACCATTGAAGGCAAAGAAATTAGGCATGATTAAATTTGAAGGATAAGGATATTCTAAAATATCTAAATTAAGAAGACGTTCCTCTAATAAATTATTCTCAAAGGTTGTAGTAGGATTTTGAGCTCTATATGAATTAAGCTACCTAATTAAACCCAAAACTTAAACTACCTATTAGGAAGGATTATAGAAACAAATCAGATTGATATAAATCTTACTGAATTCTTTATTTAATCTAACTCCTTCCAAGATGTTTAAATGGATGATTGATTTCATGTAAACACATATTTTTATCATAGTTATGGTACGATGTTGGATGAAGGATTTGATAATATATTCTTGACAATGGATTTGGCATCACTTCTTCACAAGCTTATTTATTTCATGTAGACTCATATTTTTGGCATAATGATGGCATGATGTTAGATTTTGGATGTTTGGATAAAATGATGGTTGGACATGGATTTGATATGGATTCCTAGGATGGATTACATGGAGGAGAAGCCTTTTTTATATATATGTATGGATGTAATATCAAGGGTTTATATTCAAACTTAGTGGGATGAGATTAATGCTTGTAGTTTATCCAAGGAATTAAAAATTCCTTGGAATCCTCTAGACTTAGAGGCTTATAGAGAGGGAAGCTAAGTTAGAGAAGATTCTAGAATCCTCTTAGGGATAATTAGGATTAGATGGAGGTTAGATATGTATTATATGAGGATTAGTGACTAGGGGTATATGAAAGCCTATGGAGTAGGCTAGTAGGTGGTTAGGTGAGATTATGTGAATTAAAAATTCACAAACATTTGATAATTAAGATTATATTAGGATAATAGTGATTAAGATGAATTAATGAAAGAAGGGGATTAGACTAAAGATAGTGAATGGAAAATTATTGAATGGGGATATTGAATAAATGGCTAGGAATGGGGGATTAATTAGTGGGATAAAAGGGGATATTAGAATAGGATGAATTAGAATAACTAGGATTACCAAAATTAGTGTCAACTAATAGGAATATTAGTGATAGTAAATGAAGTGAGAGATTTTAGATGCATATATTTTCCCCTCTTTTAAAGGGCATTCTGAGTGGAGCGAAGTGGAAGGAGTAATGGTCTTTTGAAGAAAAAGCATGTCATGAATGAATGTTAGTAAATGATATTTAGTGGATGAATGTTAATAGTTATGATGTTAGGGGATATGATGACCCCTTGAGGGGACATGCAGGGAAGAATGAGCTAGATGGTGACTTGAAAGAAGAAATGAGGGGTGAGATTTAATGGATAGATGAGGGGATCGAATGCCAAATATGGGATAGATGATGAGGAAGCTAAGGTCAACTTGAGCAATGAGATACAGATTGATGATTCCATTGGCAAGGACACATGCATAGGGAAAAATGATGATGGGTGTCATGGTTGTTGACACATCCCAAAGGGGAATCAACTATAATAAGATGATGATAGGATAAAAAGGCTATAATATTTAGAAATATCCCAAACAAGGATGCATGGAAGGGAGAGACATAGGCCAGGATAAGATAGATTATTTGATAGGATTAGTGATAGGTGCAGCTCAAATATAATGTTGACTGATATGATGAAGGTGATGATATATAACAATAAGACATAAAATGATTAATGATGGTGATGGCCCTAGCAACAACATTTAACCAATCAGTGATTGATGGGAGAAAATATAGATGCTATGATTTTATCAGAACCTATTGATAGGTGTGGGAGATTCATTAAAAATATTAAGAAGACGATGATGGTGATCAATCAATATATTTTTATTGTTCAAGGATTTGATTGATATAAGATTAGAGGATGATGATGGATGAGAGAGATAGTGGCCAAGCTATCCTTGGGCATTGAAATATGGCCAAGTATTGCCTACATAGTTTGAAAATGATGGTGACTATGATGAGTGATTACAGGATGATGTTAGTGATTAAAGGATAGGACTCATAGGATTGGATGTTACTTGAATGGATTGATAGGATTAGATTAGTGAAGATTGGATGATTAGGTAAATGATGAAGATGTAGGTGATCAAGCCATCACATATGTCATAAGGCTCATCATAGTCTAAGTAATCAAATGAATATAGAATTCAGAAATTTACCCCATGATATAAGCCTAACCAAGAGGATATTGTGCCAAAATTTGTGGGCAAATGGTGATCTCTACATCATCTAAGGTACTAATAAGCATGATTTTTTGGCCTCATAACATCCTCATTCATTACCTAATAGACAAAAAGAGGCATAATGCAAATAAAATAGAATAAAAATATGATATATACATGATAAAAGACATGAAAATAAGAGAAACAAGTAACACACACGAGTATCTACATGTAGTGTCCAAATATCTTATCTAATGATGGGATGAGTGACTAGGAAATGTGTTGGATTGTCATGATGTTATTGTGGACTTAAGATGGATTTGGATTTGGATAGGGTGATCATGATTAGGATTAAGATGTTCCCCTAGTTGAGGATAGAAGGATGGAGGATGTGATAAAGTCTTTGAATACTAATTTGGCCTAAAAATTGAATCAAAAAGTTTCCAAGGAAGGCTATGTAGAAAGGTGATGACCAAGGATTACCAATAGATAAGGCTTGGAAAAAGTCTGATTTATTAAGGAGACTAGGAGATGATGGGATCAAATACCTTTCATGGTAGAGAATTGTGATTGAATGGGTACCAGACATGAAGAGGCAATGCTAAGGAAAGTGATGGGATCAATCAAGCTCCATACTAGCAAAGAAGTGATGTGATGGGTGCTAGGTATGAAAAGTTAGTGATAAGAAAGTGATGGGTTCTAGATTAACATCTTTGACAAGGTGATGCAAGTTGATAATTTCTAGTCAAAAGGATGAGATTAAAGATATAGAGAGATGGGTGACCACTCTGATTGGGATAATGGATATCATATGTGATAAAATATGAATGGAATGGATATGGAAATAACTAAGGGATTAGGCATAAGACAAGACATCATGGACTTATTCTTGGCTTTTGCAAGTTTTATGATTTTTAAGTTTTTTTTGACATATTTCCATTTTTATGGATTTTTTGAATATGTATGTACGTTGTACAAATGAGGTTACTAGAAAAAGTAATAACAAGCCTAGAAACTAGGATGATGATGGATGCTGTTGATAAAAGGATAAGCATGAAGCTAAAAATGGGATGAGAATGAAGAAATAATGGACTTAGGATTTCTAATGACCACATCATGAAGGAGCTAGATGTTTAGTTACATGATTATTCATTAGAGGATATGCCAAGTTGGTTTAAGGATGTGTCTCAAGACACCTTTCACTTCCCAATGAAGGTAAAGAGAGAAAATATAGGATAGAGGACATGATGTGGATATAAGGATATGGATAATAGACCAAAGGATAAGATGGATAAGGATGGATGATATAGACAAGGTTGATAAGGGATGTGACAAGTAAGATGTATGGAATGGATGGATGTTATTCCCAAGTGTAGAGAGACAATGTGGACAATAGACTATTCTACCATGATGATGGAAACTAGTTTTCATCATGGTATTTAGCCAAGGTGCCAGAAGACTTGTTTTCATCATTGAATGAATGATTTTTTAAACTTTATTAGGCATCTCAATATATTGGAGGTGGGGTGAGATGCAAGATTGTTGATACTATATGTGATATTTAGCCAACACCTATTCTAAATATGTGTGATTTTAGGACCATGTTGTTACTAGATATACTAGAATTCATGTGACCTTAGTTGATACTTGATAGAGACCCCTCCAGATATCTATACCAATTGTCTTCATTTCCCATAGGAGAGACAATACTACCCAAGAAGGTGATGGGAGGTATGGATTTGATTAACACTTGATTTTAATGGATGATAGGATTAGAATATGGTGGTATGATCAGTGATGAAGGATTATGACTAAAATGGAGGATATGATCATGATATGATGGGATGATGGGTGATGGAGGATTAGGACTAGAATTAATATACACCATTGGAGGTATTGGACATTCTTCATTTGATTGGTGATCGTTGACAAGAGAATGTAAGAGATCTAAGATGTTTTTACTTTTTGATTCATATTTGATTTGATCACTTGATGGATGATCCACCATTATTTAGACATTATTTTGACTTTTCGATTCACTTTGATTATTTATTAATTCCTAATGCTGGGATTCACAAGGGGAGATTGATTTATTATTTTGAATTTGATGGGTCCCTAGTGATAGATATTAGAATTAACTAACAGAAGACATTTTATAATAAGGCTAATGATTTCAATCTTCTTTATTTTGATAGATAAGATCAACAATAAATTGATTATGATTTATGACTTTTGGCATATAGTATTGGACCTTTGTACTTTTCACACACATTATATTACTCAAGGAGGGGTTTATAGATGCATTATCTTATTCATCCATATGAAGGATAGTGATTAAATGATCATTGATGGTAATAAAGGGGTCCATGATGGATGAAGGTGGTGGTGAGGGCATAATGAGGTCAATGAGTGGTGATGGGGTAACATAGTCTTCACAAGGGTTCTTATGAGACTTGATTTACATATTGGAGAAAATATCCTTAAGACCAGCAAAAAGATCACTAGGACTAGTTGTAGTGGACACATCAAAAATAGGATAAAAGTTGTAAAAACTCTGTTATGACTTCATTATCTTGATTAGGATCCAAAGGTTTTATTGGTGATATATTATAGGTACCTTGATCAAAGGTATTATCAAGAAGACAAACATTATTAACATCAATGAGGAATGATGATTATGATGAGGAATATGATTCAAATGTTGGCATTGAACATGATCCCACTAAAGATATGACTTTTGATGTTTACTTAGATGTAATGATAGTCATAGGAGATTGATTGTCCATTATTGACCTCTCAACATGGGGTATTTGATGTGATGGGTGAGAGGGATATGATTGAGGGATAAGGGATTTGATAAGGATAGGATGGAGGGATTAATGAGATATGGGTGTGGTGTCTTGACCTTGGCTTATAAGGGGAAGGGCTTGATTGTGATTGTGAATGGAATATTATCATTTCTCTTTTTATTCACCCAAGGTTTTATACTCTTCAAGTTCATCCTCAATTATTATGTCACCACGGTCGAAGAGGTCTTAGACATAATATTGTAAAGGCTGACATTGATTAATGGTATGCCCCTAGGTTTGGTGATATGCATAATATTGATTGGTTTGAAACCATGAGGGTGTAGGCTTAGTATTATAAAGATGTTAGATAGGTGGATAAACCATCATGTTTTGTGATTAATAATTATTTGAAAAGGGCTTTCAAGGATATAGGAAGGGGAGTATAATGACCCTCTTCACTTTGTGATTTAGATGTGGAAGAATTAGACTTTGGATCAGATGGTTATTGATGTGACTGGGTGGATAGACTAGAAGTAGCTGAGGTGGCAAAGATTGGATTTCCTTTGCTTGTATATGAATGGGTAAATGATAGTTTATGAATATTAGATGGATTATTGGTGCGAAACTCACATGAAGGGACATGGATAGGAGGTACAACAAGATGAAGGGGGTCAATGCCTTTGGGAAGTGGTACACCCATCATAATGAACATCAATATGATCTCATACTTATGAGTAAAAATGTATTGGTTTATGAAGGTGGGGTCTGTGTCTATGGATGGGGTTGATGGTTGATGGGACTAAGGATTAAGGATGGTTTCTGAAACAAGAGTAGTTTAGAAGGACTAAGCTGGTATGATAAATGATATAGATGATGGATGGATGATATATGACTAGGTTTAGATGTCAAACCAATAGTGCAAATAAGTGCTAATAGTCTATTAGAAATGCCTAGGTGTTAATTTAACAAAAGGGATTGGGGGTTTGATGGGTACCTAGATTCCAAAACTAGAAATATGATGATTGGATGGGTGATAGTTAGGAGTAGGCAAAGATGATTAGACTAAACTGATGATGATGGTTTTGCTATATTAAAACTAAAATAGTGAAAAGATGTTAGTAGGATATTAACTAGGTATGAGATCTCCCAGAGTATTGAATGATAGTGGACTAGATAAATATGATGATATGGATGATACGACTAACTTAAGACCTTATACTAATTATCTCAATAGACTATGTGATGAAGATGATTAAGATGATGGGATAATGACAAAGATGATAATGGGTGATGTGTAAATGATGGATGAAGGATAAGATGAGTTTGCTGGGGATGGTTGAGACTTGTATGTGACCTAAAGAGCCAACTAGGATAAGATAGGATGAGGTTAGACTAGATGGGTGATGAAGACAAGGTCAAGACAAATGGCGATGGATATATATGTAGATGATAAGATCTGATGTGATTAGGATAGGGAGGGGATGTACAAAAGGATAATGATAAGAATACAAGTCAAGTATATCCAATATGATGACTAAGATACATAAGTAATGGGGTGTGATCAATGATAAGTAGATATGGCTAGACTAAGAAGGGATGAGGTAGGTATATGAAGGAAAATAGTTGATGATGTGGACTTGGGTAAGTATGTAAGATGTGATTGGGGTATGTATAATATAAAGGTATAACTAAGGATGGGTGGATATAACTAGATTAGGATGGGATGAAAATAAGGTGGTGATGGGAGATGGTATGGAATGTGTAAAAAGGATGTACAAGAAAGCAAGGATACATACAAGAGGGTGATGACGCAAGATGAAAGGATATACAAGGTGATGGTGGGGTAAGTATGTACACAAGATTAAGAGTATGTATAAGAGGATAAGTAAAGGATATACAAGGTGATGATTACACTCTAGGAATGGAGTGATGATGAGTGGATATGATTAAACCAAGGATAGGATGAAGATAAAGTTAAAGGAGATAATGGAAAGGATGTGTAAGATAAGATATAGGTGATGAGTGTATGATAAATAATGATTAGATATGACTGGTCAATATGAGAGATGGGATAGGGAAAATATAAGGATATATAAGGATAATATGATAATGGGATGATGACTAGGATGTGCATGATAAGTTGGGGGTAATTAGGATAGCCAAGTGATGGAGTGATGACCAATGATAAATGGAGATGGTTATATTAGGAGGGAATTAAGACATGATGATGATGGGATAAGATAATGAGAAGGATATACAAAAGGATAATGGTATGATGTCAAGGATGTATATGGATGATAGGATGGTGAGATAAGAGGATGATGGGATAAGGATGTACAAGACAAGATGTAGGTGATGGAGGTGTGACTAAAAAAGTGTGGATATGAATAACCTAGGGTAGGATTAAGTCAAAATAGGAGATGGAATAAGGATGATATGCATAAGAATATGATGATAGGATAAGGATGTACAAGGTGATAGTGAGGTGAGATGATTTATACAAGGAGGATGGGATAGAGTGATGTGGCAAGGATATATAAGATGGATGTATACAAAATGGTGTTATGATGTATAAAATGGGTTGTGCAAAAGACTTAAATATGTATGGATAGGTGAAGGCTGATCTGACTCACAAATAATACATGCTTAACACAACACACCCAAGTAAGCAAGCCACAATCTATGATTAGTAAACTAATGGTGTGTAACCCAATGCCCTCACCATCCAATGGCTTCACATGTAAGGTTATAGGTTGATGACCCATTACATAATCAACCAAACCCTCTGAACCCTACTCATACATGATGGCTACTTTAAAGCTAATACTAATTCCTGCAATAATACACATGTTATGGATAAAATCTCCTATGCTGGGTATACATAAGATATCTAGGTGAATTACCTATATATACAAAGGTACATTGGGGACCAAGTCCATGTAGGATGATATCTAATTGCCCTAGGTCTTAGATGTTAACCACCCCTCATCCCACAAAACCTTTTAAGAGGAATTTTGCATATGTTGTAGGGATAAGTATCCTAATATTTACACTTCACCAGAACATGAAGTTTGGGTGGTGCATGATTATTAAATCCATGTCAACAGCCCCCTATAAAAGACTAAGGAAAGGGGTTTATAGGTGGTTTTTGATCTCCCAAGAATCACCACAAGGATGCAAGGGAGAGAGCATACATCAACCATAGCCCTAGGAAAAGAATAAGCAAACAAAAAGATTAATTTATTCGTTAAATTAGATGTGTAATGTATATACAAGAATAAAGATAAGAATATATAAGAAATCACACAACAAGATGATCAAAAATGATATATACAGACAAAAATGATTCAAAAATTAGTTTAAGAGTGCCAAAATAGATCTTTGATGGGTGACCTACAAATGCACAAGTTAGTAGTTTAAATGGTATTCAAAGAGATAGGGCCTATAACAAAAAGATTAGTATTTTCAAGGATTTTTTCAAATTTGTGACTCTCTACAAATCCACAAACACACAAATAAATACTACAACCAAAGACTCCAAAGTCACAACTAGGGGGGTCAAAATTGCTAATTATAAGTTACAATATTACAACTAAGAGATGACCATGATATTTATCTATAATACCATAGTTAGTGTGATAATATATAAATTAGTTACTATAATTCAATAGTATCATGTTTTTTGTAAACCATAAAACCATGATTGGGGACTACAAAATCATGACTGTTAGTAAATTGATAGTTGTGATATTGTAAGAAATGACAAAAAATTGAAATTTAAAGATGGGATCTCAAAATATATGACTATATAGACAATAAATTTATCTAAATGACAAAAATAATTATATCCAAATGATCATAAACTATAGATTGATGTTTATGATATTTTAAAAATTTTGTCCAAAAAGATATTAAGATGATATCTTAACCAAAATTGAGAAAAATTCAAATATTTAAAATAAGAACCTTCAGTTTAAATATGTTCTATAAGATTACAAATGACAATTTTACACATAGAATTATCTTAGACTGACAAAAATTGACAAAACCAGGCTAAATGACAAAGTCATGATTAGGGTTATAATACCATGATTACCTAGGGCAATACCACAAGTCCTAAAATGTTTTGAGTTGTAGTTTTATAAATATGTGTGAAAAGGGGTAAGGCCAATTATTTGTATCTATCTACAATAAATTCCTCCTACCTTAGCCTTTTGGTGGATCATGCACATCACTCAGACCACACAAAGACAAAATCCTAGGTGCACAATGGGGGTTAGTTAATGGATATGAATGTAAAGTAACAACCCATAAAATTTGACAAAAAACATTCGATGGTAGACTCTGAGGTGTCAAACCCTCATGTAAAACACATAATATAAAAATAGAGCCTATATATTAATGGATAGGGGTCAGTAGTTAATGGTTTTATGGAAAACTACAATATCATGACTTACATGATCAATACCACAAATATAAGGGTGATATTGCTACTGATGGAGTTACAATATTATCACCTAGGTTTTGTGTAATGAGCTCATTCTTCAACACCCTTTTAACCTTGGTTCTTACACACATAGGATTAAGGATCTAAAATAATACATAATAACCTGCACAGTAAGCACACACAAGGTCAGAAAAGATGATAAATTAACCAACAATGTAATTAACCCTATGCCTACAATTAAAACTAAGAATATCATGAATATCATCAACGATATCATGACTTGAAGGACAAATTAATGACTAGGTAGGTTATGGTCTTGTTTAAAATGGACCTACAACACAAAACCATTAGCGGTTTACAAAATTGTTACTTGGATTGGCAATATCACGACTAGCTCAACAATATCATGACTATGGAGTCATGGTATTGTCAAATAACAAAAACCTGCATGGTCAAGAAAAATGGTTAGAAATTAAGTGGATGGTTAAATAAATATCAAAACTTATGATGATAATATCACTACTTCACTATAAAATGTCATGACTACCAGTATAATCTCGTGACTAAATCCTATACATTCAAATTTTCAAATTTTTTGAGATTTTCTTGATCCAATTGACCCTGCAGGTTATAAAAAACATAACTAACAAGTAAAATGGATTAATTGGGAGAAATATTCCAACTATGTTCACCAAAATTTAGTATGATTTTGAGCTCTATATGAATTAAGCTACCTAATTCAATCCAAAAATCAAACTACCTATTAAGAAGGATTCTAAAAATAAATCAAAATGATATAAATCTTACCAAATTCTTTGTTTCATCTAAACTCCTTCCAAGATGATTAAATGGATGATTGATTTCATGTAGACTCATATTTTTGTCATAATGATGGAATGATGTTGGATGAAGGATGTGATGATGGATTCTTGACTATTGATTTGGCATGGCTTCCTCACAAGCTTATTGATTACATGTAGACTCAAATTTTTGGCATAGTGATGGCATGATGTTGGATTTTTGATGATTGGATCAAATTATGGTTCGACATAGATTTGATATCGATTCTTATATGGATTCTATAGAGGATGAGAATTGGTTATATAGATAGAGGGAGGGAAGATCAAGGGTTGATATTCAAAATTAGTGGGATGAGATCAATGGTTGTATTTTTTCAAAGGAATTAAAAATTTCTTGGAAGCCTCTAGACTTAGAGGCTTATATAAAAAGAGGCTAAGTTAGAGAGGATAGTAGAATCCTCCAATTATATAATTGATCCAAAACTCAAAAGTTTTGATTGACAAATATTTCAATAACATGAAAATAACATAGTAACAATGATTTCTCTAAGAAGAAATGTTTTATTACTCAAGATTGCAATACAACCATATGCTTATCTCTAGGAAGAGATGTCTCATTTCCATTTCAGGTTACATCTTCATTTATAAAAAAATTTAAGGAAAAAGGAGGATGTGGAAGGTAACTAATCTCGAGGGAGATTAAGTGGTTTGACTTCCATGATTTACAACAATACAAAATTCAAGGAATTACTATTTTTAGACTGCACTACTAAAATTTAAATTTGGGGAAATTCCATTGGTTTTTTGGGGTTCAAAAACCATTGAGCATATATCAATGCCATCTCACCACATTATCCTTATTCTTATCTTTCTAATGGTTTAAATGGGGAGTCAATCAGAGCTATGGTTCAAAAGTTATGGCTCTCAAAAGTTCCATCATCAATTAGGGTAGAACTATCACCCAAATTATCACCTCAATTGTTGCCTAGATCATTCCTCCCTCACTGAGAAGAAATGTTTACCATTGCATAAATATTACTCATCAGGTGTGGAAATTATGTCTTAATTTGATTATCTATGATCCACTAACCTTGGTGGCTAAGCTGGCCCCTTTTGACCACCCGATAAAGTAGAATAGAGCATCCTCTTATTGTCTTCATCTAGGTGTCCACAATCTGATCCTCCTCCATTGGAGTAAAAATCTATGGATCAAACTCATCAATGCCCAGTTGTTTTTTAATGACTAAAGTGTCTAACAAAGGTGAATGATATGGTTTAAGGAGCTCCACATTAAATATTGGATGCAGACTAAGGTACGCTAGTAGGTTCAACTCAAAAGCATTTTCTTTAACATTTTTGGTGATGGTGTAAGGACCATATCCCAGAGGCTGAATTTTTCTATGTGGGCCTACAAGTCATTAATTTTTAAGCCAAAACCAAACCTTATCACTATAACAAAATTATGTGCAATCCTATATTTGTCATGTCATTTCTTATACTTCTGATTCATCTTCTCCAAGATGTCATGAACCTGCTGCTAGATGTGTTGCATTTGTTCAATGAACTTTGTTGCTTTTTCTACCAAAAATATCCTATGAGGTGTGTATTCCATGGTGGATAATGGAATGCCTATATCAATTAGTACCATGGGTTGGAACCTAAAGCATACTTGGAATGGACTATACTTGGTTGAGCTATGCAAGCCTTGATTATATCCATGTTGTATGAAAAGATTCCCCTCATCCCATGTACATGGATGTTTGGAGTGATACATTTGAATCATGTGAAAAATCAAGTAGTTCACCACTTCTATCTAACCATCAATTTTTGGATGGAAGGTTGTGGACTTCATCAGCTTGGTATCCATCATCTTTCACAGAGTGGACTAGAAGATGCTTAGGAATTTGCTATCTCTATTTAAGATAATGGACTTGGGGAGACCAAATTGGATCCATACATGACTAAAATATAGTTGAGAAATTTTCTTAGTAGATATATTTTTCTTACAAGCAATCATGATAGTCATTTTTGAAAAATGATCAACCACAACAAAAATATAGTCCTTGCCATGTTTTAAAGTGGGCAAACCTAAGATAAAATCCATTGAGATAGATTCCCAAGGCCTAGTTGGTTATGACAATAGCATGTATAATCCTTGCTTCTTACTTGCTGGCTTGGCTATCACACATGGGGTGCAATATTTGAGGTACCTTTCCACATTCTTTCACATATGGGGCTAGTAGAAGTTTTTTTGAAGAACTACTAATGTCTTTTCTACACCAAAGTGTCTAGCTATCATACTAAAATGTGCTTCCTATATCATCTTCTATTACTTTGTATCTGGAACATATATGTGCCCCATGTGAAAAAGGAAATTATCTTGAAAATATAAATTATAAAAATGTTTACGTTCTTAAAGCACCTGATATTTATCAACAAAGGCAATATTTGCTTCACACAGAGCACCCCAAGTGGTAGTCTCATGTCTGCACAAGTTAAGAACTATTATGAGTGTAGTAATTGGTGAGTGGCTCAAAAAATATACTACCATATTTAAGCTACCATTTTTGTGTTTGATTATCAGATATAATTACTGTAGATATGTGGCCCACTTTTGGTGCCTCTCATTTCATAGTTTGCTCTATTTTTGTATGAATTCTAGTGGTTTGTTTTCAGTTTGGATGACCATCTCTTTCCCAAACATATAGTGTTTCCATTGTTTACAAGTTTACACAATGGCATAGAGTTCCTTATCATATGTGGGGTATTTCCTAACTATATCATGGAAAGTTTCACTATGATATGCAACAAGATGGCCATGTTCCATGATGACATCTCCCATGGCATATTCAGATGCATCTATCATCAACTTGAATGGTTGATGCAAATATTGAAAAGAAAGAATAGGGGCTAAGAAAAGTCTATTATTTAAATTCTTAAATACCTTTTTTTGTATTTCACCCTAGTAAAATATAGCTTTAGCTCATCCTTTAGTCACTTGGGTTACTGGCCAAGCAACATGTGAGAATCCAAGAACAAACTTGTGATAGAAACTTACAAGACCTAAGAAGGTATGAAGTTATATGAGATTCCTTGGTATAGGCCATTCTTGAATAACCTAAATATTCTTTGAATCGACACGGACCCCTTTTCATTCACAATGTACCTAAGGTACTAAATTATTTTCATCCTCGATGTGCATTTGTCAATATTTGCATACAACTTGAGCTCTCAAAGAGTTTGAATCACCTTACCAACATGTTGTAGATGTTCCTCCAATGTTCTATTGTAGATGACTATGTCATCCAAGTAGACAACCATGAATGAGTTGGTGAAGGTTCAAAAGATGTCATCCATCATCCTCATTAAGGTTTTAGGTGTGTTAGTTAAGCCAAAAGGCATAACCAACCATTCGAAGAGGTCCTCCTTAGATTTGAATGCAGTCTTCCAGAAATCATTGGGATCAATGGCAATTTGGTGATAACTAGATTTGAGATCAATTTTGGTGAAGAAATTCACACCATGGAGTTGGTCTAACAAGTCATAAATCTTGGGGAGATGATTATTCACAATGATTTTACTTAGGTCTCGATAGTCAATGTAAAGCCTCCATGTTCCATACTTTTTTAGTTATAGGACAATAAATATACCATAGGGTGAAGATATTGGCCTGATGTGACCCTTTTGAATCAATTCTTGAATCTATATTTTTATCTCATCATTCTCTAAAATTGATCTATTACACATAGGATTGTTAGGTAAAGGTGATCCTAGGATCAGATTGATAGAATGTTTTACCTAGTAGTGAGGTGGAACTCTTGTGGCTAACTTGAATAAGTCATCATATTCTCCCATGATTTGTCCCATCTACTTCTATTATTGTGTTGATTATGTATTCAATATTGCAAAATCAACCTTCTAGGATTTTTATGGTTTGACCACCATGAGAATAAATTGCTTTGTCTTCTCCACCAATCTCTTACATTATTTAGCACTAATCAAGGAGATAGATGTGGGAGGTGGTACCTCTGATACCCTATAACACCATGTTCCAAGAGTGAGGTTGATTCTTCAAGTTCATGATTCATATATGCCATGTCGATCATACATAAATGGCTAACCAAAGAGTACATCATAAACATCTACATTGACCACATCACATAAGACTTCATCTTGGAAAGTTTTTATTGTATATGAAAGAAGACACTAATGGGTGACATGAATGTTTCTCATTGGGCTCAACCATCCAATACTGTATGACTTTGGGTGAGGTTTCATGGATAGATTTAGACTTTTCACAACTTTAGCAGAGATTTAATTCTTTTGACTCCCACTATCAAGGATGAAATGTATAGGATTACCTTTTACCCATAATTTGTAGTGAAAAAAACATTCCTTGTCATCTAACCTTTCCTCGTTGGTCTATGATGAAGCAAAAATGATATCAGGCTCAACATTTATAATCTCTTCTTCATCCTCTTCGATTGTAGGTTGTGTAGATATCAAGTATTATGACTCAAAAAGTAGTGACTTGATGGATTGACATTCTTCTTTAGAGTGAGTTCTAGTTTTGTGGTAATCACACCATTTTCAGTCCTTCCCTTTTAGGGTTTCTTATCTTGAAACTCTTTTTACTTCCAATTTTGGCCTTGTGTTTAAACTTAATTGTAACTTTTCTATTTCAAAGGATAACTCTTCATATTCTTTCTACCATGCTTCTACTCAATCTTCATTGCAAACTTGAATGCCTCACCTAGGGTTTCTAAATTGAAGAGTTCCATTTCCCCCTATATGTACAATTGTAGTCCACCATGATATTTGAGAGTCTTATGTTTCTCACTTTCTTGGATGCGCAATCTTATAGATAGAGAATGAAAAATGTTAGTGTAATCTTGAACAGATTGGTCCTTACCTTGGTGAAGTTGCTACCACTATATGTACAAATCATCATATGCTCTAATGTGATAGTATTCTTCCTTTACCACTTCCATGAAATCGTCCTAGGTAGATTCCACCTCAAGGCCAATGTCATATATACTAAACCTCTTTTTGTACACTTCCCACCAATTTTTCATGGGTAATGATGCTTTCAAAAGAGAAAAAGTGATATTTTTTCCATCAGTGAATTTATTTATAGAAAAGTAGGAATACAATTAATCCAACTAATTTTATACTACATTAGCATTGATTTTGCCTTCAAATTTAGGAATATAAAAATTCACCTAAACCTTGAAGGGTGTTGGGACACTGAAAGGATATTCCAAGGATGAGGAGCCAGGAAGTGCAGATGAGGAGCCAAAATTTCCTATCAAGATTTGTTGGAGAATTTTGGTGAATTATTGCAGCATATACACTTGATGCCATTGGAGGGATTCATTCACCATTTCCTTGAAGGGATCATATGTCTCAATGTAATCCACCATTTTAATTCATTTAGAGTGAATAGGTGGGTAGTTTGGAAGCTTTGTTATTTTCCACCCAAGATTCTTATAGCCTAACCTCATCCTCATGATCATACACTCAAGAAAAACTAATCAGATACCATTGATCCAAAACATAGAATTTTTGATTGAAAAATATTTCAAGAACACAAAAATAACATAGTAACAATACTTTATCTGAGAATAGATGTTTTATTAGTCAAGATTGTAATACAACCATATACTTATCTCTGGGAAGAGATATCTCATTTCCATTTTGGGTTACATCCTCATTTATACACGTTTTGAAGGTAGGAGGATGATTTTTAAGGTCACAAATATCAAGGGAGATTAAGTGGTTTGACTTCCATGATTTACAACAATACAAAATTTGAAGAATTACTATTTTTAAAAACTTACTATTTTTAGATTGCAATACTAAAATTGAAATTTAGGGCACTTCCATTTGGTTTTTTGGGGTAAAAAACCTTTAATAAAATATTGTTCCATCTCACCACATTATCCTCATTCTTATATTTCTAATGGTTCAAATGAGGAGTCAATCAGAGCTATGGTGCAAAAGTTATGTCTCCTAGAATTTTTGTCATCAATTGGGGTAAAACCATTGCCTGAATTGTCACCTAAATTATTTCCCAGATCAAGAATATTCTTATGGATAATTAGTATTAGATGGAGGTTAGATAGGTATTAGGTGAGGATTAGGGACTAGGGGTGTAGAAAAGCCTAGGGAGTAGGCTAGTAGGTGGTTAGGTGAATTATGGGAATTTAAAATTCCCAAATATTTCATAACTAGGATTAGATTAGCATAATAGGGATTAATAAAAATTAATGAAAGAGGAGGATTATACTAAGGATAGTGAATGGAGAATTATTGAAGGGGGATATTTAATAAATGGCTAGGAATGGGGAATTAATTAGTGGGATAAAGGGGGATATTAGAACAAGATGAATTATAATAAATGGGATTAGCATAAATAGTGTCAACTAATAGGAATATTAGTGATAATAAATGAAGTGATCAATTTTAGATTCATACAAGAGGATGCTTATAACTTAAGGGTATTCACTTGTGGAAGATATCCCATGGTAGTCATGATAGATAACATATTACAAGTTGAGATTTGTAAATAGGTCAGAATTTTGATTAAAGGTTGTAAAATGTCATTCATATGAAACATAAGAATGATAGATTATTTAATTCTCTCTAAAATAGGATTATCACATGGTTTGAAACATTTAGTAAAGAGGAAAGTATATAATTTTGAATAACACAAAGGTTGATATCTTTATCATTGTAAGGTGTTATAGTACTTGACATTTCATGACATATAATAAGAGTAGGATAAATAGTTTTTTTATAAAACAATGTTCTTTTTTAGTATAAAATGTGAACAAGGGAGGAAAATAAACATTTTCTACTTCATTTTTCATATTAAGAGAAGGAAATATCTAATTTTCACTTTCCATAAAAGGGATTAAAAATTCAAATCTATTTTATACTTTTGGTATATCATTATCATGTGAGAAAGATGTACTTAATGTAACATTTCTTTTTTGTTATGCAATGCACTTCCGATTGTCTTTGGTTTATAGGACTTGAGTTTGAAAGGAGATGAGTCAAATGTACTTAGAAATTGAACTATATCTCTAAATAATGCATCTTTAATAATAACTTTCATAGGAATTTCACATGCACTTTAATTTTTCCATTCAAACAAAATAGGATAAGAAGTAGTGCATATAATTTAATCATTAGAATTTAGAGAAAGAGTACTTTCCCTAATTTCATTTTATAAATATTTTCAATATTGGCATAATTTTGAAAATAAGATACACATACATCTTTGTCAACAATTGCATCATTGAAAATATGAGAATAACATTCAACTGTTTTAACATTTACATTATTGGGAATAGAAGAGGGGTATTCAATTTTTGATTCAACTAGAGAATGTATGCATGAAACAATTTGGCTTTAAACATCATGAATACTAGCTTCATGCATATTTATTGTATCATCCTTATTTGAGGCACTAATGAAATTTATAATTTTTAACTTTTTAGGAATTTCATAATTGGAAAAGAATAAATGGGAGAGTAGGATCCTCATATTCACATTCAAGAGGAAAAAAATTACACTCACAACCATATGAAATCCTTCTATAATTATCAACATATTCATTTAGACTTGCATTTTAAAAATTATTATTTTCATTAGCATAATTATAAGTAAAGGATGAGGATTGAGCACTTTTTTTAGATGTCATAAGATCATCATATGCAATGAATTGATCATTAGGAATATTTAAATTAATGATAAAAAAATGTGTCTTTCTAGGGATTTTAGTAGAATTAAACATGGTGAGGAAGGCTATAAATTTGGATGCTACCACATAGAGGAGAAGAAAATTACCCAGGGAAAAAATAGAATAAAACATTACTTAATCTATGGCCATGTAAAATATTATATATGAAAAAAATAACAATAAAAATTATTTTTTAGAAGAAGGAAAAACCTTATATTGCAATGTAGGGTTTGGTTCAAATAAGTCAGAGGATGGGTTCACCAAAATGTTTGATCCTGAACTGATATGGGTAAATATAGTATAGGGTTAATAATATATAAATAAATAAGCATAAGAGTGATAAAAAATATATATATGATGCCATTTAATTTATAAACTGGAAAAAATAATATCCTAAATTTATAATATTGAGATATGTTAAAAGCGGGAAGTACAATTATTGATTGATATTGTAAAGAATTAGAAATAAGATAAGTTGGTTTATTATGTGAATGTAGATCTAGGATGAAATAGGATGGAAATGGAATAGATTAGGATCTTTTTATAGTCATCATATTCTATAAATTTTAACTGTGTGGCCTTAAATGCTTGTGTTGGATCTAGACTATTGCATTGACATTATTATCTAGCTTGGACATAGGTGTATTGTATGAAATATCAACTATATATTAGTGTAACCACCTATAAAATACTCTATTTTATATTTAATTTACTCTAGTGTGTTTAAATATCATTCACATGATGTCCATTTTTGTCAAATGGTCAAAACCCTAGCTTTCTCATCCTTGGAGTGACTATGGGAAAAATGGGTTAGTGGGAACATACTTATAGTTACCAGAAGGACCCATCTATCAATGGGCACTACCTAAATATCCAATACTTTTAATAGGTCCTCAAACTTATATATTTCTTCCCTACATGTTGGCTTGTGTATATCAAGATGCAATATGTTATAAATAAGTACTTAGAGTGACCTAGCTTGTAACTTGTAAAATATGAATCATGGAATTCTCATTCAATAATTTATACTTGTAGATGGTTTATCCCTATTATTTATGTTGAAATAGGTAATAAAATGGATTTTTTTTCTCATTTTAATGTTTTATTGAGTTATTTTAGTAAGTTGCCTTATGAGTTGTTAAGTCTGTGCTAGGTATGGAATGAATGAGGGTTGATCTTGTATGTATCAATCCATTTTGGAAATATCTTGCATAAAATAAATTAGGCCACCATTTATGATACATTTAATTTTAAAATTTTATTATTTAAGGAATTGGACAATTAGTTTGGCATATGACACTACTATTGATGTAGTCATTTGACTAGGATGTAGGTGTCTAAGAAGCTAGAAAATAGGTACAAGTCCAAAACATATAGAGGATGATAATAAGTAAGTTTATAGAATTTTGAGTAGTATATAAGGACTGGTCATCAGAGTAATATGAAGTCAAACTAAGATATAATAAATAGGCACATGAGAGAGAGGATGCAATCCTTTTGATAGTGGGAAGGTCTTAGAATTATAAGGTACAACCATGACAAGTATTTAACAAGCATACAATATTGAGGTGTTATATAATTCAGATTTAATGTCTCAAGTTTGTAGTGTAAATTTCAATTAAGTTTTAAACAATAAAAATATGAATGTGTCATGTCGATTTGTATTTTCATGGTTCTATTTCACTCCTTATGCAATGATGTGAATTTTTTTTATTTGCATTCTTATTTTGAAGTCTAATTATTTTCATGAAATAACTTCAAAGCCTAAATTTTTTGAATATTTATAAGATATTGGTTTTTTATGAAGAAATAAATCAATATTATTTTGGTAATGTGTGTAGTTTTATAAGACTTATACCACATATCATTGTCCCCTTTGCTAATTTTTTTGAGTACATTTAGAGCAGGGTAAGTATGGTCGAGAGAGGTGTTTTGGTAAGTTTTAATATATAATTTGATAGTTTCAAAGGTATACAAGGAAATAAATTTTAGATTGGATATATTTCAAGTTGGAGGTTTGATATTTTGGTATTTATTAACATTTATGAGTAAAGTATAGAATTTCCCCACATTCAATGTGATGCCACCCTTATATGGACCTTACCATCTATTCAATAAACCTTGGCTTTGGTGCTTCTATTGGTTTATTGGGTTTTTTCACTATTTTAATTTTCATTTGTGATAATATTATAATTTTTAGGCATAATGGAGATCTATAGAGTTAGGATTCAAAATCTTATCAAAGATGTGAGAGTTGATTCAAGGGAATTTTATCTTCAAGTGTGTTTCATTTTGATTATTGGGTAAGACATTTTTCTTATTTATTCTCAATATGAATACAAGCAAAATAAATTATTTGTGGAGATTATATTTTTATAGGTTTGCATCATGAATAAATATATATTATTTTTATCTCAAAGCTTGAATGCAACATTTAATCTCGAGTTTCAACTATTTCAAGCTATGTATATTATTTATGTGGATTTTTTCAAAAGGAAATACACTATTTGTGTTAGATTAAAATATTTAAGTTTCTTTTATTTTTGAAAAATCTCTATTTCATTTTGTGTTTGTTTATATATAATATTTTTCATTGTCACAGTTTGTTATGAGTTTGATACAAGGCAGTGAATAAAATATGGGTTTCGATTGTTAATGAGCATGACTTCATTAATTTACTATGTGAATGATATATTCTTACATGAAAGTGTAGATGGTTTAAAGCATTGAGATATTTGACATAATAATGTCTTGTTCACTTGACTACCTAACCTAAAGACATGATTATATGTATATTATAGATGCTTAGATTTTTTAGTTTAAGTAAAATATTAGTTATGGGTAGTGGACTTGTGAACCAAGGGTTAATACTATTCTTATATTAATCAAATTTTATTATGATAAAATGACAAATATCTTTTGAAGAATAATACTCTTGAAAACCTACATGATTATTTATGGTTGTGATATGGATCTATTACTTTCATTTCACACACAAATAGTTTCAATTTAAATTATAAATTTAGGTAGTTTAAAAAAAAATTGATTACCTAGTCTCTACCATGTTATTTTAATTTAGAGGGTTTGATACTAAGCAAGCCACTTTGATAGCATATAGTTGTAGGTGAAACCCTAGTGGTTTTTGTGTCTATATGTTATTCTTCTTAAAACTAACAAATTTCAAGATTAAGTGTTTTGATTTTTGATTTTTTTTCCATACTTTAATGTATTGAAATAATAAAGTTATCATTGATTATTTAAACTATCTCAAATACTTTCTTTACTATTTCAATAAAAATATATATAATGCTAAGTTTTTGTCAAGATAAGTTCAAGGAAAAAGTAATACTTTTTTTTAGAAACATGGGGATTTTTTTTCATTTTTATGATTGTGCAATTTGATGCAATATATTTTGTTTCAAAGAAGATGAAATGCTTGTTGGTTTCAAGGTAATAAATTTTTTATATTATTGTTAATTCTTTCAAACTAAAAAACTTGGATATTTTTTTCTTAGTATAAAAGAAGTGTTCCATTTTGTAAAAGCTTTAACAAAAATTTAAACATGGTTTGATTAAAAACATGAAAACCATTTATACTTGGCAATGGTTGTTTTTTTAAAATGGAAAAGGCCTAAGTCCTTTATTTTTGACAAATAAATGATATTATTGACGAAAATTTTAACATCCATTTCAACATTGTTGTATGAAGAATGATTTTGAGGTCTGGATACTTCATTTTTTTTAAATTTAATGTTGTGTGACTTATAAATAAGTTGGAGACTTTAAGGTCATTCATGTTTCTAAATATTAAGAATCAATTTTGCAACCTAGGTGTATGAATACTTATCATAAATATTAAAATAATAGTTTTTATTGACTTGAAAGTGTACTTTAACAAACCATGTTATTGATAATACACCTACAATCTAATGCATATCATGGAACTTCATGAAATTTGCATTTTGATGTTTTTAAATATTCAAATTGAAATTGTTACAATTTTTTTGTAAATGCATTGTTGTAGTAATAAGGAGTTAATTTTCAGATTTTATATGGAATACGGGTTTACAATTAGTTCTTATTTAAATTGATGCCTTAATTTGGATAAAATAATGTTGTGACTGGCTTGATCTAGTTTATTACTTTATTATAACAAAATGTAAATGGTTAATATATCAAATTTTCATTATGACCTTTCTCAATTAATTATAATAATTTATTGAAATTATTTTAAGTTGATGATGCATTTTAGGTTTTTTTCCTTTTGATATAAGGTAAATTATTTGACTAGAATCATAGATCACATAGCTCTAATATAAAAAATATTTAGGAAAGTGACAAATAATAAGATGAGAATGCACCACAAGTAAAAATATCATATCGACATAAACCCTTCAGGTTGTAAATATTTTTTAGAACATTTATTCAAAAAATATAGGCATGATACCTGGGTCTCTTTAAATTTTAATGCCAATGCCCCTATTTTCTATAATGTTTTGAACACTATACCTTGTAGTGATTTTAATTTTTATGGTATGTATGTTTGGATATCACCCCAAGAAGGTGTAATTGGTGACCTCAAATATTTGGACATAGTTTTCTAACTATTTATTCCTACAAAAATCACCCTATTAATAATAAGATAATAGTACTTGTTGACCTTGTACCTCCAAATAATGAGATAATTCCTCTTGATTCCCTAATACGATAACTCTAGCTCATGATTTTCCCTCTACTACCCATAAATGCACTATTATCCCTTCAACTATACCTATGGTAACTCAAGTGATATATAAAATAAAACTTGAATTGGATGATCAATTAAGTATATTGGCTACAATAGAGATGCCTATAATTTTCGATGGAGTATACAATATATAATACAAATAAAGGCATTAAGCTTATGGATTTGGTCTCATCAAATGAAGAAGAGGTAAATTATCTTGTTTGGATTTTGAATTTTGGTTTTGAACATATTTTCAAAATTTAAATTTTTTCACACTATAATTTTATTTTATTTTTGTTACCTTGCTTGTCATATTTGATCATATTCATGATATTTACAGTATTAATAGAGCTTGGTAATGGTAGTAATTATTATTATGACATGATTATATGATTGGATAATGTTACTATGTTAGTTATGATGGTAAACATTGGTATTTTAGTTGTTTTTGGTTGTAAACATCTACAAATGTTTTTATATTTTGAGTAAATTTCAACTTGTTGAGTTGTTGATTTTATTTATCATTTATCTAGAGATATTAAATGATAAATATTATATTATGGATATGTAACTTAAATAAATATGGTTATGGATTTGTTAAAATATATAAAATTATGGGTAGATACTAATTTTTTTACTAAACAATGATTTGAAGTGGAATATATATGTATTTATATTTTGAAGTGAAAAACAACATACAAATTTTAGTTAATCTTATGTGTTAGTTTGGTTGCATGATAATTATTATTTAATGATTAACTAGTGTTAGATAAAGTAAGTGGGCTCCCACCCATGATAAATATAATATTATTTCATCTTTTAAAAAATAGTTTGCTTAAGATTTTTATTTTAAAAGTCACTTAAAGTGACTTATTATAAAGGTTAATTGTTTTAAAAGTTAATTAGCCCAATGTAAATTCATAACTAATTTTATTTATGTTAATTATATTTGACTAAATATAAATTATAGATTAAAATTTAACTATTATTTTATTTATCTAATATTTATAAAAGTTGATTAGCCTAATGTAACTAATATTTAACTAAATGTAAATTTCTAGGTTTTATGCACCTTTCACTCAAGAAGGAGTGATGATGGGAAAGAAGACTAAAGACAAAAATTTAAATTTTGTTGATTTTTAAGAAGAGGGCAAGTTGTAGATCAAGGATGATCTCGGATTACATGCTTGTTTTAGGATAGGGTCCACCTACCACCTCTGTAGGTAAAGTTTTCTGATCAGACAGGTGGGAAGAAATAGATATCATGGGTAGACATGGTGTCTAGAGAGTAGCTAAAAATAAAAATAATTAAAGACTCCCCACTAGTACCCATCTACAATAAAGATGGAATATGATGTCCCAAATTTAATCATCATGAAAGTTAATTCTTCACTGTCAAATTCTCTCTTGGTCAAATTTATCGATTTTAGACCTAATACTGATTCCTTTAGAAAATGGACTAATTTCAAATTGCATCCTAAGGGACAAATTGACATCATTACCATGCCAAAGAATTTTTTATTTATTAATTTGTCTAACTTAGGGGATTACATTAGGATCCTAATAGGGGGTCCATGGTTTATGGATAAATTAAATATCTATCTTCGTAACTAGAAAGCAGGCTTTAATCTTGATAGTGTGAATATGGAGGATATCCCTATCTAGATTAACTTACCAAGATTACCTTTAGTATTTTAGGCTCTAGAGATTATTCTTGGGATTTTAAGAGCTCTTAGTTAACCTATTTTCATAGATCCCATTACTAAGTGCAGATGTAGATTTTTGGTTTCTATATTTTGTGTCTTCATCTCAACAGACAAACCCCTGATCCATTCCATTAAGATTAGATCCAAATAGAGGGTTTGGAACCAAAGGATTGTGTTTTAAAGAGACTAAAATATCTAAAAAACTTGTAATGTCTTGAACCAATCCTTAAAATATTTCCCTCTCTCCAAGATACCTTCACATCCCCCCACTCCCCATTAGGTGAGGAAACCTCCTTCTTTGAACCCTTCCCCTATCCCCCCCAAGCAACCCATCCTACTATAGCTCCTCTTAGCATAAGAGATAGGTTTTTTTTATTATACTTTAATTAAGTTTTCACATCCCTTGAAGGTTTATAGACCTATCTAGATTACCCCAAATAAGCTTCCCCCTTTTTTGATCCATCTAGGTCCTATTTCGACTGATGAATCTGAGGAGGTTATCCCCTTTAAACCACACATGGAGAAGGTCCCTTCATCTCACCCTTATTTTATAGATAAAATGGTATAAGAATACTTTATTTCCCCTACTCTAACTCTAGTTACTTATAAGGATTAGAAGGAATATAACATAGAGAGTCAAGAGGCTTCAAATTATCTTATATCTTTTGAATCTTTACTCTCAGGTTTGGATCTGGTTATACAATAATGTTCACCTACAAAGGTTTTGCTAAATTTAGTTCATAATTAACAGCTGTACACTTCCTTTTCTATAGTTCTAGTTTGATTATATTTAGTAGTAAAGAATGAGAATAGTGAGAAAAAAGGAAAAGGTAGAGCATCAATGGACAAAGGTAAAACCAAAAAAGGGTAGGTAAAAAATAGAAGAAGGAGAATATCATTAATCTAATGGTAGATATACTAATTCAAATATTATAAAATTAAAAATAGTAAAACAAGCTACAAAGGGTACCCGAATGACCCTTAAATAATTCCCAAACACCAAAAAATGAAGATTATATCTTGCAATATAAGGGGTTTAAATAATCCTAGGAAACAAAGATTTGTATAAAATATTATTTTTAAGCACAAAGCAAATATTTTGATCCTATAAGAAACCAAGATGTCTGAGGATAAAATTTTGAATAACAAAGATAATATTTTTGGTAAAGATAAAAGTCTTAGTAGTAACTCTAGAGGTGTTTCTGGTGATATGACTATTTTTTGGGACCCCCTAGTTTTGGAGGGGATGATTCTATTAAAATTTGATTTACATATTATTATTTAGTTAAAATATATGCATAATGAAATGGAGTTGGTAATTATAAATATCTATGCACCCAACACTATAAATGATATAAAAATCTCTAGGTAGACCTAATTGATATTAGGAAGTCTTTTAGAGATATGTACTGGATAGTGGAAGGAAACTTTAATTCTCCTTTATCTCCAAAGGGAGAATTTTCTCTCTCAATGATATAATGATGGAATTTAGTGACTTTATTGTTGAGGATGGACTCATCGATGTGGAATTGAAAGGTAATCCCTTTACCTAGTCAAATAAGAGACTGGGTAAAAACCTTATTCAAGTTTGATTAGATAGGTTCCTGGTCTCTATTAATTGGGATATACAATTCAACAGTACTCTATCCTCTCTTCCTAAGATTAGTTCTAACCATAACCCGCTAATTTTCACTAGAGATAAGATGTCCAAACCAAAGTGAATTTCATTCAAATTTGAAAAAATGTGGTTAACCTATATGTATATATTTTATTCTTTGAAGGAGTGGTGGTAGTTTTTAGTTTGAGGATCAGTTATGTTCATCCTAGCTATAAAATTCAAGCATGTTAAGAACAAACTTAAGATATAGAATAGGGATGTTTTTGGGAATATTTTTACCCAAACTATTAAAATAGAGGAATATTTACATATAATTGATGAGGAAATCAATGCTTTCATCTCCACCCCTTCCTCTCAAGTTAAATAAATGGAACTTCTAAGTTTATTTCACAATTTGGAAGCCAAGGAAGAAATCTTTTGGTATCAAAAATAAAGGAAAATATGGCATAAGGAAGGAGATAGGAACACAAAGTACTTCCATCACATGATTTTAAAAAATCACTATCACACAAAAATTTCATAAATTAAGGGAGAAGATGGGGTTATGTATAAACAAGAAAAATATATTGAACTATAAATTGTTAACTTCAATAGGAATCTTCTAGCCCTCATCCCTTCCAACTATTCCCATCTTGAAGAACAAGTTATAAACCTCATTCAGGGGGTTATATCTTAAGAATAAAACACTTCTATTATTTCCCCACCCTCTAATGAAGACATTAGGTCCATTATTTTATCTTTGGAAGGAGATAAAGCCCTAGGATTGGATGGATTTCCTCTTTTTTTCTTCCAAGTTTTCTAGGACATTATACAGAATGAAGTTTGTCTAGTAGTGACTAAAATTTTCAAATCAAGAATAATGCTTCAATATTTTAATAGTATTTTCCTGGTCTTAATTCTTACGAAGCATGGAGTGAACTAGTTGAAGGATTTCAAACCTATTATCCTATTTTCCACTTTTTATAAGATATGCACCAAATGATTGGCCTTAAAATTTCAACTGCTTCTTGACAAACTGATGGCAAAACAACAACAAAGGGAATTCTTTTTCTAGAGATAAATATTGGATGGCATCATAATTACACATGAAACTATCTACTCGGTTGCCAACTATTCCAAATAGGGAATGTTCTTCAAGCTCAACATGAATAAATCCTATGACAGGGTCTCATGGCTTTTTATAAACAAAATTATATAACATTTGGGTTCAATCAAGTGGTAAGGAACCTAATCTCTTCTTTCATCTCTTTCATATATTCAGTCATTATTAATAGGGTTCCCAAAGTTTTTTTTCCCTATCGGTAGAGGTACAAATTAAATAGACCCTCTATCTCCCCACCTACTCATTTTGATGGCCAAAACATTGACCAAAATCATAGAAACTACCAGATCTTCAAAAATTATAAAAGGAATTAAGGCAACCCCTAAAACTACACTAGTAACCCATCAACAATTTGTCGATGATACTCTGATGATGGGAGAAGCCTAAGTGTTTTAACTGAAATGTTTTAGGAAAATCCTAGAAATATATGAGGTAGTGTCAAGTTAATGTTTCAACTTCATTAAAATTTATTTATTTATCATCAATACTTCAACTACTTTATAGGAAGATTTCTAGGATCCTCGAGTGTGTAATTAAGAATGTCCCTTCTTCTTACCTAGGTACCCCTCTTTTTGAAGGCAATATGAAATATAATTTTTGGAATCCTCTAATTGATAGGATTCATAAGGATTTATCTAGTTGAAAATGGAATCTAATCTCTTAAGTTGGTAAATTTTAATTACTTAAAATTTTCTTATAGAGTATCCTAGTCTATTTTGTGTCTTTGTTTTCTATTCCAGGTAAAGTGGTAGACCAAATAGATCAATTGTAAAAGAAATTCATTTGGAGAGGGATGGAAGATAGATTCACATTTCCCCTTATTACTTGGGAAAAAGCATGTTTACCTAAAGGGAAAGGGGGATTGGGCCTTAGGAGGGTGAATGTAATGAACCAAGCTCTGCTATCTAAATAAGGATGGAGGGTGATAAAGGAAGACAACCAATGGGAAAGGATTATTAAATCCAAATATCTAAATTTTAGGGAGGGTTTATGTTTTATTACTAAAGAAGGACCTATCAATGGGTCAAATTTTTAGAAAGCCATGTGTAAAGGTAAGGATCTTATTAAGAGAGGTCTAAAATGGAAAATAAGAAGAGGTAATATAGTGATTACTAGGATGATCCATGGATCAATTAGTTTTAATTTAGATCCTTTCAAGATTCAGTAGGACTAAGAGGTCACTTTAAGGAAGAAATAAAACATAAAGTGTGTGATTACTGGTAGGAGGTTGATGGAAGCAAAAGGTGGAATATACTACTTAAATAAGATTTGAATAAACAAAAAACTCTTTTTCTCTAAGATTTAAACAACCAAATTCATAATACCCACATTAGTAGATTTCCCAAAGATGATGAACTTATTTGGATGGCCAATCCCAATGGTTAATTATTGGTTAAATCTGGGTATCAATTATTATGGGACTAAGAATATTTAAAAGAAAATTAGAATATCTTGTGGATTAAAAATCTAACTCCCAAAAATAATATTTTCTACTACTTTGTTTACCAAAATAAAATCCTTACTATGGATAACTTAAGGACAAGCGGATTCTAAATTCCTATCAAATGTGTTCTTTACAAGGAGGTTGAATATTTTGAACATATCTTCCCTTTTTGTCCTTTTCCCTCTTCCATTTTTTAATCCTTTTTTAATTTCTATAACTCCTCTTGGGTATTTATAAAAGTCATATGGGATTCGATCTGTCAATATAAGGCACTTTTAGATTACCCCCTTTTAAATTTTGGTGGGACTTAACTCTCCCCCATATTTTCTAGGGAATCTAGAAATACATAAATTTGGCCATCTTTAAAAACTTGAATCCTAACCCCATTACCACTTTCAAGAGGATAATGACATCTATCAAGTAAAATTGGTTAGCTTTTTCTTCTTCTTTTAGTGACTCCCCTCTTCTTCACTTATCACAGACCCTTCTATCATTGAATCTAGTGATCCCTACTCAAAATCAGAAATAGACTATTGATAGATCATTGATAAAGTGGATTCACCCTATAATTTTAAGGTATAAGATGAATTCTGACGGAGCATCAAAAGGGAAGCCCAATCAAGCAAGGGGTGCGGGGGGGGGGGGGTGTGTGGTGGTGATCCAAATTCTAATGGTAACCTCCTAGCATCATATATGGGTTATATAGGGATTCAAACAAACCATTTAACATAATCCATGGTAGTTTGGTGGGGGATTGAGCTCACAACTAAGATGGGTTGGAAAAATTCTACCATAAGGTGATTTGTTGAATAATATCAAGTTTTTGAAGGGCAAATCCAAAAATTCCTAGATGATTTCCAACATAATGGATGATGCAAAATCTCTTATAAAATAATTCAAAGGTTTGTTTATTGGTCATTTGTATAGGGAAGGAAATAAGAGTGATGACAAGATGGTGAACATAGGGGTCACACATGGATCTCTCAACTATTGGCAAGGTTATGTGAACTTCCACAATGATGTCATGCCTATCATTCATTATGATAAAGCCCATTTTAGTGTGTGATTTAATGATTATCATCATTGATAAATCTAAGTTGCATGGGAATAGTAGCATTGTCACATGTTTTGAAATCCTGATTGTTTCACACCTAAAGGCTATACATGAGAAAAAGGGTTTGTTTTTAATAACTATTATTATAAGGAAAAGACTATTTAAGGGATTTTTAGACTTGATAACTACTTTCTCTATTCATAAAAATTGTATAAAAGACAAAAAGATTAACATGGGTGGTGATCATGATAGGGTCAAACCTATTTCTTGTGCATAGGTTAAATAAAATCCCTATGTGCAGAAACAAATGGTGAAGGGAGGTCTTTCACACTTCATGTAAAGGATAGTTGGTCATGATGTGGCAATCTCTTGCAATTTCTCTAGAGGATGGACAGAGAGAAAATTTTGAATGGATCATCTAAAAATCACCATTTTTGAGGAAATCATTGAAAAAGTCATAGGTATAGATTGTAATGGTGTCAAAGATTTTGCAGATATAAAAGGAAAGAGGATATTTTTAGAACTTTTTACAATTCTGAAAATAAAAAACCTAGATCTTCCATCTAGAAAGGTTTTCTCCAAGTCAACTTTCCAGGAAAATGGCCTAATGTCTAATTATAGGTCATGAAATATATAACCTTGGAGGGAAAGCATATTATAATTTTTGCCATCATTTTAGCTTACTTAATCACTTTAGAGTCCATCCCATTAGTATCCCTTTATTCTTGATGAAGTCTCTTGAAATTTCTATTAATAATTTCAAGAGTAATCCATTGGCTAACATTATCCATTAGGGACTTAATCTGTTAAATGTCAAAAGGGTGGTATAACTATGGAGTAAAGTAGTCTTAGAGGCTATCAATATCTAAAGCTACTAGGTTGATTTTGATAGGGTTAGCAAGAATTTTTTGGAACAAGAAGAGGAGAAGATAAAGGGGTTAGGTGAATAAAATGCTTCAGGGGATTTTCACCTTAGATAAATTCAAAAGGGTGTCCCTATTTTTGTTAACCCTATTTATAGCATGGGTAATTTTTATTTTAACTTTAATCTATCTGATGAATTAGAATAATACTTAAAAAAATATTTAGATTAAGGTGGTTGTTGAAATCTCAAATATTTGATGAATTTTACAAGCTAAAAGTGTTATTATCTCCAGTGGATTTCTACATAGGGAAGGGAGACAATTAGAAAGAGGAATAAGAGAATGTGGGTCAGTCCCCACATATTAAAAAAATATTCATAACCAAAGCAGAGGAGGAGAATATGAAAGGATAAATATAGGCCAAGAAAAGGCACAAATTAGAGCTATGGGGATTAAGAGGAAAAAGGAAGCCACAAAACCTTTGTAGGGCATTGATAATAGAACCAGAGGTAGGGATAAGCATAAAAAATAATGGGATTAGTAATTTGGTGATCTACTTAGAGTTGGAGGACTCATATCTATAATTTTAGGGTTTCTAGTTTTTTGATGACCTTTTCGTAGGTTTTTGGCATCGACCTAATTGTGGTCCTTGGTCAGTGGTAGTTTTCTAAGTCTTTGTACTATATTTAATTTTTTATGATCTTGTTGTAATTATATATCTTTTGGGCTTTGTTATGTATTGGAAATGAGACCCCTAACACATTTTTTTATCCTATCTAATAAAAAAAATATTTATTGACACATCTAAAAGACTCAAATGGAGGTGATTCAAAACATAGAAGAATTCATATGGTTACAAAGATATCTTGATATAAGTTTCATACTATACTCATTTTATGTGAAGATATCTAAGATAAATGTGTGTTTATAGTAAATAATGAAAAACATTTTGTTTTATAGAGAAATACCTTGGTATATTTAGGGATATCTAGTTTTTCAACTTGTTTATAAACCAATTTAGTGCTAATATTGATTATTATAGAAAATTACAACTAATGAACTAATTTTTTTTATATTTTGATTGAAACTAATGAAATTTTCATATAAAATAATCACATGGTAGATTATTTAATTGGAATTATAATCCATTTCTCATCCAAGTCTTCATTTGCAATCAATTATGAATAAATAATTGAATTACTAAATTAATATCTTCTATTTAATGCGATTCAAATCTTCACTATTTTGTTTTTATTAGATTATATGATGTTGAATTTCATTTTGAGCTATATTTATATCCCTATTATATTATAGTTTTACAACTATTTTTGTTATCTATCTTTCAGTAGTTAGTTTAATATTACTAAATTTTATCTTATCTTCAACATGCATGCAACTCTTCTTTCTTATTGTAGTCATTCCAATATGTAGTAATTGTTATCTTCATTTCTATTATTATTTATTAGTATTAATTTGTTCCCTTTGATTTAGTTTTTTCATTTTTTAGAGTACTCATTAGTTATCTACTATCATTATTTATTTTCTTGTTTTGTTCTCTATCTTGTATTGATCAATATTTATGAAAGTGATATAAATGAAATGTGATGATAAGGGAAACTTAAAAAGTGATAAAGTATTATCAAAATGAAATAGTTGGATTTTAACCCTCTAAGGGTCTACCTATTTCATAGGTTTACTCTATCAAATAGGGTTAATTATAATATTTACAAATATAGAGAGTGTATGAATGAAACTATGGAATTCATGGAATATGAAAATTGGAGTACGTTATGATCAAGTTATAATGTTTTGAAGTAACAAATTATTTATTTTCCCAAGTGTTATTAAGTCCTAAACTTCATGTTTAACACTTAAACTACCCTTTTGTAAACATAGGTGTAAGTAAACCTACTCAATTAGGTCCCCATGATTAAATTTATTTTATTCCATTTTAACCTTCATGATAAGTGAAAGGGTTAATTTAATTGGAACTAAAAGTTTCAAAATAAACAAAAATTGGTTAGTCTAATGGGGAGTTTCCCCAAATTAGCTTAACTTCTTCAAGTAACTCTATCTCTTATATATTTATTTATTTTTGTTTAACCCATTTTTGAAAGTGTATGTTATTAATGGTTAAGAGGATAGAGTACATTATACACAAAGATGATTAAAACTATTATATGATATCCCAATTAATTTCAAACTAAAAAAATGAACATTTTAAATTCAAATATTGATATGTGCTAAATATAGGAAGTACCAAATTTGATATATATTATATTGATTGAAATACTAAGGAGAAATGATAACTATATTTATAATGTTTAGGGATATCTGATTTGTGCTCAGGTAGAAGTGTGAAAAATCAGGATTCTGAGACAATCATTAGATTCTAGAAATGATGTTTTTGGAGTCATGGACACTACCATCAACATTTAAAAATTAGCATAGATGTTAATATCATTTATGTGATACTAATATACATTATGAAATATGTGTTGTGATGTAACCAAATTCATTTTTATGAGTTTTCTATCACCTTTCTATTGATGTATTTACATCTTAATCACATGTTATATATGTCTTATAATGGATCAAACCATATATATTCACCCTTATTCAGTTTTAGGATGATGTTTTTCCTAAGAAAGGGTTTTTGGGCTCATGGTGTTGACATAAAATCAAACACCCATCTATCAATGATCCCTACCTACATATATAATACTCCAAGTAGGGCCATAGGCTTATGTAGTTCTCTTATATGTGTACGTGTGTGTGTTTGAATAATGGTGTAATATGATATATGTAGATGCACAAAATTATATTGATTGTAACTTGGAAAATTCCATTCATGGTATACTCATTAAATTCTTTAATTTTTTTATTTATGAATGCTCCTATGAATGATAAATAAATATGGAAGAATAAATTGATTGTATGATTGATTGAATGAGCCTCGACATATGCTTGCTTGGTATTTTATAAATTAATAATGAGAATGATTAGAATTATATTTATACCACATGTTTTTAAAATATCTCATGATAGGTTTAAATAATAAAAATAGGCTAATCCATAGGTTTTAAATATTTTGAAAATTAGATGACTTTTGAGTACGAAACACTAGATAAGGATTTAAACACTAGCATCAATGCTAGTGTCCCTCTATGGTAAGAAGTGTCCATAATAATAAAAACAAGGTATGGATATATAATTTAAATTCAAGGATATATATCATGTTTTAAGATTTATGTAGAATATAAGTTGTCTAGGTCATAAAAATGATACAGGGTCAGACTATAAGATAAACATTTAGGCATAGTGAGATTGTGAATGTGAAAGTTTTGGCAGTGAGAAGGTCCATAAATGAAGGGTATATCCATAATTGGTATTTTTTAAATGTACAAGATAACATGATATAAATATTTGGATTTATTATTTACATCCCCACCCTTTAATCTAGTAATACATAAAGATGAAATCACTAGGTTAAAGGAAAGAAGTGTGCACCTGGGTGTGTGGAACACACCTTCACTTTGATTGAGTCCACTTTGAGTGTCACGATAGTGTATGAAATATAGAAAATATAATGTTACAATATAAATAAATGTATATAATATGAACTTTGAAATGATTTTAATGCTTAAAAAGAAAGAGAGCAAAGAATGAGTACACATGTGTGTCAATACAACCATGTTGCCCCTTCTATATTTTTCTTGGTAAAAGTGATTTATTATGAAGAATTAGATTTAAAAGAGGTTTAGACCTAAAAATTGGATATTTCAAGATGGATATTTCAAGATATTATTCTACCAATCCAATGCAAGGATGAGTTGTGACACAATCATTGAGATCACTAAATATCAATCACACAACTCAAGTGTGAGTATAAAATTTTGTGAGGGCGAGTGATTTAAATAAATAATCCTATAAATTTGGTGATGTTGGGTGATTTAATTAAAAAAATATAAATATGGTTATTTTTAATGATTTAATCAATTAAACCTATAACGAGAACCAACTTCTATAGATAAAATGTCTGATAATAATACTTCTAGGTGTAATCGATGCTCCTTAGTGATAGTAATATGGAGATATGATATATTTTGAAATTAATGGTGAAATAACATGAAATATTCACATATAATATGTCTAAAATTTAATTATATGTGTCACAAATCTAAAAAAATATGTTTTATATTGATTAAAACTCAATGCAATGTATAGGATTCTAACCCAAGTGTATATTTGAAATTGTAATTGTACTCAAGATAATGCAAGTGTTGAGGTCATATATTTATGACATGCCTCCAAATAAATATATAAATTATGTGAATGTCGATGTCATTCCTTTATGACATGCCCCCTCTAATACACTCCCATTTTGAGCTGAGGGAAATAAAATCTGGTAGGTATCTTACCTCAAAATGAGAAGGTAACCATATATTCTATGTATGAGTCATGTAGTATATAGGAGTAACATGTATAAGTATATATATATATCAATTAATTTTTTAGTATGTGATCACATCGAGCACTAAACTACATGATATGTATCATGGCAATATCTAGAAAGTAACAATACAAGGTCATAAAATAATTAAACACAAACATACAAGAGAACTCAATGTAATACAAAAGAATGGTCTCTAGAGACCTCATATAAGGAGTAGATTAAAATTCCACAAAATCAAAATGAAATGACATATTCAAATGTCCAAACAACATATGATGACATATTCAAATTCCCAAACAACATACAATGATAGAGGGACCAACAAGCAAAGAACATATTAAAATGTTCCATAAACAAGACAATAGTAAGGAATATAATACACTCGAGGAAGTGAAAAGGTTAATAAATGTAACATAATATACTATCATAAATATAACATACTAGTAACTACATATATGTGTTAGTAAAAAATGTCATGCAACATAGCATATGAAGTACACTATGAAAGATATAAGCATGGACATAGACATATGTAAGTGTTAGTATATAAGCTCAAACATGATAATCTAGAAATGATAAAGTAAATGCAATATGCATCAATCATGATCAAAGAGGTAGATGCAATGTGTTGTTCCCAAAGTCTGTCACTAATTTTTGGGACAACACATGAACTATTTTTGGTCTTACAAGCCAAAAATTCTCTCTTCCCTTCTCAAAAATTGTTCTGAGCCTTCAAATTCTCTATTTTTCAAACTTTTTTTAGCTAAGGGACTTTGTAGATACATTTATACAAACTCTATAGGTAGAAATCTATAGACTCTACAGGTAGAATTCTACAGACTCATTTCTATGGACTCAAATCTACAGACTCTATAGGTAGAAATCTATAGACTCTGTAGGCAAAATTCTATGGACTCATTTATATGGAATCTACAAGAAGGAATCTATGAGCTCTACAAGAAGGAATCTATGGACTCTGCAGGATGAGTTCTATGGACTCAAATCTATAGACTCAAAACTACGGACTCTGCAAGTTAGTTTCTAGTTTCTAGGGACTGGGTTCTACGGACTCTGTAGATACATTTCTATGGACTCTACAGGTTCATTTCTATGAACTCTGTAGGAAATAAATGATATCTCAACACTTAGGCATTTTCAATAATTTAGTTTAATTTCAAAATCCTGAAGGACAAGTTCCCTTGCAGAGGGCACTTCGAAGCAAAAGGACCTTTGCAACTTTTCTGAAAGGCAACCTTGGAGGTCAAACAGCCCTTTGAGAGGGTAGGCAAGGATCAAATGGACCATTTCAAAGGCTGAAAGGAGAAAAGGAATTCCTTTAAAATGATTTTCTGTGGTGAGAATGCTAAAGTAATTCCTTCGGACAAAAAGTCCAAAGGAATTCCGTTGAACTTTTGTCTAAAGGAATAAGCCTAACGAAAAGTGAAAGCAAGTGAGAAAGAAATAGGAGGGAAGATTTCCTTTAGACAAAATGTTTGAAGGAATTCCTTTAGACATTTTGTCTAAAGGAATTGGAGCCTAAAGGAATTGGAGCTTGAAGGCCACCCGGTGAAACCTGAAGACCACCTGAAGGACCCTGAAGGGTAGGTACCCTTATGGGGGACTCTTGCCAAGAAAAATAGACCTTTATGAAGACCCTAAAGGGTAGGTCCCCTCTGGGAAGGACAAAACAACAAATATAAAGGAATTGCCAAGGAGGATGATGGGCCTGAAGATGTCAAAGTTGAGCATTGTGAACTACCCATTGGGATCCAAATGTCTGGTGACATCCCTGCAGACATCAAATTCATGGAAATGAAATAGTTGTTGATCTTTGAAGGATTGAGCATGGACTTGAATGCATTCAAAGTCCAAAATGCCAAAGGGAAGAACCATTGAGAGAAGGAGCCGAAAGAGCCAGCAAAGCTGAGAATATAGCCTTGAGAGCTCAGATTCTAGGAAAAGACAAAACTAGGAAGAGACAAAGAGGGAAATATCTATGCAATAGTTATTCTAGTAGCTAGAACAGTTCACAAAGTAGACTTTCAACCTTGGAAACATTGAAGGCATGCCCTGTTTGTCTCCCTTGGAGTAAATGCAAAATGGCTGCACAGACATCAAGTGACAAACTAGAAGACCTAAACCTAGGAGGAGACATTTGAGATGACTTATCATGCCACAGTTAAGGTAGAAACCCTATTTTTTAGCATGGTCCTTTGAAAAAATTGAAGACACATTCAAAGCATTGAGTACAACATGGGTCATTCCATGGAATAAAGCACAAAGCCTTTCTTGGCTGCCATATATTGTAAACTCTTGTTTTATGCAAAGGGAGATTTTTTCCATTATAAAAGTGAAACTCTGCCCAAATTGAGAGGTGATTATTGAGACTTTGAGCTCAGATTATTCTTCATATTTCTTTGTTTGAATCATAAAGTAAGTTACTTTCAGACTTTATGTTGTTATAGCTTGTGTCATTCTAGGAGATTGTTCTTCTATCTATTTCCCTAATGTATTCTTGTTTATTGAATTTAACAACCAAAACTAGTGCAAGTCATCTGGAAGGTGTCCTAAAGCCAACTGTGGAGAGACTTTGTGCTATCTACAATTGCCTTTATTGTGTTTGTCTATTTTCTATTTTTGTGTAAAGGACCTTGGGATGACTTTGGGCCCTCATTGTCTTTCATATTTCACTCTTGGGTAGTCAAGGTAGAGACTTTGTGCTACATCTTAGTCTGCTAACTACTACGTCCTCTATTACCAGTTACTTGTCACTACCTGAAAGAACTCCTACTGTTTCCTGCAAGATCACTTCTAAAAGAAGAGAAGTGCCTTCAGTGTTTTCACTAGGATTTTCTCCTTTGTTTGTGAACATCATCTCTAAAAAAAGAGAGATGGATAGTGTTATCCTACCCCTAAGTGTTATTTTCTACTTATATATATAGTATATAGCTCCTCATATTTATAGGGAACCTCCCCTTGATGAGAGGAGAGATTTGTCCCATTTTAATGTGGTAAATCTGCACATCTGGCCAACCAATCTCCCTTGCTATGGTTGATAAGACATATTTTGTTCATCAGTTAGCTGATTGACAAAATATTCACCCAATAGTTTTATGGTGACTCTGTTGGGGAAGAGCATAGAGTTTAAAGCTTCAAGCTTTAAGCTGAAGCAGGGCCAGTTCTTTTCCATTTTTATTCTACAATCTAGAAACTCCATGCTATACTAAAAGTCAGAGAGCCCAAGGTGTTGTTGACCCTATTTTTGAGTTAGTACAATAGGGTAATTTTGATTTGTTCCCTCCCTAACTTCAAGTTCAATGATCCAAGAGTGTTCCTCCTACTCGTACCAGGTCACGAACACAAGGCAGAGCTTCTTTTTCTGTTGTCAACAGAGCTTTGCCTATACATGTTCCACCTAGATTTGTTATCCCCCTTTTCCATAATCAAATCATGGTGGTTTAAGGCCCTTGGGGTAACTCTTTTAGCCCACTCAATCTTATTCCACCTCTTCATGAGCTTCCACATAGTTCAAGAAAGAATTTCCCCAAACTCTTTGGTGATGGGAGAATTCATCTTGATGAACATGTTGCCTTCAGCATATCTTGTGGCATGATAAGCATGGAGTATGAAGACGTAGCAATTAGGTTGTTCATAGAAATATTACAAAGTGTTGTTATAGACTAGTTCTACCATCTGTAGGCTCAGTCAGTCACTAACTGGGACACTCTCAAATCCAAATTTGAAGCAAGGTTTAAGCCTGTAGAAGATGTACATGCCCTATTGGCCTAGTGCACATAGATGAAGAAAGAACCTCATGAGCCTATGAGGGATTTCATAGCAAAGTTTGACAAGCTGAGGAAGAAGATTCCTATAATTTCTCAGCTAATAGCTGAGAATCTTAAATGTTTCTTCATCAACTCACAACTGCCTGAAGTGAGTTTTATGCCAGGATGGGCTGGCCACATAGACCTTGCTTTTGCTCAAAATTTGGCCACTGAGGTGGAAGATGATCTTATCTTGGTAGGGAAGATAAGAAGATATCCTAATAGAGGAAAATCTTCTTCATTTATTGAGAATTAATCTACAAGCACCACTAATCAAATGGTACAAAAAATGGAAAATGAATTGCTATCCTTGTAAAGGTAAATGGCCGAAGGTATGTCTACTCCTCCTTATTAGGATATGCAAAGGAAGACATTCCCCATTCAGTCATACCAAGGCAATGTTGCCAGGAATCAAGGGAAACCAAATCATCTTCCTCCCCCAAAGATGAACCTTGCCCTTGAAGTGCCTCTAACCAATTCAGTATTTGGATATCTTGAAGTAGAATCAAATTTCTCCTTCCAACATGAGTTGAACCCAGAAGATGATGTTAATATCTTCATAGTGGGAGAAGAAGAATTATCTGGTGACTCCAACATTAGTTTCCTAAATTAATAAGAAGAACCTAGAAGTACAGGTGAAGTAGTTGAGGGATCATACGCTCTATTCACCCAGTCTAAGAATCAGTCAACCTAGCAAGCTGATAAAGAAAAAATAGATGAGTGAGCTCAACTAGCAATTTAAATTGCTAAGCATGGAACCACTCTACCTTTCCAACCAAAGGACCTAGTGATTGTAAGGAAGGTAAGTACCCCAAACATTTTTTCACCTTCAACTTTAATTTCATAGATCAGTCTTGTCCCCCCTAAAAACTAGAAGGATGAACTCCCTTCCTCTATTCTTAGTCCATTTTAGTCATTTGACATAGTCGACCATGTCAAGAAGACCAAAATTCAAATGATTTAATTTGAATTCCTACAATCCAACCCTGAACAGTTTGATAGATTAGTGGAATGTGTGAAGAATAAAGCCATCCCTATAGGACAAGATGTTAAGAAGGTAACTCATGATCCCCCAAGGAACATGTCCATCCCAAACAATCTTGTCATTTCTCCTCCTGCTGCCCCTAGGAATATAGAGCCTTTATATGTTTCTATGTTGATAAATGGTCACAAGGTGGGCAACAACATCATTGATTCTAGAGCTTCAAACAATGTCATGCCTACCAAAGTGGTAGAATCTCTTAGAATCACACTGACCAAGACATTTTGGAGATGTTTCCCCATGGAGAATACATAAGTACCACTACTGGGACAAATCAAGGATAACCAATTTGCATTTGTAGCATTCCCGAACAAGAGAATCAAGATGACAATCCTGGTGGCTGACGTCCCAGCCTCATATGGCATTCTTCTTGGGTGAAATTTCCTCAAGCATGTTGGTGTAAAATTGAGCATGGACCTGTCTGAAGCAAAGATGTATGTCAAAGGTGTCATGAAGAGGCTGCTCCCTAAAAAGGAGGCAAAATTTGTTGTCACTCAAACATCAACTTCTGATGCTCAAACTCTATTTGAGTCTATAGTGAGGGTTAATTATTTTTTGTCTGCTAAAGATGTTCCTGTTGTAGCAAATGAAAGTCCTATAGGTGGAGATCCAAAAATTAATTCAAATAATACATCAATAGAGTTGGTAGGGTGTAGTACAAATGAAAAAATATCTTCCCTCTCTATTGAAGAAAAATCTGATAGAAGATCAGTTTCTGATGATGTTTAGATCCTTGAATTTGATGGCAGCAATTCTTCTACCAGTTTAGGAGCTGGGATTGTGTTGATATCTCCTTAAGGAGATATTTCTCCTTCTTCATACAAGTTGTAGTTTACCAACACCAAAAACATTGTTGAGTATGAATCTCTATTACTCAGGTTGAAGGTGGCTCAAAATAGAGGTGTCAAACTACTTCATGTCAAAGGAGATGCTAAACTAGTGGTTTGTCAGGTGAGGAACCTGTGTCAAACTAAGAAAAAAGGATTGTGACATTATCACAATCTGGTATTGGATCAAATTTAATGTTTTGAAGATTTCAATATTTTTGTAGTGCCTAGAGAGCCTCATAATCATGCAAATTCATTGGCTGTCCCTACAACCTTCATGGTTCCTCACCCTGATTTCAAAGATAATAGGTACAATATCAAATTGGTCTTTTGACCAAGTGTGCCTAACAATGCCAATCATTGGAAAGTATCTGAGGGGGACAATCAAATCATGTGCTAGACTGAACCAAAAGAACAACAACCTATGGTAGTGGACCATACTTCTGCGCACCAAAGTCAAGAGAAGGAACTCTTCACCAAGAGAACAAGGATTTATGGTTTTCAAATTGGAGACCACGTCTTGCAATGGGGTAAGAAGAGAGAACTAAAAGGAATGCATAATAAATGTGATTCTTGGTGGAGTTCCATTCACCAATCACTGATTTTGGGGACAAAATAGTTTCTTACTTGTTTATCAGGATGGAATGTCATTTTCATTGTCTCATAATTGGTAGCATTTGAAACACTTCAATCCCTGAAGTATCAGATAATATCATTTGTACATATGTATATTTGTATAGTATTTAGTTCTATTTTGTGCTTTTCATTTTCATTTTTGGCACCTTTCTTTTTTGGGTAGCATGACTTGGTAGCCCAATGGCACACTTCAAAACACTAGAGATTTTGGTTTCTACTTCCCTCAACTACCTCAAAATTTCAACTGAAGGAAGTTCCCCAACTGGAGCCAGCTATTGTTCCCAAAGTCTGTCACTCATTTTTGGGGCAACACATGAACTATTTTTGGTCTTACAAGCCAAAAATTCTCTCTTCCCTTCTCAAAAATTATTTTGATCCCTCAAATTCTCTATTTTTCAAAAAAAAAATAGCTAAGGGACCTTGCATATATGTTTCTATGAACTCTACAGGCAGAAATATATAGACCCTATAGGTAAAAAGCTATGGACTCTGTAGGCAAAATTCTACAGACTCATTTCTATGGACTCAAATCTATGGACTCTGCAGGTAGAAATCTACGGACTCTACAGGCAGAATTCTATGAACTCATTTCTATGGAATCTACATGAAGGAATGTATGGACTCTATAGGAAGGAATCTATGGACTATATAGGATGAGTTTTATAGACTCAAATCTACAGATGCAAAACTATAGACTCTGTAGGTTAGTTTCTAGTTCCTACAGACTGGGTTCTATGGACTCTACAAATACATTTCTATAGACTCTACAGGTTCATTTATATGAAATTTGTAGGAAATAAATGAGCTCTCAACACTTAGGCATTTTCAGTCAGTCAGTTCAATTTCAAAATCCTAAAGGATAAGTGCCCTTGCAAAGGGCACTTTGAAGCAAAAAAGACCCTTGCAACTTTCCTAAAAGGCAACCTTGGAGGTCAAAAAACCCTTTTAGAGTGCAGGCAAGGATCAAATGGACCATTTCAAAGGCTGAAAGGATCAAAGGAATTCCTTTGAAAGGATTTTCCATGGTAAAAATGCTAAGGCAATTCCTTCAAATAAAAAGTCTAAAGGAATTCCTTCAAACTTTTGTCTGAAGGAATAAGCCCAACAGAAAGCAAGATCAAGTGGGAAAGAAACACGAGGGAATAATTCCTTTAGACAAAATGTCTAAAGGAATTAGAGCTTGAAGGCCACTTGGTGAAACTTGAAGGCCACCCAAAGGACCCCGAAGGGTAGGTACCCTTGCAAGGGGCTCTCACCAAGCAAAATAGACCTTTCTCAAGACCCCAAAGGGTAGGTCCCCTCTGGGAAGGATCAAACAAATAAGCTGAAGGAATTGCCAAGGAGGATGATGGGCCCAAAGATGTCAAAGTTGAGCATCATGAACTAGCTGTTGGGATCCAAACATCTGGTGACGTCCTCGTAGACGTCAAATTCATGGTAATGAAATAGTCGTTGATCTTTGAAGGCTTGAGCAGGGACCCAAATGCATTCAGAGGCCAAAATGCCAAAGGGAAGAACCACTAAGAGAAGGAGCTAAAAGAGTTAGTAAAGCTAAGAATATAGCACTGAGAGCTCAGATTCCAGGAAAAGACAAAACTAAGAAGAGACAAAGAGGGAAATATCTATGCAGTAGTTATTCCAATAGCTGGAATAGTTCACAAAGTACATTTTTGAGCTTGCAAACATTGAAGGTGTGCCCTATTTGTCTCTCTTGGAGTAAAGGTGAAATTGATAGCTATTCAAACATCAAGTGACAAACCAGATGACCCAGACCCAAGAGGAGACATTTGAGATGACATAGCATGCCACAATTAAGGTAGCCACCCTATTTTTTAGCATGGTCCTTTGACAAAACTAAAGATGCATTCAAAGCATTGAATGTAACATTGGTCACTCCATGGAACAAAGTGCCAAGCCTTTCTTGGCTGCCATATATTGTAAATTCTTGTTTTAAGCAAAGAGAGATTTTTTCCAATATAGAAGTGAAACTCTACCCAAATTGAGAGGTGATTACTGAGAATTTGAGCTCAGATTATTCTTCATATTTTTTTGTTTGAATTAAAAAGCAAGTTACTTTCAGAATTTGTGCTATTATAGCTTGTGTCATTCTAGGAAATTGTTCTTATGTCTATTTCTTGAATGTATTATTGTTTATTCAATATAACAAGCAGAATTACTGGAAGTAATCTGGAAGGTATCCTGAAGCCAACTATGGAGAGACATTATGCTGTCTACAACTACCTTTAGTGTGTTTTTCTATTTTTTGTTTCTATGTAAAGGACCTTGGGATGACTTTGTGCCCTCATTGTCCTTTGTATTTCACTCTTGCATAGTCAAGGTGGAGACTTTGTGCTACATCTTAGTCTGCTAGCCACTACATCTTTTGTTACCAGTTACTTGTCACTACCTGAAAGAACTCCTGTTGTTTCCTGAAAGATCACTTTTGAAAGAAGAGAAGTGCCTTTAGTGTTTTCACTAGGATTTTCTCCTTTGTTTGTGAACATCATCTTTGAAAAAAGAGAGATGGATGGTGTTATCCTAACCCTGAGTGTTATTTTCTTCTTATATATATTATATATCTCCTCATATTTATAGGGAACCTCCCCTTGATGAGAGGAGAGATTTGTTCCCTTTTGATGTGGTAAACCTGCACATCTATCCAACCAATCTCCCTTTCTCTGGTTGATTAGACCTATTTTGCTCATCAGTTAGCTGATTGACAAAATATTCACCCAACAATTTGATGGCAACTCCGCTGGGGAAGAGCATGCAGTTTGAAGCCTCAAGCTTTAAGCTGAAGCAGGGCTAGTTCTTTTCCATTTTTATTCTACAATCTGGCAACTCCATGTCATACTAGAAGTCAAAGAGCCCAAGGTGTTTTTGAACCTATTTTTGAGTTGTTGCAGTAGGGCAATTTTGATTTGTTCCCTCCCCAAATTCAAGTTCAATGATCTAAGAGTGTTCCTCCTACCTGTACCAGGTCACCAACATAAGGCAGAGCTTATTTTTTTGCTGTCAGTAGAGCTTTGCCTATGCATACTCCACCCATATTTTTTATCCCCCTTTTCCATAATCAAATCATGGTGGTTCAAGGCCCCTGGGGTGACTCTTTTGGCCCACTCAATCTTAATCCACCTCTACATGAGCTTCCATGTAGTTCAAGAAATAATTTCTCCAAATTATTTGGTGATGGGAGAGTTCATCTTGATTAACATGTTTCTACCTTTAGCATAGCCTATGGCGTGATAGGCATGGAGTATGAAGACATAACATTTAGGTTGTTCATAAAAACATTATAAGGTGCTATTGTAGACTAGTTTTACCATCTGCAGGCTTAGTCAATGACTAACTTGGAGACTCTCAAAGCCAAATGCAAAACAAGGTTCAAGCCTATAGAAAATTTGAATGCCCTACTAGCCCAACTCACACAGATGAAGAAAGAGCCTCATGAGCGTATGAGGGATTTCATAGAAAAGTTTGAGAAGCTGAGGAACAAGATTCCTATAATTGCACAACTAACAAATGAGAATCTTAAATGTTTTTTCATCAACTCACAACTGCTTGAAGTGAGTTTTCTACTGAGATGGGCTAGCCACATAGACCTTACTGTTGCTTAGGATTTGGCCACTAAGGTAGAAGATGATCTCATCTTGGTGGGGAAGATAAGAAGAGATCCTAATAGAGGTAAATCTTCTTCATTTGTTGAGAATTCATCTACAAGCACCACTGATCAAATGGTGCAAAATCTAGGAAATGAATTGCTAGCCTTGAAAAGGCAAATGGCCCAAGGTATGTCTACTCCTCCTTATCAGGATATGCCAAGGAAGACATTCCCCAATTAGTCATACCAAGGCAATGCTGCTAGGAATCAAGGGCAACCAAATCATCTTCCTCCCCCATAGAGAAAACTTTCCCTTGAAGTACCTCTAATCAATTTACCAATTGGATATCTTGAAGCAGAATCATATTTCTCCTTCCAACCTGAGTTAAACCTAGAAGATGACGCTAATCTCTTCACAGTGGGAGAAGAATAATTAACTGGTGACTCTAACACTAGTTGCTTTAATTACTAAGATGAACCTAGAAGTATAGTTGAAGTAGTTGAGGGATCATACACTGTGCTCACCTGGTCCAAGAATTAGTTAGCCCAACAAGTTGATAAAGAAAAAATAGAGGAGTGAGCTAAACTAGCAATTTCAATTGCTAAGTGTGGAACCACTCTACCTTTCTAGCCAAAGGACCCAGTGATTGCAAGAAAGGTAAGTACCCCAAACATTTTTGCACCTTTAACTTCAACTTCATAGATTAGTCCTCCCCCCCATAAAAATATAAGGATGAACTCCCTTCCTCTGTTCGTAGTCCATTTCGGTCATTTGACATAGTCGACCATGTCAAGAAGACCAAAAGTCAAATGACTGAAGTTAAATTCTTGAAATCCAACCCTGAATAGTTGGATAAATTAGTGGAATGTATGAAGAATAAAGCCATCTTTGTAGGACAAGATGTTAAGAAGGTGACTCATGATCCCCTAAGGAACATGTCCATCCCAAAAAATCTTGTCATTTCTCCTCCTACTACTCCTGGGAAAATAGAGCCTTTCTATGTTTCCCTATTGATAAACAGTTAGAAGCTGAGCAACTACATCATTGATTCTAGAGCTTCAGACAATGTCATGCCTGCCAAAGTGGTAGAATCTCTTAGACTCACATTGACTAAGACATTTAGGAGATTTTTCTCTAAGGAGAACAAACAAGTGCCACTACTAGGACAAATCAAGGATGCCTAATTTGTATTTGTAGCATTCCTGGACAAGAGAATCAAGATGATAGTCTTTGTGGCTAACATCCCAGCTTCATATGACATTCTTCTTGGGTGAAATTTTTGCAACAATGTTGTTAGAGAATTGAGCATCGACCTATCTGAAGCAAGGATCCCTGTCAAAGGCATCATGAAGAGGCTACTCCCTAAAAACGAGGCAAAATATGTTGTCAGTCAGACATCAGCTCCTAAAGCTCAAATTCTATTTGAGTCTTAAGGTAGGGGTAATTATTTTTTGTCTACTAAAGACATTCCTATTGCAGTAGATGAAATTCCTATAGGTGGTGATCCAAAAATTGATTCAAATAATACATCAAAAGAATTGGTAGGGTGTAGTACAGATGAAAAAGGATCTTCCCTCTCTAATGAAGAAAAATATGATAGAAGATAAATTTCTAATGATGTTTGGATCCTAAAATTTGATGGCAGCAATTCTTCTACCAGTTTAGGAGTCGAGATTGTGTTGACATCTCCTCAAGGAGATATTTCTCCTTCTTCATACAAGTTGTAATTCAGCAACACTAACAACACTGCTGAGTATGAATCTTTATTACTCGAGTTGAAGGTGGCTCAAAATAGAGGTGTCAAACTCCTTCATGCCAAAGGAGATACTAAATTGGTGGTTTGTCAGGTGAGAAATATGTGTCAAAATAGGAACAAAAGATTGTGATGTTATCACAATCTGGTATGGGATCAAATTAAAAGTTTTAAATCTTTAAATATTATTTCAGTGCTTAGAGAGCCTCTTAATCATGCAAATTCATTGGTTGTCCCTACAACCTTCATGGTTCCTCGTCCCAATTTCAAAGATAATAGGTACACTATCAAACTGTTCTTTTGACCAAGTGTGCCTAACAATGCCAATCATTGGCAAGTATCTGAGGTAGACAATCAAATCATGTGCTGGACTAAAGTAGAAGAACAACAAGCTATGGTAGTGTACCATACTACTATGCACCAAAGTCAGGAGAAGGAACTCTTCACCAAGAGATCAAGGATTTATGGTTTTCAGATTGGAGAGCATGTCTTACCATGGGATAAGAAGAGAGAACCAAAAGGATTGCACAGGAAATGTGATTCCTAGTGGAGAGTTCCATTCGCCCATCACCAATTTTGGGGACAAAATTATTTCTTACTAGTTTATCAGGATGGAATACCATTTTCATTATCTCAAAATGGGTAGCATTTGAAGCACTTCAATCTTTGAAGTATCAGATAAGATCATTTATACATATGTATATTTGTATAGTCTTTATTTCTATTTTGTACTTTTCATTTTTGTTTTTGGTTCCTTTATTTTTTGGGTAGCATGAGTCCATAGCCCAATGGCACACTTCAAAATACTGGATATTCTAGTTTCTACTTCCCTTAACTACTTCAAAATTTAAACTGAAGGAAGTTCCCCAACTGGAGCCAGTTGTTGGTCCCAAAGTTTGTCACTCATTTTTGGGACAACACATCAACTATTTTTGGTCTTACAAGCCAAAAATTCTCTCTTCGCTTCTCAAAAATTGTTCTAAGCCTTTAAATTCTCTATTTTTCAAACTTTTTTAGCTAAGGGACTCTATAGATACATTTCTAAGAACTTTGTAGGTAGAAATCTACAGACTCTGCAGGCAAAAATCTATGAACTCTGCAAGCAAAATTTTATAGACTCATTTCTATGGACTCAAATCTATGGACTCTACTAGAAGAATTATATAGACTCATTTATATAGACTCTACAAGAAGGAATCTATGGACTCTATAGGAAGGAATTTATTGACTCTATAGGATGAGTTATATGGACTCAAATCTATGGACTCAAAACTATAGACTCTACATGTTAGTTTCTGGTTTCTACGGACTAGGTTATATGGACTCTTTAGATGCATTTCCATGGACTCTACAGGTTCATTTATATGAACTCTATAGGAAAGAAGTGAGCTCTTGACACTTAGTCATTTTAAATTAGTCAGTTCAATTTCAAAATCCCAAAGGACAAGTGCCCTTGCAGATGACACTTCAAAGCAAAAAGGACCCTTGAAACTTTTTTGAAAGGCAACCTTGGAGGTCAAATAGGCCTTTCAGAGGGTAGGCAAGGATCGCTGAAAGGAGCAAAAGAATTCCTTTGGAAGGATTTTCCACGGTGAAAATGCTAAGGCAATTCCTTCAGACAAAAAGTATAAATGAATTCCTTCAGACTTTTGTCTGAAGGAATAAGCCCAACTAAAAGCCCAATGGAAAGTGAAAGCAAGCAGGAAAGAAATGCGAGGGAAGATTTATTTCATAAAAAATGTCTAAAGGAATTGGAGCTCAAAGGAATTGGAGCTCGAAGGCCACCCAGTGAAACTTGAAGACCACCTGAAGGACCCCGAAGGGTAGGTACCCTTGTGGGGGGCTCTCGCCAAGCAAAATAGACCTTTCTCAAGACCCTAAAGGGTAGGTCCTCTTCAAGAAGGATCAAACAACAAAGATGAAGGAATTACCAAGGAGGATGATGGGCCCAAAAATGTCAAAGTTGAGCATTGTGAACTAGTTTTTGGGATCTAGACGTCTGATGACGTCCCCGTAGACGTCAAATTCACAGTAATGAAATAGTCATTAATCTTTGAAGGCTTGTGTGTGGAACCAAATTTATTTGAGTTCCAAAATTCCAAAGGGAAGAACCACTGAGAGAAAGAGTTGAAAGAGCCAACAAAGCTGAGAATATAGCCCTAAGAGCTCAGATTCCAAGAAAAGACAAAACTAGGAAGAGATAAAGAGGGAAATATCTACGCAAGTTATTCCATTAGCTAGAACAGTTCACAAAGTAGATTTTTAAGCTTGAAAACATTGAAGGTGCACCCTATCTGTCTCTCTTAGAGTAAAGGTATAATGGATAGCTGAGTAGACATCAAGTGAAAAACTAGATGACCTAGACCTAGGAGGAGACATTTGAGATGACTTAGCATGCCACAGGTAAGGTAGTCACCCTATTTTTTAGCATGGTCCTTTGACAAAATTAAAGATGCATTCAAAGCATTGAATGCAACATGGATCACTGCATTGAACAAAGTGCCAAGCCTTTCTTGGCTGCCATATATTGTAAAGTCTTGTTTTATGCAAAAGAAGATTTTTTCCATTATAAAAGTGAAACTCTACCCAAATTGAGAGGTGATTATTGAGACTTTGAACTTAGATTGTTCTTCATATTTCTTTGTTTTAATCAGTAAGTAAGTTACTCTTAGACTTTGTGTTCTTATAGCTTGTGTCATTCTAGGAGATCATTCTTATGTTTGTTTCCTGAATGTATTCTTGTTTATTCAATTTAACAAGTAGAACTAGTGGAAGTAATCTAGAAGGTGTCCTGAAGCCAACTGTGGAGAGACTTTGTGCTATTTTCAACTACCTTTAGTATGTTTGTATGATTTATATTTCTATTTAAAGGACCTTGGGATGACTTTGTGGCCTCATTTTCCTTCATATTTCACTCTTGGGTAGTCAAGGTGGAGACTTTGTGCTACATCTTAGTCTACTAGCTACTACGTCCTTTGTTAACAGTTACTTGTCACTACCGGAAAGAACTCGTATTGTTTCCTGCAAGATCACTTCTGAAAGAAGAGAAGTGCCTTAAGTTTTTTTACCAAGTTTTTCTCCTTTGTTTTTAAAAATTATCTCTAAAAAAAGAGAGATAGATGGTGTTATCCTACCCCTGAGTGTTATTTTCTGCTTATATATATAGTATATAGCTCCTCATATTTATAGGGAACCTCCCCTTGATGAGAGGAGAGATTTCTCCCCTTTTGATGTGGTAAACTTGCACATCTGGCTGACCAATCTCCCTTGCTATGGTTGATAAGACCTATTTTTCTCATCAGTTATCTGATTGACCAAATATTCACCCAACACAATGAACTTAATATATAATGTGCATGGAGGAGAGGTTAAACATATGTATGTGCATATATAATGTGTTTTTGGTATGCTTGTATCACACTCAAAGATATGTGAAACATGCATGTGTATATAAATAAAATGATATGATATATACTAACATGAGGCAAAAAACATAGGTGCCAAGTAGCTAGTAAACATGTAAATACCAATTTCTTTCTATTTTCTAGGTTATTTAATTTTTTTTGCATTTTCTTGAATATTTATTTTTTTACTATTTTTGAATTTTGAATTTTGAATGTTTTTTTTATTTTGAATTTTATTTTCTTTGGTATTATTTTTAAATTTTTAAATTTTAATTTGAATTAAAGGATATGATTCCTCCCATTTGAAATATAAAGGATAGTTTGGTGGCCCTCTTGGCTCTTTTGGCTGTTACCATTGTTTATGATTTCTCATTACCAATGTTTCATTTTTTTTGGAAATTTGGTGCCAACTACTTTTGTTATGGGTTTATCATTGTATCCATCATGTAGAAATTATTTTATTTATCTTCAAACTATAAAATGAGGCACATATTTGTAGTATTCACTATCACAGTCATAACAATCAACCAATACTAGGTGAAATAAAGGGTTAAGTTTAGTTTCATATTTATTACCTATATGAAGGTAATAAAAACGTTTTGTACACATGCCATGGGTATTATAATATGCCCAATACATTTTGGTAGCAATGGTGAGTGTTTTAACTCATTGAGATTATGTCCTAAATATTGACAAAATTAAATTCTACAAATGGTGTCCCAATTATTTATATCAACCTTGATATGTTGACAATGGACCCCATCAACATTTGAGGTAATAATTAGATCTTCATAGTGTGGGTGATTTCAAGGATGTTACTATTTTGAAAGATTGAAATTATTCTATTGTTTCATTTTTTAGGTATAATTTTATATGAGAATTATGTTTTTATTTTTGAATTTTACTTTGTAAATCCCCACAATGGTGAGTAACATGTCTAGTGATTTGATGATAAGTGTAATAAGGTAATACTTTGTTTTACCAAATTATATTTGGACTAATGTCTATTAGGAGGTAAAGATATCATATTATCCTCAAGTAACATAGAAATAATTATATGCATAACACTTGGTTTGTTGAGATATATAATATATGATGTTGATACGTATGAAAGGACTCCACATTATTCACATGGTGGATTTGCATTTTTACTTTAAAAGGTTGACTTAAAGTGAAGAGCCAAGAAGTATTTATGGTATAACAATAATTAACATGTGCATATGTTATTTTTATTTTAACTTTATCTATAGTGATTCTGACTCTTCTATAAATGAACTTAACCTGTAAGTATCAAGCCCTTAAGTGAAAATAGGTTATCTAGTGGATTGTCGAGTGGATCAAAAAATTGTTTTATCAAGTGTTCATTAGTCATACCATGAGTAATTTAATCATTATCATAATATTTTGAATGTTTTCCATCTTGTTTATTGATACTAATACAAAAAATAAGCTCATATGTTTGATTTCATCATTGTTTTGGTATTATTTTCTCCTTTTGTTTTGTTATTTTCTCAATATGTGTATCTATTGGTATCTCATTATTTGATACATTATGAATATATTGGGATAAATGAATTGTTTGGATTGATTCACCCATCTCATAAGTGTATATATTCTCAATTGGATTATATTATTTTGGTGGAATTACCTTATGGATGCCTTCAGTATTAGAATGTAGCATTTTACAAAATTTGAAAGGCTATTCATCAAAATTGTTGTCCATAATGTCCCATCATGTATAAATTTGACACATTTATGTAATTTAGATGAGATGAATTTCATTGTGTGTATCAAGGGTCCACCCGAGAGTAAGTTATAATGTAATGATTGAGACATTAATTAGAATGTGGTTTGTACTATTTTTAGTCCTAATGTGACATCTAATGTGATTTGACCAGTACATGGGATACATGAGTTATCAACCCTTTGATATGCATGTCATATTTTTATAGAACATTGGGGTTAATACCCATGGTGGTTAATGATTAAATTCCACAAATATTTAGTCCATATCCATTATGAACTAGCACTGTTTTTATGCCTTTTATTTGAATAGTAATTTGTATCGATAAAGAGAAGCCTTGATTGATTATATCATTAGGTCATAAATATTTACAATCAAAGGTGATAATATTTTCATTTATCTTAATATCTTTCTTAATATATATAAATTGATTTGGTTCTATATCACTTGGTACTTAGATTTTAGATAATGCTTTGTATATGATATGTTTATAGATAGTTTATTGTTTTAAAAGATTGAGTATTGAGATCTTAGCATGTGTATTTTAAAATTGGTCAAAAATGTCATGTCCTTTACATTTTCTTACAAGTTTAGGCTTAGTATGAACTTTTTATATGTTAATAGGTGGTGAAGTAGGTGGTAAAACCTTTAATTTTCATGTAGTGCCAATATGGACTGTGAAATCCAATATACGTTATGGGTAAATAATGGTTGTGGGATAATAGTTACAACTCAAATAGGATCTAAGGGGAGAAATGGATGGGAACACACATGCATGCATGTAATAAATATACATGATGCTTTAATATTATTTAAAAAGAGTTATAAAGATAAATTTGAGTATTATCTAGATTAGAATCATTCTCATTATGTTGACACATTCACTTATGCCACTTGATTATGTCTTTGATTGATTTTTAAAAGTGTGGAAAATATCATGCATTGATCAATGAAATAATGAAAAAATATATCCATTTTTAACATGATTTTAAGGAAAAGAAAATTTGATTTTCAAATTTTAAATATTTTGATATCAGAAATTAGAAATCAAGAAATGATAGATTAGGAAACCCTAGGTCAAGTTAAGGTTTATATACCAAAGGTTATAATAAATGTTTAACCATTTTTTGAATGTGTATGTTGTTAAGGGATAAGGGGATATAATAGCCTATATACAAGAATGAATAAAACTATTCTATAGTAGGCTAGTTAATTACAAACTCAAGTAAATAAATATTCTGAATTAAAATACTGAAGTGTGCTAAATATCAAAAGTACCATATTTAAAATATGTTATATTGATTACAATACCAAGGAGAAATAATAATTAGATATATCTATAATGCATAGGTAGATTTTAGTTGTGCATAGGCAAAAGTGTGTAGGATTAGGATTGTGAGATAGTTGTTAGATTATTAGAATGATGTTTTTGGAGATATGGATACTACCTTTGATATTTGGACACTACTTTTAACGCTATTATATATTCTTCAAAGCTACTATAAAAAAATATGTGATTGATTGAAATGTGACCAATTTTTATATTTTGGGGTTTCTATCACCTTTTTACTGATGTATTTAGATCTAAAACACAACTTGTATATATCTACTTATGGATCAAACCCTATATATTCACCCTTTTTAACCTTTGAGATGATGTTTTTATAAAAATAGGTTAGTGTGCTCATGATTTTGGGATGACCTCAAAGACCCCTCTATCAATGAGTGCTACCTATATAGCCAATACTCAAAGGAGGGCCTCAAAATTATATAGTTCCCCTTATGTGCGGTAGTGTGTGTGAACAATAGTGTAATATGCTATATCTAGATGTATGCAATGATCTATCTCATAACTTGGAAAATACCACTCATGCGATTCTCTTGGAATGCTTTAGATCTTTTGTATGACTACTCCTATGTCTAAGAAATAAATAGGGATGAATATGATATAATAACATAGTTATTCAATTGATTAAATGAGTATTGGTAATTTCTTACTTTATATTTGATATATGAATAATTTTTTAATCCTAAACTGATATGGGTCAATATAGTATAGGGTTAAAACTTTATAAATGAATAATCACATGGGTGATAAACATATCTACAATAGGCCAATTAATTATCAAACCTAAATAAATAATGATCTAAATTTACAATATTGAGATATGATAAAAATAGAAAATATAATTATTGATTGATATTGCAATGAATTTAAAATAAGAGTACTTAATTTGTTTATTATGTGCATGTATATCTCGGTTGAAATGGGATGGAAGTGGGATGGATTTGAATTTTATAAAAATCATTAGATTCTATAATTTTATATTATGTGGCCTTGAATGCTTGCATTAGATCTGAATGGTTATGTTGATGTTAATGTCTAACTTGGACACATATGTCTCGTACATAATATTGAATATATCTAAGTGAGACCAACTAGAACCTTATAGGTTTTTGTTACTTTTACTCTATTATTTTTAGATCTTATACATAGGCTATCAGTCTTTGTTAAATGATCAAACCCTAGCTCTTCACCCTTGGATTGGTTATGGGAAAAAAATTTAGTGGGCTCATTGTGTCAGGGTATTCCAAGGACCGATTTATCAATTGGTGCCAGCTAAATATATAATACTTTAAAGAGAGACTCAGACATATGTAGTTATACCCTATGTGTTTTCTTATGTGTATCAAGATGTAATTTGTGATAAGCAAGAACAAAAAAGACCTATCTTATAACTTGGAAGGTATGGATCAAAAAGTCCTCCTTTATTACTTTAAAGTTGTAGATGAGCTATCCATATGACTGATATTGAAATGGGAGAGAATAGGGAAGCCTTGTGTTAGATTTATATAAGATATATGAACATTTATGATTGCATGAAAAAATTAATAGTGGGTGAGAGAAAAATTACCACAACAAAATTTGCATAACATGAATCAAAATATTCATTAACTAATTGATTGATTAGCTAGAAATGAAAAAGGAGGTACATTATATAGTGAGATATTAGGTCACCAAAATGGTAACATCTCAACTCACTATTAGGAAATACATTAAGAGTATTTTTTCTTAAATACCTTAAAAACTCTAAGTAAGCTAATTAATGATTGTGTAGGGTAAAATAAAAGCAAGAAATATCCTACACTAAAACCTCCCTAATGCATAAGTTACGTGGGTAATAGAATTGGTTCTTGAAAATGAGGCCCGATGAGGTACCCAAGAACAATGCAACTCCCATAAGGTGAAGAAAAGGATAAAACCTATTGGAAAAAACTCCTCTCCAAAAGAGATGAAATAAGAGAAGAGAAGAGGAAAAGAAAGCCCCACTAGAGTCTAAAACTACCTATATCCATCTATTATCCTATAATGGAGTGCCTATGAGTGACTGGGGATGAAAATTAGTTGCAATGAATAATAGATTAGCCTAAAATAATGAATGTGTTTACCAAATTCTTGATGGATATTAGACCAAGGTGTGATTCCTCTACAATGAAATATTATCCTCATGTAAGGTAGGAGGGTCAATTGCTATATGAATTAATGGTAAAATAAGATCAAATGCCAACAAGGACTACATAATGCCTTGAAATGGTGGAATAGATTCCTTGATGTCGGATGTGTCTTGGATTTTTATACTTGTTTCATGTAATTTTTAAATCAAACCACATATAAGTTGATTATGAAATAGCTCATCAATATCTATTATGTGAAAAGAATATGGTGGAGGTGTGTTCCCTTCACTTTTTTAATCATGTTTTTTGGAAGAAGAGTTATTAATATCATAGTGTGCTCAGGCTTAGAAATGTCATCAAGTTTAGGTGAGTTAAAAGAAGAAGAATTTGAAGGAGAGTCAGGAGTAAAGTGTGAGAAGTTATATAGTTGAATTTGATGATCAACCATTTAGGATGATAATGTAGTATCAATATATGTCTCTAACATTAATTGATTCTAGAATGAACTCAACTCATATACCAAGACCAGGGTGAATGATATGGTAAATTAACAAGAGATTAGTTAAAAGTGAGGGAATTCTTAGAAAATTATTGAATGTTACATTAATCACTTCAATAGACCCTCTCACAAGAACCTTTTTATAAGTTTCATCACCTATTTTTATAAAGGACATGTCACATGGTTCTAAGGAACTAAATTATATCTATGAAAAGGCCATGTAATGTGAGGGACTAGAGTTAATGACCCATGTAGGAGATAGAAGTATAAATATAAATAGGGCCTTTCCCTTTACTTTCCCCTTACCATTATATTTTTCCTTTTATTTACCAGGGTCATTTTCCTTATAAGATTAATGGGTTGATGAAATATGATTGATAGAATTAGGGACATTGATATTGTGCTTCTTGAGCATCTTATTCAATTGGTCAATATAATTCTAAAACATTTGCTTTCATCATTCTTTCCTTAGAAAAAACCACATTTGATCACATATTTCTTAGGATTTAGATTGGAAGAAGAGGTCTCATTTTCTTATTTTTAGGTGGGAGGATTTACATCCTTCTCATGATCCTTTTTGTTTTGTTTCTTCTCTTTATAATTTGAATCCTTCACTTTCTTATAAAAAAATTAATGAGATTTTGATGATTTCAATGTTTTCATATATATCAAATTATCTTGATTTTAATAAATTAGGAAACAAAGATATATAAATAATTCATATTCCACGTACATCCAAGAGTATTTTTTTGGCATGGACAATACACAAATATAAAATACTATGGACCTATTTTGGAGAGTATTGACATAACAAGTTGTTCATCCTTCTTATCAATTACACATTATTTCAACTATAACCTTATAAGTATATAAATGGTGAAGAAGTCTTATAATGTGTCATAGTCATTTGGGATCAAACCAATGAGTTCATTCTCTATATCATGGCCTTTTATCACATCCTACTTCCCAAAGAGCATTCCTAGAGTGGTTCACACTTGAGTAGGTATTTTGGAAGATTATGTGTGAAAGAGTAGATTAGGAGAGATGAAAAGACACATTAATCCATAGACTTTTATCATAATAGTTAAACCATTTAATTTTTTATTCTATTATTATAGGTTCAGTCTTAGCGGCTATTATAATTTGATGATAACCCTTGGATTGTAAAATTATTTCCATTCATGATAATTAAATAATATGAGTGAAATTATTGGAATTAAATCCATATAATAAAAGGGAAAGTTACTACATAAAGTAAATTAAAAATGTAGAAAAATAAATTCATAACACTACAAGTACCTACTTATAACTATCAGAGTGACCCTGCCCCTAAATGTTCAAATATAAGCACACTTGTATAGATGTCGAACATTGTTGAGAATGCATATTGAGAAATTTGTTCATAAGTATGAAATAACTAGAGGTATGTTGGGCTTATCCAATAATTCATCTAAGAGTGCAAAATAGTTAGTTTGAATGGAGATATAGTAGACCCAAGATAGATACAAGTGTGTAGAGCATGAAAAAGAAGCATTTTTGAAGAAGATGACACTCAAATTTGAGTTATTGATTAAAATTTGTGTTCGAAAATTTGAGCTCACACAAAAAATATCCACCCAACATAAAATTTTAAAATTTTTAGGTTTATTGAATGTACCTAACAAAAAATTAAAAATGTATGGGTTGATGGAAAATTAGTTGGGTTTTAAAGTTAAGAACCCACTAGCAAGAATCAAGATTTAATCACCCTCCATGTGACCACACCATATGAATAGGGGGATAAGATCTATTTTGAGTGTTTCCCCCTTTCACTTTAATTGTTGTGATTGATCTAAGAGTTACATCACCCAAAAAATGCCTCTTTTTTGAAATGAATAGTGTCATAATATGAGGGGTTAAATTTGACATCCTTTATATCATCATCAGAGTTTTATAGGTGCGTTATAATCATTGAGATTATGAATAAAGGTCACAATGGTTGCTTGCATTAATTGGAACTTCTTATAACTCCTAAAGTGCTAGAGATTTGAAGAGTTCATATATTGTTAGAGGTTAGAAGAGTTCACATATTTTTAGAGGTTTGAATAGTTCCCATAATCTTAAAGGTTTTAAAATTTCCCATAGTATATTTTTGTATTGGGGATGTAATTACCTCCTATAATAATTTTGGTTTTAGACTACACCAATAGACATAAGTTCTAACATTGGGGTTTTGGGCTACGTCAATAGTCAAAATTTATAGCATTAGGGTTTTGTGTTGTGTGTGCACCCTAAAGTCTTAATTTTCATGTTATCAAATAGATGTGTATTTTTAAATCATTATGTTAGAGTTATTGATTACATGTTAACTCTAAATTTATTATAGGTGCAATAAAGTCTTGAAAGTCTGATTTGTCCATGCAAGTGCAAAATTATTGCCAAGTTTAAAAACTCTAGATACATAATGCTCAAAGAAAATCCACTAAATAGATATTAAGGATCTCCAAAAACATATAAAAATATTTTTACTTAGAGAATTTGACTATATGGATTTGTGTTAAATCACTTTAAAAAATCCTAAACCCTCCAAAATGGCCGAAATTCACTATCACAAAACTTGGTCATGTTTACAACTAATCCTAGGGTTTTGGCAACTTTTGAATCAAATGGTGCTAAATATTTTATGATTTGAGACTATAGATAAATAGTTTGAATATATTTTCATGAAATCCCACCAAACCCTTGAAAATGTCAAAAATTAATAAATCTTTCAAGAAAAATATCACAAATGATTTCAAAAATGGAAAAGTGATTGTTAAATCAAAGCTATGATACCATGTTAGATTGCTTCAAGATCTTTGAATGTCTAAGATTGCATGAAATACCTACAGGTGGGTGAGATAAAAATACCCACACTAAAAATTCACATCAAATGCATCAAAATCTTCATTAGTTGATTGATTGATTAGTCAAAAAGTATAAAGGAGGTGCATTATATAGTGAGATATTAAATTACCAAAAAGGTAACAAATGAACTCACTATTATAAAATACATTAAGTGTATTTTCCTCCAATGAAATTAACAATCCTAAAAAATCTAACTAATGACCATGTAGGTAAAACCCAAAGCATGAAAAATCTTACACTAACACTTTGTTCACTTGAATGCTTGATTGGGCACCTTGGGTAGGTTATCTTATGAGTTCTTAGCATTGTGCTAGGTGAGGAATAAATGAGGGTTGCTCTAATATATGTACCAAATAAATTTTGGAAATATATAATGTAAAATCGCTTAGGATGACCATATGGATACATTTCATTTGTAAATTTTATGACTTTAGGGCATTGGACACTTAGTTTGGCACATGACACTAGCATTAACGTAAGCATCTAGATGGGACATAAATGTCTAAGAAGATATAAACCAAGTACATGTACAAAGATTATATATGATGATAAAAATTAGTTTAATTTCATTTTGAGTAGTATAAGAGGCCTGGTCATCAAAATAAGATAGGGCCAGAATAAGAGATAAGAAATATTCACAAGAGATAGCAAATGCAAGCCTTTTAATAGTAAGAAGGTATTATGAATTGAAGGGTATATCCATGATAACTACTTTCCAAGTATACAAGAATAGGGTGTTATATAAATTATATTTAGTATCTATATTCCCCCTTTAACTTAGTAATGTAATTTTTAGTTTGAAGGGAAAAAAAATGTGTAGCTGGGTGTATATAACACACCTTGTCTTTGAACAAGTCCCAATTGAGTGATTTATTGGTAACTGAACTAAAACCAAGAACATGTTATAATATATAATTAGTTTATATAATAAAAAATTGAAATAATTTTAAATACTTGAAATTGAAAAGATCAAGGTTAGGAGTACACATGTGTATCAATGTAACCATCTTACCTTTTGTTAATTTGATCTGAATATATGATTTATTGTGAAGCTTTGGATCTATGACTAGGACAATAGTAAAAAATAAAATTTAATATATATACATACATATATATATATGTATATATATATATATATGTATGTATATATATATGTATATATATATATATATATATATATATATATATATGTATATATATATATATATATATATGTATATATATATATGTGTGTGTGTGTGTGTGTATATATATATATATGTATATATATATATATATATATATATATATGTATATATATATATGTATATATATATATGTGTGTATATATATATATATGTATATATATATATATATATATGTATGTATATATATATGTATGTATATATATATGTATATATATATATATGTATATATATATATATATATATATGTATATATATATATATATATATATATATATATTGGATGAAAAATTTCCCCTAACCTTGGGGAAAATTATGAGTTGCCATCTGATAATTGAAATTATTTCAACAGTGCAACCTAATCATACTTATAACCTAGTGAGCATGAGTGATCCAAGTCAACTCACACTATAAATTTTATTCAAGTGGATGATTTGATCACTCCATCTTATAAAATTGGTAATATTTAGTAATGTAAATACCTCAACCTTGAAAAAAATGAACTAACTATTGCATTAGATTGTCTCAATAATAGTCCATAAAAGTTAATCATGGTGTAGGCTAAAGTCCATAGAGGTATTTGAAATATTAAATATTATTTTATTTTTAAATTTAATATGTTATTTTTCATCACATATGTACCTAATATATGTTTTAAGTTGAAACTTGGGCATAATAATGGTACCAATCTATATAATACTACCACAAGTGTGTATCTGAATCATATAACTGTGTAATTTGGCCAATTTCAATTTTTTTTCAACTGTGGATGACATGTTACCATGGAATTACTCACTATAATCTAAAAATAATAACTAGTATAGGTGTGGAAAACATGTCTCCATAACATGCCCCCATTGTAATATGAAAATATTGAGTACTAAATAAGTGTGAAATCCATAACTTTTTGGCATGCCACCACTGAATTATGAAACTATGAATGTGTGGAATCCATGACTTTTTGGAATTACCCCATTGATATGCCTCCATTTTGAGGTGAGGGGAAGTATAAATTGGTACTCACCTTACCTCAAATGGATAGCATAATTATATAATATGTGAATGTATCATGTAACATAAATGTGTAATATGCCTAGGTAGATATAACAATGAGGTACATAGTATGTTATCACATCAAGTCCGAACATGCATGATGTGAATCATGAAAATGTATAGATAGTAATAATACAAGATCAAAAATAAATTGAGGACACACACAAGAGCACTCAAAATTAAATCAAAATATAATGGTTTAAATAGACATCAAAAAAGGGGCATATTCAAATGACACACAATCAAAGGGAAATGACCTAATAAAATGACAAGAAGGAAAGTAATGGCATATTCAAATTTCAATATAAAACAAACTATGACATATGCAAATGTCATAATATATAAACATAGGCATGGGGACCAAAATCAATGGAGGATATATAAATGATCAAAAAAGAAATACAATGAAAAAAATTACACTCAAAGAAGTTCATAAATGGAATGGAACATAAAAAACCAACATAAACATGTCATACTAGTTCATGGATATACGTGTTAGTAAAAAATGTTAATTACATAAAATATCAAGTAGATTGTATGAGATTTAAGAAAGGATAAAGGCATGTGAAAGTATATATGCTAAAATAATGATAATGGAAAATTATCATAGAATGATATAAACTAAGTGTATTGTGATAAAATAATTGGATGCACCCAATGTCTAAATTACATGATTAGAGATAAGGCCCAAAATTTGAAAGTGCATAGACTATGTTCTTGGGTATGAATGTATCACACTCAAAAGATGCATGGAACATATTTTTATATATAAATAGATGATATGCTACTTAAAAACATGAAAATAGCAACATATATTCTAAGGAGCTAATAAAATATGTAAAGTTGGAAATAATTTTGGATTTTAAATTTTTTTTGGTCTTTTCGAAATACTTGATAAGAAAAATTATCTTGTGAACTCATACAAAGGAAGGTCATAGATATCTCCCCACCATGAACCTTATGTAATAAATTTATGATACTTCCAAGGAGAATTCATAGGTGTAATATTTATCACTATAAGATTCGTAATGCTCTATGTATAGATAATAAGACTTTATGGTAGTAAGGAGATAATAGGAGTATGAGTTTGTAGAACCCATAACTTAATGATCGAAGGTTTATTTGAAGTAGTAGTAATAGGAACATGTTTAGGTGCTATATATATTTGAATGTGGTGTATAGTAGGTAATAATTTCATGGAATCCACTGTTTGTCTTTGATGTAATGGTCTCTCAAGTAATTTATTCCTAGGAAAGGGAATTGCTTATTTCTTACCCTTTTGTGGAAGATTAACCTTATTAGGTTTTATAATTAACTACTTGGGTATATAATTATTTTTTTCATGTGGATGTTGTTATATAACTATAGAATTTTTAATTACCCCATTAGCATGAATTTACTTTACACACCCATGGAATGTAGAAGGTACTACACGTAGTGTATGTATCTAAGGTTGTCCCAATAACATATCAAAAATATCTATGTAGGGGATAATAAAAAATGTAATAACCACATGTGTTGGTCCCACCTAGAAAGGTTTGATAGTTTCACCAAGAACCTACTATTATGTCCATTTAATCCTTTGTAGACACCTAAAACTAGCCACAACTAGATTTTGATTGAACTTCAAACTGATTCCTACCAACCATTATACATTAAGACTAAGAGTCACTAAATGTCCCAAATTTTCTTGTGCATAATTCATCAAAGATAAAAATAATATTGAGGCATACATAATTTGGGTATCCTATTATATGCAACCATAACCTCTCATGGATTCATCCCTAAGCATCTTTCAGCATCACAATAATGAATTTGGCTTATGGACCTATTAAGTGGGGCACATCAGCAAATATCAAATCTCAAAAGAGTTAAATGGATAATCAAAATTAATTAATAAGATAAACTAAATTAAGAGTCAATTTGAATTATCCATGTGCAATTAATTAATAACTAAGAAAGGAAATTCAAAAATGCAAATATCTTAGACTTTCATCATGAACTTTGTGAGTTGTCAATCTCTTTGGAAATATCCTAAAATATCTCATTTTGGATGCCCATGCATATTCATTGCAAATCATGATTAATTGATAAATATTGACTCTATTTATGTTATTATTGAATCAATTAGGTTAGGTTTTAACTAATTCCATATTTAAACAACACCTTGACTCAGCTTAGGTTGGGGTTACTTATTAAGCATGTAAATACAATGTATTTCCTATTGAATTTTAAACTATTTTGGTGCAAAGTTATCATGCACAAATGACTTCAAAGATTTGATAAGAGTAGTGTTATAATGCAAAAATTCATAGAAATTAGTGTTATAGTTATAAAATCTTGAGCCAAGCTACATCAAAAGCCATAACACAAGCCATGGTGTGAAGGAGAGAGAGAGCTACCTAACCTCCATTGCCAAAGACTCTTTGATGCACAAGCCAAGAAAGCCACTCAAAAATGCATTTGAAGATCCTAAAGAAGGTAAATTATTCATTATATTTTACATTTTAGTTGTGCTTTGATTTTCATTTTGTTACAAAGCTCACCCCTAAGATCTGAGATTGGAGTGTAAGTGTTAGTGTGTTAATTGAAGTTTTTACTAATTAAACTAACATGTTACTAACTGACAATATTGGATTCCTATGATCACATGATCTAACATATTTAGTTTAATGATGTAAATAATAATGTATATAATCCAAATATGTAAGTAATGTCATGGTGAAAATGTTATCACTTTTACCATTATCAATCATACCATTGTGTATAGGTTGGTGATCAAGGTATACTCAAATTAATAAGGAATGAATATATAAGTCATCTTCCACAATCTCACTATCATCAAAAGTAAAATAAGTTATTTAAAATTTTGGAGGTGTATTCCATGTATAAGTACTAATAACCCCATATAATGGGTGCTCATAATGTGACAGAGGTATTGTATGCCATTTTCACTTCTTGTTCCTTATTAGAATCATCTTACACAAAGTTGTTAAATTTTTTATAATTATAGTGATCACTAGGTTGTGAACCTTATTCATTTGGAGAATCATCAAATGTAATATTTTGGTCATAAATAAGGTCCTAAATCTTATGTTTCAAGGTAAATCACTAGTTTGTAGAATGCCCTTGGCCTTAGTGCTAGTCATAATAAACATTGACATCATATCCTTTGAGTAAAGGTTGACTCATATAAACCTCTATAGGATGAGGGAGATAAGTGAGGTGACACTCCAAAGATTCATAAGTAATGAAGCTAGAGACTTAGGTAAGTGTGTAAAATATCTCCTTGGTGCATTGGATACAACTAACTGATTAGGCTATTGTGATAACACATTAACTAAGCTAGTTGTTTCTTTCTTAGGTTTTATGGGCTTTACCTTATAAATTTGTTTGATAGTAAATTTGGTAGTAATGTAGTTGGTGTGTTTTCTACATATCTAAGTTTTTTTAATGAGTTAAGCTTCATTTATTACACTTTTTGAAAATAATGGAATCGTGTAATGGGTTAAGCAAAATTTTCTTGAGATGTCTTGAATCTATTTATCTACCTTTGGATTGGTCATTTTATCCAACATTTTTTATGTCTTAAGACATATTCATTGATATGTGCATTGCTTCCTTGTTTTATTTTTACAATTTTGGCATAGGAAACCATTTTATTAATATATATAGAGAAGTGTGACAATAACTAATCTGCAAGAGGTTTGAATGTGTTTACTAATTGGATTTGTAAATCATAAAACTAACTTAAAGCATAGTCCTTGAGGCTCCATGGAAATAGTTTAGTCAAAAGTTTATCATTAGAGGTATAATAAAATTATGCCACATTAAAATATATAAGATGTTGTTCTAGATTGACCTTGCCATAATAAAATGTGAACTTATGTGAAACTAAGCCATTTGAAAAGGGTCACAAAAATATATTATGTGCAATATGGCTATGTAACACCTATTATAAATCAATAAAATAAGGTTATTTCATGGAATTTTATTCAATATTTGTAACCTTAGATTTCAATAATTTTATAGTTTGAAAAAGATCTTGTATCTCTTAGTTATTATAGTTGGATTTTTGGGAAGTTACCAAAGGAGGTGTACTAATTATTTGAGTAGATATAAGCATTGAAATTGGAAATTGGGTTGAATTATTTATGTCTCACATGTAAGATTTAGTAATGGTAGGATTTTTCTTAGGGAACAAAAGCATGGACACATATCTTGTACCCTCATTAAAATTATGAAGCGATGATGTGCTCAAGGTGAGTGTTACTGGTATAATAGTATGTCCCATAGTTTTGATAATATGATCGATACATGGACCTACTTTTTCATCTATGTTTTTTCTTTTTTATTTTTTAATAGGGTTCTTAGGATTTCATCAAGGTATTTGGGGTTAAATACCAAATATGATGTCAAACATAACAAGATATTGTACTTGTTTTTGATCTATTTATTCATGTTTATTATTTTCATTAGATTCATCATTTTAGTGATAAAAAGAATATTATATGATAACCTCTTTAGCATGTAATTAAATTTCATGAGTAGTATATTTATTAGGTATAGGATTATTTACTTCATTATTTTTACCCATATTAGGTGTATAATGATGAAGCTCTAAGCATTCGATAGAAACACCAACTAATCTAGGGATACACCTAGGTTGCATACAAATGATAGAACAAAATTGAAAGAATAAAATAATTAACAAATTTAGAAGGTTGAATATCCTAGGGTAAGATAGGGTTTACATAAATAGATGCATTCACAAAATGTTTAATCCTAAATTGATATGGGTTAATATAGTATAGGGTTAAGAATATATAAAAGAATAATAATAAGGGTGATAAATAGATATATAATAGGCCAATTAATTTGAAAAATTAGATAAACAATGCTCTAGATTTATAATATTGACATATGCTAAAAATATAAAATATAATTATTAATTAACATTACAATGAATCTAAAATAAGATTACTTAGCTAGTTTATTATGCACATGTAGATCTGGGTTAAAATAGGTTGGAAGTGGACTAGAACTAGATTTTACAATAGACATCAAATTCTATAATTTTTCATTTTATGGCCTTGGATGCTTATGTTGGATATGGATGGTTGTGTCAATGCTACTTTCTGACTTAGATACAGGTATCCAATATGGAATATTGACTAGATTAGAGAGTGACCATCTCAAACCTTATAATTTTTTTTCACCTTTGCTCTTGCATGTTTATATCTTGTGCACAAACTATCACTCTTTGTCAATGATCAAACCCTATATTTTCACCCTTGGAATGACTATAAAAATAGGTTAGTGAGAACACAGTGTCAAACTACCCTAAGGAATCATCTATTAATGGCCAATACCTACATAGATAATACTTTAAAGAGGGACTCAGACATATGTAATTCTCCCCTATATGTTAGTTTTTGTGTGTATCATGATGAAAAATGTGACAATCAAGTATAAAGAGTGACCTAACATTTAACTTAGAAAGTATGGCTCATGGAGTGCTCCTTTAGTACTTAAAACCTATAGATGAGTTATCATTGTGACTAATATCTAAATAGAGAATAGGTAATATATTATCACTTGAATGCTTGATTGGATGTCTTTAGTAAGTTTCCTTGTGATTTTTTAGGTCTATGTTAGGTGAGGTATGAATGAGGGTTGATTTTGTATATATACCAATTCTCTTTTTGAAATATCTCTCGTAAAATCACTTAGGTTGACCATAGGAATACCTTTCATTTGAAATTTTGATAAATTTAGGGAACTTGAAACTTAGTTTTGCACATGAAACTAGTGTCAACATAGGCATCCAAAGAGATTCAAGTGTCTAGGAAGTTAGAAAATAGGCACATGTCTAAAACTTGCATAGGAATATAATAAGTAGGTTAATAATATTTTTAGTAGTAAAAGAGGCTTGGTCATCAAAATAACATATGATTGGACTAAGAGACAAGTAATATGCACAAGCTATAGCATATTTTATCCTTTCAACAACATGAATGTCTTAGGAATTGAAGGGTACAACCATGAGAAGTACTTACCAAATATATAAGATTGAGGTAATATATAATTAAAATTTAGTGTATACAATAATGTAAAGGATTAGAATTATATGAATACCACAAATTTTGAAAATATCTCACTATAGGGTTCAATAAAACAAAAATACCAATCCACAAGTTTTAAATATTTTATAATTTAGATGAGTTTTGAATACTAGACACTAGATAAGGATCTGTACACTAGGGTCGATGCTAGTGCCCTTCTATGGCCAATGGTCTCCATAATTCTAGAAAATAGGTATGTATTTATAATTGAAAGTGAAGGATACATATTAAGTTTTGATATTTTTGTAGTGTATAGGTTGTCTAGGTCATCATAGTGATATGGGTTAGACTATAAGATAAGTATTTAGGCACAATAAGATGGTGAGCATGAGCATTTTAATAATGAGAAGTTATATAACTAAAGGGTATATCCTTGATTGGTATTTGTCTAATGTATAAGAATCAGATTATATAAATATTCAATTTTAGTATCTACACATTTGAATGACCATTAATAGATTACCACTTTCTATTCAACCAAGTTTTACAAATGAATATGTAAAATCTAAAATTTTCTCAAACTTAGTTCATTTCAGTTGGTTAAACCACCCTAAAGAGGTAAAATAATATCCTTAGTGTTTTAATTTTGAGGAGGATTTAACTCTTGAAATTTTATAGAATCTCCCTATTCAAGCATCAAATGTAAGTTGCTATATATTATTTAAAAAAAATCATTTAAAGTGAGAAAGTGAAAAACATCATAATGATAATTATAAACAAAATATAATATTAATGTATAATAAACTACACAAAGGATGCTAATTAGTCTTTCAAAATTGTAGACTGACCTAATAGAAATTGAAATTAAGTCAAGAATGTAATGTATGACATGCATTATATATGGAATATGATTTAATTACTAAAAATGAATTTATTTCAAATGTGTAGGGTTCATTATGAATCCTTATATAAAATATGACCCCATGGATATAGGTAATAGACCTAGAAAAATCCCTTATTGGAGAGTAGTTAATGTTCCCATGTTTTCTATTACTCTAGATGAATCACAAGAGGATCATTTAGATGCATTAAAATTAATATGTTCCAATTAGGAATTATTATTTAAATTTTTTATATTATACTCTTTATCCAAACCTTGAATTAAAATCATATCAAGCTTTCATCAATATCTTTCTTAAAGATATCCCAAAATGTAAAGACATATAAGACTAGTTTGAATTGTATTTTGGTAAGGCCAAGGATGATTTATAGTTGGTAAATAAATTAGCCTCTATTTGTATAGACATATGTGAAAATATTTCATCATTTTAAAATTATAATTACAAGACTTAGGTAGATAATCATGTTGATGTAAGACCTCCCAAGAAATTATCAAGACTATACTATTCTAGTGCCTTAACTCTTAAGATTCATATGAAAGTAGAAGATAAATACATAAAAATATAATTATATAATAAGTTTATGAATTTAATTTGAAAAAAAATTTAAATAATATTGATTTTAAAGATAGAGCTTATAATAGACTAATTTTTGATAATTCATAAATCTTGAAGGTCACTAAACAAATGGGAAATGAGTTGATTGTCATTGAATGGAAACATAATGATCAAGCTTCTATATAAATTAAAATAGTGAATGTATTAAAAGGTAAGACTTTAAAAAAAAATTTATTATAATACATATGATTTAGATCATGATTCTAATGATTGTATTGCTACTCAACATAAAGGGAAGCAAGATAGTATATAGTTTCATCTTATTGATAACATAGACATGTGTAGTTGTAATGAGACTTTGGGTCAAATCCAGACTACTAATGTTTATGCAATCCAAATTAGAAATAAGGACTATAAAAATACCCCTAATGATACTTAAAAAATAATAAAACTTGTTGATAGCAAGCATTCATCCTAAAAAACTTCAGTCCTAGACAAAGGCAAGGTTGTAAGCCAAGACTATTTAGTTGATAACCCATAAAATAAAACCCATTTACCTTCTAGATACAATAATAATTAGTACCAAAATTATTTCATAATGAGAAAATATATTAAAATTATTAGAAATTAGAATATAATTAATGATTTGGATAATATGAAATAAAATTTCTCTTAGTTGTAAGATGTTGGATTACCTTGTAAATTATAAAACATCAAAAAAAATGTAAAGAATATTGATCTTAAAGTGATTGTAGGTTTTCAAAAAGAAATACTTAAAGAAAATGAACATATTTTTTCCCATTATAATGATGCAAATTCTGATTATATTCCTCCATTTTATGTATCTATAAATATCTCTCATAAGATCATTCAAAATTTCATTCCTTATACAAGTACATAAAAAATGTCATACCAAAACTCGTAGATGATTAGATGGGTTTAATTTACAAGAAAAATAATAAAAAATTATTAGTTTTTGACATTCATTGGACTAAAATATGCAATAAGTTCTGAGACATAGTTATCAAAATTTCTCAAGATGAGAGGACTAAGTGAAAAAGTAATGTTTAATTTATTAATAATACTACTACTAATTATTCCATTTTTTTATTAAAGGTAAAAGTGAGTTTTTAAATGTAATCTACCCATAAAAAATACCACCATAGTGGTAAGTTACAAAATTTAAAATAACCACAAACAAAGTAAGATCATAAAGATCACAAAACACAAACAAAAAAAACAACAACACATACATAGTTGATTCAGAAATTTAGTTACAAAAAAATATATATCAATTATTTTTCTTCCAATATTCATAAGATGATTTCCATTCACTTATCATATTTTTAAAGTTTATTTCTATCCCACTAACCAAACCTTCATCTACAGACATGGATGTCTCACCTTTAATTTTCTTCTTGGGAGCACTGTCATTGACACTTATGTTAGCACTATTGAATAAATTTACCAAACCATCCATACTCTACATGGCATTGTCATAGTCAACTAAAATTCACTAAAATATTTAGTTTTTAATTGATTTCCCTATTTTCATTCTCCAACCTGTTAACTCTTTCATACAAAGTTTCAATTTGGGATGTCATCTCTATTTCCTTCTCTCAAGAACAATACAATCCATCTTATTTTTTTGAATTATTCACCTCTTGTTTTAGTCTAGAGTGATCCTTAATGAACCACCAAAGGAAAGCATTATGAATATTAACTTCATCCTCCACACTCTCATATTTATCCTGGTGTTTGGAAATGTCTATAAAATTTTCCAAATCAGTATTTATCTGAGTCCTTTAATGAGTATCCCCTATTAAACCCTATACATGTTCCTTCTTATAAGTACTACCTATAGATTTCATGCATTCCCTGTTATGAGTAATATTTGCATTATCTTTAGTGATAGTCAAAAACAAATCTTCCCTATTATTAGTATTGTGTTTGTCCTATTGAATTCCTTGATTTAAAACATTTACCATCTCAACCTTACTATCTTATTTGATGCCACCTTTATTTTAAATATCTTCAATTTCAATCATATCATTTCACCCTGTGGTGTATGATCATTAAAATCCTCATCTTCCCCATTTTCATCCCTTTCATTTTCATCATTACTCTTTGGTTTTAATTTTTTGTTACTTCTAAGTATTCTTTTTGGAGGCACTTGAATAGAGTTATTAAAAAATTTATTTTTTCCTTCTCACAATTGAAGACTATGGAGATGGTTTTTGCATATGGAAGAATTTGTAAATTAAGAAGATAACAATATGATGTTGAGCTTTAGGTTTCCTACCCAATTGCACCTCCTTAATAGATGCTCCAATGAATGAAATATATATAATGGGATGCTCAGAGGAATGTTATGATGCATATAATTAAGAAATAGTAACTGATAATAATACAAAACCTTATAATGACCATCCACTATCACATAATTGATAATATGTTCCACCACTTCATCTATTTGGGCTGGAAATTTTTCTCTTGAATCCACCCTAGAATGTAGTCAATTCATCTTCCCCAACCGAGAATTGTTTTTCCTACTATTGACCTGTAGTTAGTTTTATTTAATTATTCTCTTCAATATGGAAGCTTGTAACCCTAGATATCAAATCCTTTATAATTTTCGTAGATATATTTCTAATTTTAACAACCCTATTCTTCCATTTTCTCACAAATTGCATGGAAAGATATAAATCGAATCCATACATTTGATCGATGAAAGTAGTAATCCTTCTTGTATGTAGCACATTCCATGCCTCTATATCTTTTATAATGGAATATGCATTTGAATGCTCACTGTGATTTAGGTCTCCCCCCATTTTTTAAAAACCATATTCCACCTTACCATAATCCACCTTACCAGGAAGGTCATTGTGATAAACATGACACTCAAAGCAACCTTGCTTTACCAAATTTTTTACATAGTCATGGGGAATGGTGTGGTAATTATGAGTAAAATCCCATTAGAAATAATAATTAAGCTAGTCAGAATTACTCATCATTATTAAAACACAAACAACAATATTCCACATTATATCTATGCAAGTGAATCACTTTTTTAATAAAAGGTAATTCCTATCTAAGTTAGAGATTTTCATTTTTGAGAATGGAATTTATATATATGGGCCTAATATCCTCTATACCCCACACTTTGAAAACCTTTGCATCAACCCCTCTATTGGAAAAAGAGTCTATAAGATTTTTTTATATCAATATTAGGGTTCAATGGGTCCCTTGCCCTTATGATTTTTATTAGCCAAAGCTTCAACCAATCTAGGACACAATTAGGGGCCTAGATCCCCAATGATAATATTACTTTTATGGGACATTATATCACACAAACCAAAAATTCTTCCAATCATCAAATCAAACCAACTTTCAAAATTACCAAATCAACCACTTGATGGGATGCTATAGCCCACAAACTGCAAGTTGCTCAAATCATCTGACATTATTGATTACACCATAACTACCATGGATCCACCTATAAGCTCAATGACATTACCAAATATACTATAAGAAGGGATATTATAGCCCATTAAAAAGCTACTCAAACCATCGAACATTTATGATTGTGTCATGACTACCACAGATCCATCTACACACTCAATGGACATCAATAACACTATTAACAACCATATCTAGCATCACATGCCTTAGTGAGAATTGAACCTTGGTGGACTTGGATACATCCAAGTGGCCTCACCAACTCACCCCCACCTCATTGGAAAGTCTTCAAGTACATTACCCTCCCTATAGGTATGTTGAAAAAATAAATTTTCAAACTCCCTACTTATATGAAGAATTTCATCAATAATATAAGAAATTGACCATGAAACCATAGTATTTTTATTGAGGAAATTAATTAGATTGAGAGAATATCCCTCAATACACAATAAATTACACCCCAACTGAATAACCACCTGCATGCCCCATAATGTTGAAAGAGATTTAGAGAAATGATTCATTTGGAAGCCCATGCTTCCTTCATAATCTGAATTGAACTCCCCATGATTATCACGAATGACCCCTCTACCTCCTAAAAGTCCTAGATTTCCTTTTGATGATCCATAAAATTTAAGCTGTATCCATCCTATTTGAGGATCCAACCATCTTATTAATTTATTCAAAGCTATCTTGGGATCTAATAGAGGAATATTATCAAGGTTAAGATTTCATTCTTTAGTTATGATTTCCTCGAATGAAAAAAAGGATTTATTTTTCCACACCTAATATCCTTGAAACTTTTATGTAACATTAAAAATATTTTGTTAGAGACTAAATAATGATCTTTACTTATTCCCAAATATCCTATTATTTCTTTCCTTCCAAATTCCACATAACACATGAGGAAAAGACAAATTCCAAAGCTCTTGGTTAACAAAAGGAAAATACCAAGCTTACCAAGCCTCCATAAGAGTTGAAGGAAACACCCATGACACTTTGAATTTTTTAAGCAATACACTCCAAACATGGAAATCAAACTTGTAATCAATGAAGATATGACTAACTAATTCCTAATCATTTTCACACATAATACATCCATTAGCCACATAAAAAAATCTTTTGGTTACATTATCCGATGTAAGAATTTTATTTTAGAGACTCAACCAACTGAAGATATTGATTTTTGGAATCAAATCTTTATGGCCAAATCTTTCCCAAAGGACTTCCTCTATCTACCAAGTTTGGAAGCTTCATATATCTTGAATGCACTTGATATATTCCATCAAATCAATCATTTGAAATTAACTCATCCTCCCTCTAAAGATTTGTAATATAATTTACATGGATAATGAAAATTAGATCTAAAATAATAAGTATTGTAGCATCATTAGCATTTTCTAGGGTTAAAAGTTTCCTCTATTTTGTTCTATTGCACTCCTGTATATAATTAGACACCATTACCCTGAATACAAAAGATATTATAGGGGAAATTTGATTCTAAGGAACCATTGAATATAGAGAATGGTTTATAATCTAGTATCCTTCCAAAATATTATACTTTGACCATTCCCAATATTCCACTTACAACCCTTAAGAAAAGTATCCATATTATTAGAAAAGAAATTCCAAATAGCATAACCTCTGATATTCAAAGGTTCATACAAGAATGATATGGAGAATTATTTCCTAGATACTTTGAATAGAAATTTTTTCCTAAGGAGAGGGTTATTTGATAAATTTCCAATCAATCTTAGAAACTAGGGCTTTATTCATAGATGAGAGTTGTCTAATACCCAATCCTCCATAAGATTTTGGAAGGAAAAGTTTTATCTCAAACCACCAATGGGAATTTATGAATGTCTTCCATACCCATCCAATTAAATATGTTTTGAATTATATTTATTTTTTCATAAATTCCCTTTGACATTTAAAATAAGGACATAATATAAATAGGAAGTATTTGAAGAACACTTTTTATGAGTATAACTTTACCTAGCTGAGAAATAAAATCCCCCTTCTACCTCGAAAGCTTTTATTGAAACCTTTCTATTAGTGGGTACCAAAACTCATTCTTCATCTTTCCATTAAAAATAGGCATACCTAAATAAATAGAAGGAACTTCCTTTATCTGACAATCTAGAATAAGTTCAATCTTTCTTTAATGATGGCCCAATGTATTGATATATAATAAATCACTTTTGGAGTAATTAATCAATTATTTAGAAAAAACTACATAATTATCCAAAATTTTCTTAATTTATTTAGCCTTCCTTACCAAATCCTAAGCAAGACTAATCATGTCATCAACAAATTATTGATGAAGAGAAGGAAGAGAACTTGAGGTAGGTTTAAAACCCTTCAAATTACCCTATTCAATTGCAATAAATATATTTATACTTGAAGAATCTGACATAATTATGAATAAGAAAAGAGATAAAGGATCATCTTGTCTTATACCTCTTTCACTTCCAAAAAATCCTTCGAGGAAGCCATTAATTATAAAGGAAAACATTGCCATAAAAATATAGATATATATCAACCTTCTGATATGTTTGTGGAAGCAAAATTTCTTTAGAATTAAATCCAAGAAACCCTAGTCTACCCCATCACATGCTTTAGCCATATCAATCTTGAAGACCATCCCCAGTTTTTTATGATCCTCCATAGAATGAATTGTTTCATGAGAAATAATTATTAAATACTAGATTTGTCTTCCAACTACATATCCTCCTTGATTGGAAGAAATAATTTTATTCAAAAATGGTTTTATCCTCGAAGCCAAAATTTTAGAAAACATTTTGTATACTGAGTTGCACATACTAACAAGCCTAAAATACTTGAAATAAGATGGTATTGTTTTTTTGGGAATAAGATAAATAAAAATATTATTTAGCTCTCTAAGAAGTTTGCTAGAGGAAAAAAAAATCATTAACTATGGCCCATAAATCCATCTTAATAATATCCCAATATTGTTGATAAAAAGCCATTGGGCACCCATCTCGACTTAGTGCTTTGTATTTATTCATTAAAAACATAGTTTCCTTTATTTATTCTTTTGTTACATATCTCAATAAATTTACATTATCTATATCAAAAATAAGAGTTGGTACATATTGAAGAAAATTATAAGTTAGCTCTTTATCCATCACAGAGTTGGAAGCAAACACATCTTTGAAGTATAGTACTACTTTCACTTTAATTTCAAATAGATCTGAATGAAGAGATCCATCCTCATCAAAAATATTATTTATTCTATTGTGACTTCTATTTTTGATAATATTCAAATGAAAACAAATTGTATCCTGATCTCCCTCATGAAACCAAGTAGCCCTTGATTTTTATCTCCAAAACATTTCCTCCTGATTCAAAATGAAATGATATTTTGATTCTAGTTTTTTCTCCTTCTAAAGGAGTTTTTCACTAAGAAATTAGTGAAATAATACAATCCTCAATATTATTTATCTTAGTCTTAACAAGTTCTTTCTATCTAAATATATTACCATAGATTTTTTGATTCCATACCCTAATTTTCTTTTTGACATTATTTAATTCGTGGACAAATATAAACATAGTTGTACCTAGTAATTGCACATTCCACCATTCTAAAATTATTGGTGGTAGTTTCGAGTGAGTGAACCACATATGTTGAAATATAAACAAAGACTTTTGATTTTTGAACCTAGAGAGAATATTAAGCACCAAAGGATTATGATTAGATCCAATCCTTAGAAAAGAGGATAAACAAAAATCTTGAATACTAAACCACTCAGGGGAAACCAAAATCCTATCCAATATTGTTAGTATGAGATTATCACCTATTATTTTTTTAGACCAAGTATATAGTGAACCTCTTAATTAAATATCAAATAGGCCATTCACTGTAATGAACTCAACCCAAAAAGATATTGGACTCCTTTTTTTTTCCTGACATAAATAGGGGTATTGAAATCCCCAACTAGCATCCATTCAAATTATTTACAAGTACTTCTAAAATACCTCAACTCTAACTATAATTTTATTCTACTCATAAGTGTATTAAGGGTATATATATAATATAAACAATCTAGGAGAAATCTTGTGAGATATATGTAAATAAAACTACCAGATGGTTTCTATTTTGAACTATTATTTCACCTTAAACTCTTTTTTCATCCCAAAAATCTACAATACCTCCCAAAGCACCCTCTAATCCTACACTAACCAACATAGCTTATTTCCAAATATTATTTTTAGTAATCTGTAAAACATTGATAGCCATTTTTGTTTACTAAATATCAAGACTAATTTGTAGATTTTCCATCTTTATATCCTTAAATATTCTATGTTTTCTAGAATGATTCAAACCACTAATATTCTAGGATATAACTTTCATTGATCGTATTTGTTCTATTGCCTAGTAGATTATCTACTCTATTTGAGCTTAAGAATAGAATGATAACCATTAGCTATCTCATTCTTAATTTTAATTTTTTTCATTTCAACATAAGAATATCTTCCTTTTTTATTACGTGAACATGTTTATTCCTACTTCTTATATCCATGTAAAAGAGAATACTTATCTTCTCTATTAAAATCTAATTTAAATCTTGGAAATGTGCATGTTGAATATATTCTATTAAAAAAATCATTTTTATCCATTTCCTCCTTATTCAAAGCTAAGTCAGAAAGGCATTCCTTTATTTGGAAAAAAATTAGAGAGGGACATATCTTTAACCTCATCTTCCTCCAAATTTTCTAAACATTGGAAGAGGTTATTAATCTCAAGAAAAATAAATTGAGAATAAATATATGAAGTATTCTAAATATTTGTAATTTATTTGTCTAAGATATTATATATGTCATGCCACTATTTTGGATAGATTATTGAAGTGGGAGACTACTTCTGGCCCTAAACCACATTTTCCAAACCTGCTTGTAGAGCTTTATTCTACTCTGAAGACTTAAGCATCTCACTTGTAATTATTCCTGATGAAACTGTCACATTGCCTGAAGTAGATGCATCTTGGAAGTCCATATAATTTGGAATTATTTAATTTATAAGAGTAATATTTCCTAAAACAACTTCTGACCCACTATTATTTTTCCTCATCCAAATATTTTGATCCTTTCTAAAACCATAGGCATTTCATTTGTTTATGAAGGGAAATTTCTACTCACATTACCCAATTTCCTGTAACACTGACACTTTAGTAAATAATAATAATAATTGATTTTTTGAATTATCTCTCCAATTAAGGAATTTAGAATAATTGAATCTGATAATTCTAGTTCCGTTCTTGTATTTACACAAAATTAAGCACGCAGCATACGGGTTCTTGATTTAGTTACAGAATCAAAGGCAATAAGATTACAAAAATTCTTTACAATACTAACAAGTAAATGTTCATCCGAATATTCTAGAGGAAGCCCATGAATCCTTACCCAAATAGGAATCTTATTGATATCTTCATAATTAGAATCAAACCCTATTATCCATTTCTTTAAAAATAATCTAGATTTGCCCATAAACTAGGGTCCCCCTATTAAGATCTATGCACTATCATCATCATTATTACATTTAATAAGGATTAAATCATTTCTTAGAGTAAAAATATTTATAAAAACTCTTATATTCCAATAAATTCTTACCTAGGCTCTCAATCTTTCAATGTTAGGATGTGGTCTCATAAATTTACATACCAGACATGAATTCCACCATAAGGAAGCCTTATTTTTAAATCATTTGGCACAACTATGTGAAATCCTCTTACATCCTTCAAAATTGGTAACATAATACCTATGAAAACCTCCTTATATTCTTCCACCTTCCATTTAATCTTGTTATCTAAGGAAATTTTAAAGTTTTTCATTGAAATATTATGTAAACAAGAAGATTCAATGTTATTTACCAATTGGGATTCATTAATATCTAGTTGAGCATGGCTGATCTTACCAGAGGAAGAAATGGAATGATTCACAAAATTTTTAGATAGAGAAGGCCAAAAATTCAAAATATTTTAACACCTCATCATTTACCCATTGATTTCCTCCTCACTATCTCCTATCATTGCATGGTCGATCAAAACCTAAGTGCCTGGACCTGCACAAAAGTCTTGAAGGTCACAAATTTCCTCGATCTACTTTTCCTCAATCCAATTTTCTTGGAGTTAAAAAATTAAATACTAAGAATATTAATTATTCCATGTTACTATTAAGATATTTGCCTAAATCCACCAGTGCAATTTTTAGAAAAGATACTTCTTGGGTTCTCATAGGTAATGAAATTTATTTCATACACATGGATGTTTGGAATGGTACACCTATTAAACCAATTCCAACCAATATCACCTTCACCAAAAAAAAAATTATAACTTAAGTAATATTGAATGTAGATGAACCATATCAACATGTTATAACAATACCTAGAGAAACTATTTGGTCTTTGTATTTTAATGGTGTTTGCTCTCAAAATTATACTAGTGTCAATGTTTCCATTATTTATCCTATTGGTATTATATTTAGATATGATTATCAATTATTTTTTGATATAATTAATAATATATCTAAATTTTAAGATTTTTTATTAGTCTTAGATAAGGAATATAAATTTAATATTAAACATATATAGGTCTTAAGTGATTTTGAGTTCATCATGAGACATGTTAGAAAAAATTATAAAACTAACTAGTTACATTTTCATAAGTACATAAAAAGGTTTGGTCCTTAATGTAAAATTTTGAAGATTTTAATTTAAATCATATTATTATAAAATTAAATGTGTGTGTTTAAAAACTCTTTCTTTATGCATCTAATTTAAATCCTAGTGAGATTGAACCTATCATTGACTGCAATTTTATGAAAAACTTTATGAACCTATTCTTTTAGTAGTTGAAATGTTTTTATTGTGATGATAATATTGACTATTTACTATAAGGAAATTATTTTGATAGTAATGGTTCTATTTTGAATTGTGGTGATTGGTTACAACTTAATGGGATTAAACTTCCCCTTTATTTAGTTAGGTTAGATTCCATGTTTACTCTTTATGATTAACCTAATAATATTCATGTTCATGTTCAATTTAGTACCTATATCTTATGTTGAATAACATTCTAGATTAATAATTGGAGAAACCATTCCAATAAATATAGTTACTAAAAAGGATCGCAAGTGCATGTATTTAGGAATATAATGTACATCTAAATAAAAAAATTATTCATTAATTTTTTAAAATAATTCAATTAAAATTTTTACTGGTCTTATATGGATCATAAGGGTTATTAAATTACAATAATTAAATTTTATATACCCATCAAATTTGGTATAAATCTTATTCAAAATGAAACTCGAAGAATCAACCCCTTGTTGGATGATACCATCAACAAGGAGCTAGAAAAAATGTTAGATGGAGGGATCATTTATCTAGTCAAATAATATAATTGGGTAGAAAAAATTATCCATTTTTGTAAAAATAATTGTGATATCCACCTTTACATATATTTTAGGGATATGAACCTTAATAGTGTAAAATAAAACTTTTCTTTGCCCAATATAGATTAGATTTTACAATAAGTCATCAATTCTAAAATGATGTCCTTATTAGATGTTTTTTTGGTTATAATATGATTTTTTTGGATCTTTAAGATATGTATAAAAATACCTTAAATATTTAGAGAGGTATTTTTAATTTTGAAAAAATACCTTGTGGATTGATTAACATAGGTGTTACCTTCTAAATGATGTTATCATTTAAGTATATTAGAATTATCTCAAAGTTAAATCAAATAAATTCTATAAAAAATTGATTATGTGATTGATATTTTCATTATATACAAGAGATATTTTAACTGTCTCAACTTAAATAAATAAAATTTTAGAGTTATGTAGGGAAATTTGTAGTGCAATCATGGTAGGGTTCTTAGTAAAGGAATGCCTTAGATCACATAACCCTTAGAGTTGTTGAAAACATAATTGTCATTAATAAAATTAATTTAATTTATTATTAATATTTTACATGTATATGATAAGACTCCTATCTTTGAAATGTATCTTAAAAACTCTCTAAACTAGTTCATATATTTGGTCCCCCATTCCCTCACTATTGGCATCCTCAAACTACCATCTGCTCAAGCTAATAAGCCCTTCTTCCCAATAGGTTATTTTCCCTTATGGAATGAATTAAAAAATGTTTTGTCCATGGATTTTGACCATTAAAAGAACCTATTTTGTACTTATATTTATATCCATTATTTTTGATGACTTGGATGATATTTCACACAATCGAATTACAACTACAATCAATGTTTACTAAACTAATTTATAGCCTCTATATAAATATGCATGCCTACCCTAGAAGTAAATTTCATTTTAATTACATTGATACATAAATATTATCAATATTAAAATCATATATACAAAAATAGATAATTATGGATGTCCTTCTCTTTTATCATGTCATCTAAATACCATCATAACCTGTGTAAAGTCTTAGTGTCTATCCTTGAAGTTGATTAGTCAACCAAATATCTTCCCCATCCTTAGGTCTTTTGATTGGTAATTTGAACCTAAATTATGTGTTCCCATGAATTATATTCTCTTCCTTACACACATACTTCACTCGTTATTTACTTATAACTCCTTCACTAAATGTCTCACTCTATTATCCCTATATGCACTTCTCAACCCCTACGCATTGCCTCACTTATTTTTTCATTTATTTCACAAATATTAACTTCATAATTTTCTTAAATTTTCATTGCATCTTCATAAAAATACATTTCATGCATCTCTAAGGTTTGAATTATTCATGTTTCATCACATGATACCTTATGCAACTTGCATTTAGGTCATTACTATCCTTCGGTTCTTTAAAATGTGTCATTTTCCTTAGTATCTCAAAACTTGTAACACTTTTTTATTCTCTAAATATATTCATAACTCAAATATCTTTCCTTCATGAAAGTGAAATCTTGCATTGTTTAAAATAGTCTTCCAAAAATGTTGTGTTGTGCAACCACACACTCAATTGGTTTATTAATTTTATCGAGTAACTATGTTTTTGGGTGATGCAATATTTCCAATACACTTGGGATGATCCCACATTATACTCCCTAGGTGATTAAAATGTAATATCTTTATTACAAGTAGGGTTTGAGTGGTAGAAACACCCTTTTAGTTAGCTACCTAGACCATGATGTTACCTTCCATGTAATATAACCCCTAAGTAGGCTCACTTGGCTCTTATTTTTATTCAATACCCTCCTTGGGACATAAACCATCCTCCTCAAAGTGCATTCAACACTTCTATAATGAGTTCCACATGAACATCCCCTCACACACCCCTTACTACTCTAATTTATTCCTATGGATTTGTATCCTCCTATTTTAGTGGTTTTATGTACCCCTTTATTTCCTATGGATATATTCCCACTTATTTTATTATGGATTAATACTGACGTACTTATTTTATGGGTCTATGCCCACTTATTTATATTATGAGTCTATACCCATCTACTTCTCTTATGGGTTTGTGCCCACCCACTTATCTTATGGTTTTACTTATTACTACTTATATCCACCTTTACCTAAATTTTTTCCTTCATTTATCTTCCTAGTTTCCATGTTCCATCTCTTAGACTAAGTGCATATTATTCCTTTGATATTTCACAATAATAGACTTGTTTTCATGTTATTATTCCATCTTACTCTCATGGGGTATGTTTGTGTAAACCTTATTCTACCCTTTATTTTTATCTTTATTCTCTTATTTTATACCCTTTATAAAAAACAAGCCTTCATGAGATACATTGATTCCCATTTTATATCCTCTTCTTGCCATTTGGCTTTTATCTCCATGCACTCAAATTGATATCCTCTTTAGTTACCATTCCTTTCCAACATTGGGTCTATAATTTATTATCTATCCTTCATTGATAGTGACTATTATTCCTTATTTTTAATAATAATTGTGCCATCTAGATCAGCTTTGGGATGATTCTACTTCTCATATTATGGTGGCCTCCTTCACCTTTGCATATTAAATATCATTCCCTCACCAACATCATGCTAATATTTTCCAACTCGTTTTAGTAGCTCATCTCTACTGTGTACAAGTAAGATTATACATTTTTTAACTATAGGGTCCTACCTTTTTCTTGTCATGTATCCCCCCATTTTTATTCTCAAGGGGAATTACTATTATCTTTTCACATTCTCCTATAATACTTGATGTGTTTCTAAATACAACCTATCCTATGAAAGAATCCTCCCTTCAGATTAAAACTTACCTCTGTGCATTCCAACTGGCCCCTTCCAACCTTTATTATCCTCTCATTTTATACTTTGCCTCTTCGATGTAATTCCTTTTTGTCTATAGGATAATTTAGTTTCAGATGTAGCATAACATATCTTCGTCTTATTTCCCTTGAGCTTCAAGAAAGTGTTTCATTTGAATCATCTTATTCTCTTTTTCAAGACCTCCATCCTATACATCTCAAAGGCTAGATTCCTTCTAATAGAATGTGTTATAGCTTCTCATACTCCTATGTATGAAATTAACCCTTACCTATATTTTCCTTGACAACTCTTAGTTTCATTATCACAAACTTTAATCCTCTCTTCATAACATCTCTATCTACTTTTTGTTTTCCTACATCCTCTAGGGACGTTTTTTTCTCTTAGTAAGGAATCATTTGAAGCCTTCTCATTAGGATTCACAACTCTCAATTTTATTCGATTCTCTATTAGGATTTGGTTTTTATTTGGTGTATTATTCACATGATGAAAAAGAACACTTGTGATCTCTTTAGTAGTTTCCTTATATTTCCTTATCTGTGCAAGTTGTTCCTACACTTTTTTTCATCTTTATATGCTTATACCAGTTGTTGTGGAATGATATCCACATAAATTAAATTTTAGTGCTCTACCTTTACTAGGTTTCTTCTGGGATCCTACTTATGGAATATTTTCACACAAGTTTCCTCTAAATGACTTTCTTATTTGTTGTTGGCTCCCACTCTTCCACATTTTCATGGTGTTATTCCATCATGTTAAAGTACCTTCTAGGTATCTTGATTATTCCCATGCTGGTGAATCATGTTCCTCACCTTTTAATTTGACCTTATCTTCTTCACTATAGAGGTTTAGTTTCTCAGTTCCCCTCCTATAGACATTGATATTTATCTACCATTTGAGATGGCTTCAATATACACTACTTGGTTTAGTATTTTAGAAAGAGTTTACTCCCAAAATTTCAACTTTTCCTTGCCTCTCTATCTCCTTCTCTCTTTTATGTCTCTCAAGCCCCTTGATATGTTTCCACATAGACTTTTCTATATATATTATACTATCATAGAGTCCCATACATTCTTCATCATGAAATAATTTCAACATCAAGGACCCATTCCATAATTTACTCTAGGCATTCTCTACCATATAACTTCCACACATCAAATTCTAGTTGATTATTTATGTCTCCAAGTCTATGAATTTTACCTTTCACTAATATTAACCCTTTTATTTTTATTACCTCTCCTCTTGACATATGTTATTTCATTTTGTAGCATATTTTCATTCAGTTCTCACAACATGAAGGTTATCTCCTTTATCTATTCCAAGATTTGTTACTCCATGTCATGTCTCATCTTGGATTATTATTAATCTATATATTATGTTTATCATTCTCTACCCATATGTGCTTGATGGAGAAAATTTAACATCTACTAGCCTAAACACTATTCAAAATGTGGTTTCGTACTTGATGACCTCATGTTCACTAATCTATTAGTGTATCTCCCTCTCTTACACTCATGAACTACGTTATATTTTGGAATATATCCATGTTTAATTTTCAAATTCTTATAGGTTATTCTCAACCTCATAATTTTAATGCCACCCACTACTACACTCTCTATTTTAAACCTACATAGGTGATATGGACTTATGAAACACTACCATCAAGCATCCCTCACACTCCTATGTAACTCATCCTTACTAAGTGTGTTCTTCATATAATATCACTCTTTACCCACCTTATAATAGTGTAGAATGATGAAATAATATCTACCTAATTTTTAGTGGTTTCTTAGCCATTTTTTTTTAAAATCTCAAGTTCATATTTTATCCCTACATATCTCAAGGTTTACAACCTTTATCTGATACCAAATTAAAACATTCATGGTTAGGGTTACCAGTGAAAGGATTAATTACATGATGTATCACTCAAATTTTATCATAGAATAACTATCATATAACAATTTAATTTCATTTATTATTAAGTTTATACATAGATATTATAATCTTCCCAAGATTATAATGGATCTTAATGACTCTTTGAACTAGTTCATAGATATAGTTCTCCATTTCTACACCATGGCCTTCTAAGACTACCATCTATTCAAGGAAATATACTTTTCCTCACACCAAGTTTCCTTACCTTTGAGATTAATCCAATAGAGTTTCCATCTTGTATTTTGAGAATTACAAGGACCTAGTTTTAACCTTTATTTATATCCACCAACACTAGTAACATGGATTATCTTTCATGTAATTGACTAATTACTTCAATTAATGGTTCCTACGTAGATCCTCAATCTATTTGAAAATATGTAGGATTATACTATAAGTAGCCTCCCTTTTATATAACTTAAGCCACATACATATAAAAATATTTCTATCATATATATGATAATGGATATTACCAGTTGTCCTTATGTGAAATATTGTCATCTAATGTACCATCCTAACATATGAAAATGCCAAATGTTAGTGATTGTATTTAATTTGTTATCCAATTACATTCCACTTCCTTGGGTCATACACTTGGTACTTTATGCTTTAATTCCACATTCCCATGTGTTAGATGATCATTATTGTTTACCAACATAGCTAACTAAGTTCCTTAGTGATCCTTTACTAAATATCTCACTCTTCATGCCCTCTACTTGCTTCTTATCTCGTACACATTTCCTCAATTTTTTGTTCCCTAATTTCACAAATCTAGAATTAATTATTTGATTCATTATGTAGTGTATATTCATAAAAATCTATTTCATGCCTCTCAAAGATTTGAATTCTTCATGAACCATACATGATCCTTTGTACACATTACCTTCTGATCCATAGTATCCTTTGGTTCCTTCACACATGTCATTGACCCTAGTGGCCCAAAAATTGTAACCCTATTTTTATTCTCCAACTCTTTGAGAAAATTGACTATCTTTCCTGCATGTAAGTGGAATCTTGTGTTGTCTAGAATAGTGTTCCAAAAATGTTGTGCTATGTAACCATGCACTCCTAGTTGGTTTATTAATTTGATTTACTTTAGTTCTTGGTGATGCATGATTGAAAATTTGATTTGGGGTGATCCTACATCAATTTTTAAGGTCATATTATCTCTAAGGATATAATTTACATTGATATCAATATAGTTAAATCCATAAAAAAACTACCTCCACCTAAAGAACAATCTAGCTTAAGATATTTCTTTAGTAAACTCAACTTTGTTTTCAAGTTAATTTATTATGTTTACTATAAATAAAACCCCTTAAAATTTTTAATTGAAAAATATTAGTCTAATATATGGGATGAATTCTTAGATGTTGTGTTTGATGAATTTCAAGGTAAAATAACAACTACCCTTCTTCTTGCTAAACAATATTTGAACAAAGCTTTAATCTTATATAGTGATTTAAAAATTTTAGGAATATTGGTTTATTATTCTTAATTTAGTTAAAGGGTCTAAGTATTAAAATTACTAAATAAATATGAAATAATTAATCTACTTATTTATATAAATTAGATTGCAATTTTGACCTTTTTAAAAATAATGATAAGAGGGATAAAATAAGACTTAGCTAGAAACTAGCTAATCTAACTAAGACATGTTAGAATTCACTATGCGGGACTAGGACACTATCACAAAATAAGGTTTGAAATTTATTTTATGATTAAACAGGAGCATTAAAAGTGGATAGGAGTGGCACCAACATTGGATTCCACCTTACTATTGTCCTGAGGATCTGATCTTTCTAGGTTTCATTCATAAGGTCTGTGTGGCCCTGTCTATGAATTTTTAGAAGATAGAAGTTATTAGAGCTCTATATAGAGTATATTCTCTCTTAAAAACCTATATTATATTATTATTTGACTAATTTTGAAAAATGAGGGGGGTTAGTGTGTGTAAGATTCACTGAATTTGTATCCACACCCCTTATGTGGGCATGTTGCCTACATATCAATAATCTGAAGAGGGATCAAGCCATATTTAGTTCTCCCACTTGATGTGATTTATGAAATTGAGTGTATGAATATGAAAAAAATGCTAAAATAGATGTACTTTATGTGGTTAGCGACTGGTGTAAGGATTTGAATAATCTTGTAGGTATATTGGTTGATTGTATGCAAAGAATATAGAAGGTTGCTTGAGTAGTCTTTCTTGTATTCTTTCTTGCTTAGTGATAGTTTCCAACCTTTTCCAAATGATCTTTGAATGGGATTTTATAGGGATTTCTTGGTCATGGGTTGAATTTACTTGCATTAGTCCAATAATAATAAGGATGGGGAACTAGAGGAAATTTGTTGTTAGGTCTAACAATGGACTTGGATAAGAGCAACAAAAGTGAATAGGAGTGGCATCAATGTTATAAGCCTAGTGTGGCACTATTATCCTAAGGAAATATGACCTAGGGGGATGGATCTATAATGGAAAGAGGATTCTAGCTTAGTTGGGATCAAGTTTGGAAGGCTACATATGACTAGGAACTAGTGAAAAGATGCCTATGAGGGTCATGAGAGAAAGCAAGAGTGCCCTAAGGGTTGGGTGTCATTAGCCATGCTCAAATTACCAATTTTTGCATTTTATATGACTAAATTTACCCCCTACCTTTATTCTAGTGATGTATCAAAGTAAAATATTATGACAAAGTAAAAATAGAAAGAGTACCTAAACTTACATACAAGGGTGAAGCTCGTGAAATTGTGTGATGTTAGGTGTGCATAGAGAGAGAGCACGTTGTGAAGTGAAAATCTACAAGAAAAATAAATACTCAATTATTTCTTAACAAATACACTATATCTAAAATAAGAATGCACAAAGATGGGTAAGTGAGAGAGGAAGAGAAATGAATGAATACACCTCACTGAGTACGTAGACCAATACCAAACCTATTTTCATTTTGAGTGATGTTGAGTAATGCTAGATGATTTTCTATCAAGAGTAATATCATGAATGGAGTTGAGTGCTAAATTCCCTAAGAGTGGCTTAAAAATGCAAAGGTTTTCCCTTTGGCTCCATCATCACCCATCAAGTGAAGCTAGGAGATCATGTGTGTGTTGATCAATGTTTGGACTATGTGTCCAATCCCTCTAAATAGGTGGCTCAATAATAAAAAGGCTAGTTAGTCCTTTGTCTCCATCATTTCCCCTTGAAGTGAATCTATGAACTAATATTGGTATGAAATGTGTGTCATATGAGATGGCTCCTAAATATCATGAATGTACTATGATATGACAATGTTGGTATGGATAGCCAAATGTATGCTAGAAAATAGGCCATATTTGGCCACTCTGAAAGATGGAGATTAGGATTTTATGAAAGCCACTTTGAACTAGTGCACTAGGCTTATATGAAAGCCACTATGAAATGTAGAGGTTAGGATTGTATAAAATCCACTCTAAAATGATTCCAAACACCTGTAGATGGAATAAGGCACATAATTTCTAGGAATGCTTAGGTAATACTAAACTTGGGAAGGAAAAAAAAAAATGTGTCATTCACATTACCCCCAATCACTAATGTCTAGAACATGGATTCTAATCTAGAAGTTATACCAACTACCATATTTAAAACTAGAAGTGAGATCCATCATGCCATACATGATGCCCCCTATATCTAGATTCTCTGAGCAAAAGTGTACTAAAAATTATTGATTCTGAACTAGTTTGAATTTATAAAACTATAGTTAAACCTACTTTTCTTCCTATTTTTGGAAAGTATAGTTTTTTTGTTATTTAGATAAGAGCACCAAAAGTGGACACTAGTGGTACCAACCCTATAGTCCAAGTTAGGTTCTATTGTCCTAGGCCAAATATGGTAACTATTCTAGCATTTTCACTATATGCCTTTTCTGTTCTGACTAGTTTGATGTCTAGTTGTTATTCTAGGTGTGTTGAATGTTGCTTTTTTGACACTTAGGAACTTTTATCTCTATAATAAAACCCATATTTATTTACTCATCTTTTGAGGGTAGGAATAAAGACCCTATAATGCCTACCCTCATAATAAAGATCCCTACAAGTGTGTTATGCTACCAAGATACATGATAGAGTAATGATAATCAACAAGATATCTCAAAATATAACATGATTTATATTCAGAGATTATTAGATCAACAAGGGTATGCCTGAATGGATCTAATAATGTAATAACATGTGCAATGTATTGAACTAGAAATGAAGGTTTGGTTAGTTATTAGTTGTTAGTTAGAGGGATAAAACATGATGTCCATCATGGGATCTAAAAAATCAAGGACATTGTAAACAATGAGAATAAAATAAGAAATAAACACATAAGGAAAGAAGCAAGAATAATACAAGGGTGGTCAATGGGTCAAAAAAAATAAGGGACATGGGCACATGCCACTCATATTGGAAGGCAAGCATACAAGGCATGTTCAAATGCCATATACATAAACAATTGAAACAAGGAAATCTGACATGGAAGCCACAATCACATTAAAGATTACAGGAGAATGACATTGGCAAATGTCTTAAGGCACACACAAGACATAGAAGAAAAGGACATTGGAAAATGTCCTTAGACACATACAAGAGATAATCAAGAATTGAGAAATGCAATCGTATCTTGCTATGTGAAGCAAAAAAGGAAAGTATGTAATAACTAGAAATACAATCACATCTAACTAGTCAAAGTAAGAGGGAAAGTATGCAAGACATGTTAGTAAAATACTCGGTATATGCTAATAAATACACAAGTGCTATATGCTAGAGAGATGTTGATATAGTAATTTGTGTAAGCTAGTAAATAATGTACATCAACATGATAACTAGAGTGTGTGGTGTAGGAATGACATAACCTGGATCGTGAAGTCATGTAGAAGAAGCCCCTAGTGGGTATGTATATCAATGTGTGTCTCTATGTAGAAGTAGGATATCCCCTCAATGGGTAGAGTGAAGTAATCAAAGAGCTAGATGTCACTACACACACTCAAAGAATATCAAGTGAAGCATGGTAATGTAGATAAATTGACAAATCATAGCATAAAACAAAAAATGTAAGTCTATCATAGTAGTAGAAATGTAAAGCATGTATAATGTATACAATCAAAATATTTGTGGTGTTTTTGAGTTATTTGCATGTTTTTGTATTTTGAAATATTTATATTGCTTCTAAATTTTTTATATATTGTATTATTCTTGGTATTTTGGATATGTTGTATTGTTTTTGGTATTTTGGATATGTTATGAATTATGTACAATCAATCACATTAAGACTATGTACAATAATTGAAAAGGAGTATGTACAAGTAAGCTAGGAAGGGATGATACTAACTAATTATTTTCATGCAAGACTCCCTATCATGGTGTCCTATATCAAGGAGAGGAATCATGCATGATCATTAAGTATGATGGAAATGCTAAGATTGTGGATCTAAAAGCTATATATGCTATAAATACTATAAAATATCTAAATTATAAATTGAGTGTGGGGTCCCCCTGTAACTTTGAGAAGTGGCTCTTAAGGACCCATCTAGTAGTAGGAGAAGATCTCTGAACATGTTCTCTATGAGTAGATGCATGAGATCTCAATGATACTACCCTAAGTGTGAAAACTATAGCTAGAAGTTATCTAGAACCTTGAAGCTATGGAGGTGTATGAAATTTCTATGCTGGTGATGGATGCCTCATATGTGTTTGAATAGGAATAGGAGAAAGATAATTGGTGGAGAAATTACAATTGTAGGCTAAACTGAAACTGGTGAGTGCAAAGTAGAAGATATATCTAAAGTGGGGAGTGGTAACTCATATGGAAGTCCACATATTGTAATAGCTTGATTAACATGAATGAATTTCATGCATCTATGAACTATAAAAGTTACAGTTCAAAGTTTATAGATCCATGGTTGACCAAGTAGCATATCAAAAACTCATGTACTAAGAACTATAGTGAATGGTGTGGCCACATGCATTAGACCAACTTGTAGAGGAAGTACAATCTCACCTAATTAACACTACATGTTCCCACTAAATCTATTGATAACTATGTCCATAAGAGTAGTATCTTTCTCTGAATATCCCAAGTACTATAATAATTCCATAGTGTACATGTTCACACTAGATCCATTATCTATGATAACACTATTAATAGGATGATTATGGATGTAAGATCTAATAAATAGTGCAAAACAATCTAAATCATCCTCAATGATCTCTTACTTTGAGAAGGAGATGAAAGGTCTAGCTCTAACTCTAAAATTGTATACACCAATCATGCCACTCAAAGGATGTGTATCAATTAAAAGTGCCATGTATGTATCTAGTGGAAGATGTGCATGATATGCATGGTGAAACCCTAATGTGTCCCATGTCTCTTGTTTAGAATTTTGCAGAAATGGATTTGAGAATATTTTCAAAGCTTTATCTTGTCTTTGCTTTTCCTAAGGAGGCTCAACTGAAGTGTCACGATCAATATGATTTACATCTATAAAATCCTATATCTTTTGTCTCAAACTAGTGCATCTATTTGTTGTATGGCTTGATGTACTATGAAACTCAAAAAATGCATACTGATCATATCCCCATCGAAGAAGATTTGTTGGGTCAACTTCTTGAATAGGAGGGAGAGATATGATGTTACATTACAATAGCGACTATAAAAATTTGGTTGGAGAAAATAGTAAATTGGTGAAGGTTCACCAAGGAGGTGATAATAAAACCAATAAGGGGGCTCGAAAGATGTATTAACTGTCAATTAATTTTGATTCTTGTTATCATTGACCTCAACTTTGTATGGGACTTTGTTGTGTCTGAAATACTTGTGTACTTGAGTTTGACCATTAAAATTAGTTTGAATTCTCATTCATTTAGTGTGTGACATAATTTAGTGAAGGAAGAGAATCTTTTGAACATGATTGATTCATGTAAAGCTATTAAAAGACTTTATTTGAAGAGATAATGTAACTCTTGATCATCCATGGGGCTAGTCATCTTAGCCAAAATAGTCTTATATCAAAGAACATAATCTATGAGATGCTCATTTGACCTTTGTTTCTAATGTGTAACTTGGGCATATGAAACCTTATCACCAATATTAATGCTGAAATGAGCTAGAAACATATTAGCTAAAGGATTGAATGCATTTACCAACTGATTTGGTTGACTATAAAACCATTGTAAATCATAATCCTTTAGGCTTCATGGAAGTAGCTTGGTATGTATCTAGTCATTGGGTACATATTCTAAGCATGCTACATGAAAGGCTCTCAAAGGTGTCTCTAGATCACCCTTTACATCATATAGAGTAAGCTTAGGTTGAATAAAACCTTGTGTCAAGGGTATAGAAGAAATGTGATGTGCCAATGGTGTATATAGTATAGTAAAATAATCCAAACCCTAGATAGGTCTAGAGGCACCTTGGTCAAGATGTAACACCTTGGATTGAATAGAATTTATCTCTTGCACAAGGGCTGTTACATCAAGAGACAAAGATGTACTAGCTATAACTAGTGCAAAGAGGTAGGTTGGGCTGATTTAGGGGTTGTTGAGGCATAGTTTTCCCCATAGTGTCATTTGTAACTAGTTGCTATGAAGGAATGGAAGATTCAACTTGCTTAGCCTTTTTAATTTCCATGATAGATTGCAATATAAGAGTATGACCTTAGGGATGGTCCTTGAATCTTTGTCAAAACTTTGTAGGATCAAATCTTTGTTGAGGAGAAATTCATTATCAATAATTGGTGAAAGTGGATCAATAGTCCAATGTGGTGGAACATGAGCATCAGTGTGTACATCATCATTTTTATTTTCATATTGCTCATTATCAAAGTTATCTTTTTTGAAATTAGTATAATCTAGATGTATAGAATCTATAAAAAGAACTTGGGTTGGCTATCTATCCATGGTTTATGGTCAAGTTGCCAAAATCTAGGTGAATTCAAGAGGATTGCCGATAAGTATTACACTTTGTCTTGAAGGAAGAGATGAAAGAAACTTAGGTGTCCTAAGGAAAACAACTTGGACAATAGTAGAAAATATTAAATGGATATAATCTAAGTAAAGAACTAGAATATGCATAAAAAGGATATAAAGTTCACACGCATGTAAGGTGATACCTCAATAAGCAAATAGGAACTAGTACATGCAACTAGGGTTTGAAAGATAATTATTTGAATAATTTATTATGAAAATTTGAAATTGAAAGTGAATTTTTGAGTTATATATATGAGTAGAAAATTAAAAAATTATTAAAAATTTTGTGATTTAAAGAGACCTAGTAGATGTCACTAGGGTTTTGAAAAATAAATGTTTTTGAAAATTACTATTTTATTATGAATGTATTTTCTAATTTAAATATGCTAGTAAAAAATCAAAAAAATATTAGGAAATTACTAGGACATATTATGGGAAACTAAGGTTTGAAATAAAATTATTTTAAAATTACTATGACATTTTAAAATTTAATGATAATTTTTTATTTTATTATGTATGTAAGAAATCAAAAAATATATAGGAAAAATTAGTAGAAAATTTACCCTAGTGTTTCTAGGGGTTTTATGCGCAAATGAAGTAAGTCAAGTTCACCAAATGATTTAACAATTTTGGGAATATTAGTGTATTATTATTAATTTAGTTAAGAAGTTTGAGTATTAAAGTTAGTAAACAAATATGCAATAATTAATCTATTGATTTGTGTCAATTGGATTGCATTTTTGACCTTTCTAAAAATAGTGATAAGAGGGATAAAATAAGACTTAGCTACAAACTAGTTGATCTAACTAAGATAAAGATTAGAATTCCATGTGTATGATTGGGAAGCTATCACAAATTCAGATTTGACCTTCATTTTATGATTGGATAGGAGTACCAAAAGTTGATAGGAGTGGCACCAACATTATAGTCCACCTCTACCACTATTGTCCTAAGGATCTGAGCTTTCTAGGTTTTGTTTGATAGGTTTGTGTGACCTTATCTATGAATTTTTAGTAGTTGGAAGTGAATAGAGCACCCTATAGATCAAATTCTCTCTTCAAACCCTATATTCCATTGTGTTTTGATCAATTTTGAGAAAGGAGGTTTTATTGTGTGTAAGATTCACTAAAAATGTATCCACACCCCTTGTGTGGGCACACTACCTACATACCAATACTCTGAAGAGGGATCAATCCATATGTAGTTCTCTCACTTGATGTGCTTTGCACAATTGAGTGTATGAATATGAAAAAAATTATAAACTAGATGTACATGAGGTGGCTAGAGACTAGTGTAATGATTTGAATAAGCTTGTAAGTATATTGGCTAGTTGTATGTAGAGAATATGGAAGATTGCTTGAGTAGTCTTGCTTTCTTAGTGATATTTGCCAACCCTTTCCATATGATCTCTGAATGGGATTTTATAAGGATCTATTGGTCATGGGTTGAATGTACTCAAATTAGGACAACAAGGAGAAGGATAGATAACTAAAGGAAATTGACCATTGGGGCTAGAAATGGACTTGGAAAAGAACACCAAAAGTAGACAAGAGTGGCACCAATGTTATATTCCTAGTGTGGCACTATTGTCCTAAGCAGATGAGACCTGGGGGGATGGATGTGTCATGTAAATAGGAGTCTTCTTAGTGAGGATCAAGTCTATAGGGCTATAGATGACTAGGAATTAGTGAAAAGATACCTATGAGGGTTGTGAGAGAAAGAAAGGGGGACTTAAGGGTTGGGTGTCATTAGACACACTCAAGTTACTAATTTTTGCATTTTATATGACTACATATAGTCACATGATTGATTAAGAAATGGGTGATGTAATAACATAGTATAATAGTATAAAAGAATAAAAACCCACTGGATAAATGATTCAGGTGTTTAAGGATGCTGAAACTAGGTATCATTTTATCAAAAGGTTTGTTTTTTCTCTAATTTCATCTTTAATTAGGTAAAGCATCCCTTAATGGGTAATAAAATCATGTTATGATCTAATGTAACTTTATTGTATTATTTACTCAAAAACCCCATGATTGATTGTATAATACCTAACTAGAATTTAAAAATCTAAATATTGAACCTTGAATTATAGACCTATAAAAAGATCAAAGGTAATGAGATATCTAAGAACCTAACTAAAAATGAAAGTTCAAATATTAACATAGTAATTCTTGTTATGGATGATGAATTGCATGTGAAAACTCATTTTCAAAGTATGAAAGTTTCTAAAAACAAATAAAAATTTCAAAATAGGCTCGGTAATGAAATATTGGGACTCTATGATTTCAAAAAATTATTGCTATCACAACTTAATTTATTATTTTTAAAACCAAGCGTGCTTTTATTCATTAGATAAGAAACAATGAAGGGATCTTAGAACTCATGATTTTAATTTTGTTTTTGTTGAAAATTAAATATTCTTTAGGAATAAATATGGAGTTATTTTAATGTGTTTCACATATAATCAATTTGTGAAAATTTTTAGAACCTATCATGAAGGTGGTTGTTTTGGACATTATGCTACTAAACCCACTACACATAAGGTTTTACACATTAGATATTATTGGTCTACAGTATTCAAAGATATTTTTCATATAGTAAGATTTATGGATCTTCAATTTTTTAGAGGAAGAGATAAGCTACATGTAGTTCCATTAAATCCAAACATCCTTATAAACCTTTCACCAAGTGGGGTATTGAATTCATTTCTATTATTTAGTCTCCATAATTATCGCGACACATATATTTTAACAACCACATATTATCTTGCTAATTTGCCTCGATCTATGGATATAAAAAGATTAGTTACTTGTGAAGTAATTACCTTTTTTGAAAATAATGGGTTTTCACATTTTGGTGTCCCTTTTTAGATAATTTCCTATAATGGTCTTTAGTTTACTTCAAAATAATATATTGAGTTTTTAAGGCATTATTTTATTATCTCTAGTCATTCATCAAAATATTATCCTCAAGGGAATGGTAAAATTGAGTCTACTAATAAGAATATGATTTCAATAATGAAGAAAGTACTTTGTGACAACAAAAAAAATTATCATATATAAATATTTAATATCCTAGACCTAATTGTAGTAGAGTTAAATATGGGTATGGTTACTTACCCTTCATGCTTGCATACTGATTTCAAGTCACTATGCCAATTGAAATAAAAATTTATTTAGCTAGGAATACTTTGAAATATGCTTTTGAAAATATTGATTACTTATAACAAAGGTCAAATGATATTTTAGTCTTGAATGAAACAAAATAAATGGCATTGTAGATAATGGAAAAATCCAAATAAAATATCTATAACTTATTTGATAAAAGGGTTTCGAAGAAGGTCTTTAAGGTAGGTGATTTAGTTATATTTAGGAAAAAGTCAAGTGAAGACCATGGAAAAAACTATAAATAATACTCTTTATGGCTTGGTACTTATAATATAGTTATTTTATTATGGAAAATTTATTTATTTTTAGAGAGAAATTGGTTACATCATACAATCAATGACCATCATTTGAAGCCTTTTCATGATTTTTTTTTCCTTTAAATTTTGGATTTCATTTGTGTATTTATTTACTATTTGTTTTTCTTGTTTTATAATTTTATATATTTATATCTATATAAATAATATTATGGTGCTCTTGGTTTAGGTAGATTCATGAGTAATCCATGCATAAGAATGTATGTATTATACATTCAATCTTCTTTTATAGTCTTTAATATATTTCATAATTTGGTTGATAAATAAGGTATAAAATATATTGTGATGTTTAAAATACTACTTTATGATCAAAGTTCATGTAACAGGATATTAAATCATTGCTTATCTAGGTTGAACATTGTCATTTTTTCCCTTTTTCTCTGCCACACTAGCCGAACATTGCGTCCCTATCTAAAAGAATTAAGGGTTTTGCACACTAAAAATTAGGAAAAAAAATAACTTGGATTTTACTCCTTTTTTTTTAAAAAAAAATTTCATGATTTTATCCTAGATTCATAACTACAATTGTCTAGTGAGGTCACTAATGTATTTGAATTTTTTTATAACCCTAGTAAAAAATTTAGAATTTAGTAAATTTTTTTATATTATATGGATGTACCACATATAATTAAAAATTTAAATATATGTGATAGGGTATAACTTGATTTTTTTTATTTTTATAATTTATTATACTTTATTATTTGTCAACTTACATGTTCTATTGATTTATAATGTAATTAAGACTTGAAACAATTGTGTATGGTTGTTATGCAAAAAACATATTATTTTTTTTGTGAAATTTGAGATCGTAAAAAAGTAATTTAATTTTTAAAATATATTTATGCACTTGAATTAAAATTATATTTTATAAAATTCCATTGGTTATTTTTTACTGGTGATATCTCAAACTAAAAACTACTTCTAAATAGTTTTGAAAATACTAAAGGTTATAATATTCAATCCAATAATTTGAGGTAGATTTTGTATCATAATGATATTATTTAAGGTTAGGTATGGTATAAAATTGGTTACATTAACAAGTTTTTTCATATAATTTAAATAAACTTTTTTGTAGGTTGAATGCCAATTGTGTTTCAAATAATAAAAATCTAAGTGTGTTATTTTGACTTGCATTTGCATGGTTCTCATTATCACATTATGGAATGATGTGAAGATTGGTTTATTGAATTATTAGTTTGAATTCCAACTTGGCCCATGAAATTAAATAAATTCCTTAATTTTTTAAATATTTATAAGACTTTGGTTTATTATAAATTAATAAATCAAATTTTTTTAGTAGTGTATCAATTTTTATATGAACCTAACATCATATCTATGTCCCCTTGGATAAAAATTTTGAGTGCATTAAAATCATGGTAACTATGGTTGGGTGAGGTTTTTTTGGTAATTTAGAATATATTATTATATGTGTTTTAAGTTCTACAAGGCAATAAAATTTGGATTGGATACATTTCAAGTTGGGAGGTTTGATATTTCAACACTCACCACCATTTTTGACTAAAACATAAAACACACATGCATTCAATGTGATACCTCAATTAGATGGACATTATTACACATTAAATAACTTTGTATTTTGTGTTTGATAATGGTTGGGCTCTTTTAATTGGGTTTTATTTAAAATTTATGATAATCTTGAAAGTTATAGGTGTGGCAGAGCTTTGTCATGTTGGTTTTCGAAAGTTTGTCAAATCTTGAAGAGTTGATCCTGGGGTATATTATATTCATCCATGATCATTTTTTATTATTTAAGATATATTATTTTAATAATTATTATTAATAATAAGAGTGAAATACACTATTTTTAAAGATTAAATTTTTTTGGGTTTGTGTGACAATTATGAGTTACATGAATAATTAGATATTAAGAGCAATTAAGATTTCCAAAATCCATGTAAAATGTAACGAGTGCTTCTACAATCAATTGTGTGTTTGGTTTGGATATACATTTCAAATCACACTCTATGATCCATCATTATGAAGATAATATAATGATTCTATTTTATTGTTGATGATGGATCACAAAGTGTGATCCAAAGTTTCTATTTGAAAACATTCACATAGTTGTATCTAAAAGCACTTACTACATTCTAAATAGATATTATTTTATTTTAAATCCTACATAAAAAAATTAAGTTTCATTTCCAACTATTTTGAATTTTTTACATTATTTTTTTGTATTATTAGTGAAAGGAAATAAGTTTTGAGAGTTAAATGGAAATATTGTAATTACTTTGATTTATGAAAAATTTTAAGCCCATTTTGTGTTTCTATATATATAATATTTTTTATTGGCTAAAATATGTTGTGAGTTTGATAGAAGGTAGTGAGAAAAGGTGGGTTTTAATTGGTAATAGGCATGATTACATTAGTTTACTGTATGAATCAATGTGTTCTTGCATGGAAAGATAGATGGTTTCATTAATTGAGATATTTGATAGAATAATGGATAGTGCACTTGACTCCCTTATATAAAGAGATGGTTATATTTATATTATGTATGCTCATAGTTTTTAATTTAAGTCAAAAATTAGTTTTGAGTAGTGGGCTTGTGAAACTAGGGTTAATATTATTCTTGGATGAGTCAAATTTGATTATGAGAAAATGAAAAATAAGTTTTGAATAATAATACTCGTAAAAACATGTATGATTGTTGTAGTTGTGATATGGCTCTATTATTTTCGTTTTGATCATAGGTGGTTTAAAATTGGATGAAAACATGAAGGGATGATTTATTTTTCATTTTTATTACTAGGTCTGTACTATGTTATTTTTGTTTTAAGCTTTTGATACTCAATAAGCCATTTTGACATTTTTTTTATAGTTAAAACCCTAATGACTTGTGACTATATGATATTCTTTTCAAAATAAAGAGATTTCAAAAATGGGTATTCGACATTCTAATTTATTTCTATACTTCACTATATTACAGTAATAAAGTTATTATTGATTATTGAAAATATCTCAAATATTTTTTTAGGGTTTCAGGAATAATATATATAGTGACATGTTTTTATAGAGATAAGTTTGAAGCAAAAGTAATTTTTTTTGGGAATCATGGGGATCTTTTTCATTTTTATGATTATGCAATTTGACACAATATATTGTAATCTAGGTAAGCTGAAATGCATGTTGGTTTATAGGTAATAAAAAATTGATATCATTGTTCATTATTTCAAACTAAAAACCTAGATATTTATTTTCTTGCTATGAAATAAACATGTTCCATTTTGTGAAAATTTTGACAAATTTTTTAACATGGGTTTGATTATATGTAAGCAAAAGGGTTCTATTGTGAAATATTTGTATTTTCTTAAAAAAATCCCAATTTTTTTAGTTTTGAGAAAGATATGTTATTAATGTTAAAAATTTGAATGTGCCATTTCAACACAGTTGTATGAAGAATGATTTTGAGGATTAAATACTTATTTATTTTGAAATCCAATGTTAGGTGAAAAATAAAGAAGCTAAAAAAATCAAGGTTGTTCAAGTCTCTAATATTAAAAATTAGTATAACATCTATATTACAACCTAGTTACATGAATAGTTATAAATAATGCTAAAATAGTGGTCGTTGTTAAGTTGATAATGCACTTTAGTAAACTACACTATTTAGAATACACCTACAATTTCCTACATATCATATAACATCATAAAATTTCGATTTATATGTTTTCAAATATTTAGATTGAGTTTGTTACATTATTCCTCATGAGCCATCATTCTAGTAATAAGGAATATGGTTTTTTATTACAAATGAATATGGATTTATAATTGGTTCTTATTTAATTTGATGACTCATTTTAGATGAAATAATGTTTTCATTGACTTTACAAAGTTTATCACACTATTGTAATCGTTAATAAATGATTAATATATAAGTTTTTCATTAAAGTCTTTATAAAATCATTATAACAATTTATGAAATTCTTATAACTTGATGATTCCTAATATCTTTTTTTCTATTTTGATATAAGGTAGAATGTTTGGCTAGATATGTGGATCAAATAGCTCTAATATAAATAATTTTTAGAGAAGTGACAACCAAAAATAAGATAATGTGCCACCTTTATAGAAAATATACCTTGGATGACATTTTAGAGCCTAAACAGGTGTTATCATGTTTACACAAAGATTTATCCATGACATCCAAGTCTTTATACATGTTGATGATAATGACCTTTTGATTTTGTATGTTTTAACACTATGACTTGTATTAGTTTTAATCCTCATGGTGCTCATTACTGGTGAGCACCTCAAAGATGAAATTGGTGACCTTGTCCATTTGGACATACTTTTTTAGCTATTTTTTCCCACCAAATTCACCAAATTAGTAATAAAACCACTACACTTATTGGCCATGTGACTCCAAACAATTAAATACTTCTCTTTGAAGCCCATATTAACAAATATGTAGCCCATGATTTTACATATACTAGCCATAAATGTGTTATTAGCCCTAAAACCTATTGGGGTTAGTTTTAACATTGAGTGAATTTAGGTATTTATAGGATGATAAATTGTAATAGTTTGATTTATCAAGAGGTAAATATTAGCCACTAGGTTTTTATAGCCATATGGTTAATATGGTAACTTAGAATTTTATGTTTTTGAGATATATTATTATATATTATATTAATATATCCTATTTAGGTGTGTGCCTACTTATAGGATTTAGGTATGAGAAAATGGTGGAGAAACTATAGGATGGTATTCATGTGTGTGTGTGTGTGTGTGTGTGTGTGTGTGTGTGTGTGTGTGTGTGTGTGTGTGTGTGTGTGTGTGTGTGTGTGTGTGTGTGTGTGTGTGTATATTTGTATTATTCCTAAATTTATTATTATCAAAGAGTGGAATATAATAATGTCTTGAAAATTAAACTCTATGTATTCAAGCTCTATTTGACTGTGCATGATTTAAATCTTTGTTTAGTTCCTCCAATCCTCAACAATGGAATCAAAGTAGTTTGGTCTTGCACCTTTTATGGATTAAGAATGTTAATGGGGTAATGTTGAAGCCTATATAATTTCCCTAGATTAATGAGTTTAATATTTTGTTGAGTTCATAGATTAGTGTAGGTTTCTATAATTATTCATTGGTCTCCATTTTCAATCATACGGTCTGTGTAACCATAGAACTATTAGTGCATTGGAAATTATAATTATTATTGTGTGCACATTACATACCTGAGAAGATTTTTCATATGCATATGCATTCCTAAATAAGTGATTATCATTATATATTGTATCTTCTTGGCACCATTTTGGCTTATGGCTTGCTCAAATATATTGGCATTTTCATCTAGTCTGTTCTAGTTTCAAAATCTGATTGCAAAGAACTTTAACACATCTAGTTATAGATCATGTCATTTAAAGCATTCCCTAGAAGCTTGTATGCAGTCTTATCACCATGTGTTCATACATAACATAACTAGCATCTAGTGAGAGGATGTTTTTTGGTAGATCTAGAAAAGGCATTTCAAACTAATTTTTTATTATTCAAAGCCTCCTACATTTTTCATAACCACCTCTACATAAACAAAATCTTATGGTTCACAGCCACATGCTTTATCACATCCACATTGTCAGTTTTATATGGCATCAACAGTGTATGATCATTTAGCCTCTCAAGCATAATACTAGCCCAACTAAATGTTATAGATCTAACTCAACTGATATGTGATTCTCCTGGCATGTTTCAAAATTTCTAGCTAAACTATCTTGCATCTCTCTATCCAATCAAATGCCACATAATCTATACTAGCTATGAATATATTCAAAGAGCATATCATCGGGCAATGACTTCACGTACCATGAGTCATATATTTATATTTTCTTAATATTTAATTTTATTTAAGTCATTATTTCATAGTACATCAACATCATTTAAAAGTTTTTTAGTCTTTAGCTTAATTATCTAAAATATATATGGTTGAGTTAATACTATCATTAAGTCTTGTCTATATAAAGCTATATTAAGTGTCAATATAAATATAGTTAGAAAATCTTTTGTATCACAAGATAATTTTTAGGTTTATGAGTCAAAAATTAAAAGTTATCAATATTAATATTTTAATCATAACTATGTGTCAGTGTCAAAATTCCTCTAAATATTTTTTAGAATTAAAAATTAATTTTACATCAAAATTGTCATTCATTTTCTAGTCATCAATGACTGATTGTCAAAATTCATTATCAAAAGAGTTGATTTTAAAATGTGTCATTTCTTGTCAAAAAGTACAAATTGTAAAAATAAAAATATTTACCTTACGGATGCATTTTCACTTATACATGATGTCCACATTGTGGGGGTGATTTCCCTCAAAAAAATCATGTACTTGAGCTACATTGACATACAATATAAGTAAGGATATTCATATTGGAGGTTGGAGGCTACATAGAGGTTGGAGTTCTTTCAACAACCTCTCATCAATCACCAACAATGGGGCTACATCAATGTTTTGGTAACATGTGTGGTATGTTATTTTTAGTTTTTTTAGTGTGATGTGTTAGTTACTATTATTTTTAGTTGTGTGAAAAATAAATAGTTGTACATGTTCACTTGTGATATTCCCATGTAGCCCTTTTATATATTTACATTGGAAAATGTTGATCTAAAAAGAATTGTAGCAATCATTCTATAAGGTTAGTGGTGAGTCTAAGAAAACCATTCTATAAGGTTAGTGGTGAACTTGAGAAAACCATTTTGTAAGGTTATTGGTGAACCTAAGAAAACTATTTTGTAAGGTTATTAGTGAACGTATGAAAACCATTATGTAAGGTTATTGATGAACCTATGAATACCAATTGAAAATAAGTGTGAAGGAATAGATGTTCTATGGCACATGTATGTGGAGAAGATCATGAAAACACAAAGGTGGAACATGCTACAATTAGAAATAGAGATATATTGTACCATGTAAAAACTATGGCGGGGGGGATGTTGGGGTTAGTTTTCACATTAAATGAATTTAGGTATTTACAAGATGGTAAAAAGTAATAGGTTGATTTATTGAGAGGTAAATATTAGTTATTGGGTTGTTATAACCATATGGTTAATACGATAAGTTAGAAAATTATGTTATTGAGATATATTGTTATATGTTATAATAATATATTGTATTTAGGTGTGTGCCTAGTTATAGGATTCTGGTATGAGAAAATGTTGGAGAAATTATAGGATGTTATTCCTATATATTTGTATTCTCTTGAATGTATTATTATCATAGAGTGGAATATAATATTATATTGAAAATTAATTTCTATGTATTCAAGCTCCATTTGACTATGCATGATCTAAATCTATGTTCAGCTCCTCCAATCCTCAACAAAACCCCACCTTTGGTAACTCATGTGATTAAAAAAAAAATATTAAATTGGTACATACTAATATTTTGAGTATTATTTTGTTGTGAACATATATAAATGTTTTACTATTTTGAGTACATTTAGAGTTATTGACTTGATGCTCATTTCATTTATAGTTTACTTGGTGATAATACATGATAAATATCATATTATGGATATGAAATTTAAATAAAAATAATTATTTGTTATGTTTAAATTTATAAAATGAAGCGTACACACTACTATTTTTCACTTAATATCAAGTTTAAGGGGAATATATATATTTATATTTTGAAAATTTAGACACATAGATTTGGTCACATGCACTTGACAATGATAATACTTAGCACACTCCAAACTACATGACTTTTGTATAATTACATGAATCTCATTCACCACTCCTATTATCATTTATTTCTATGTGGGATTGACCCTTCATTTTATATCATTGTTGTGTATAAATCTCAAATCTCAAATGTTAAAGATATTTAAAATCACATTCATATTATGTCTAGTTTATGACAGGTGTCCTTTATCATCTTGGATAAGTCCACACTAGGTGGACTAGAGCACATCATGTTCCTATCCATTGATAGTGGCCACATCTCACACCAAATAATAAATACTTTCCAAAATTAAAAATATCCTTTTGGGTCTTATCACACATTTCACATGGCTAGATAAAGGAATTTTCAAAAGGTTAACCTATAAATACATGTCTAGAGTGACTCATGATCCTAATTTCTATTCATTTCATTAAAAAATATACACTTTTGCTCATCAAGTGAATCTACCATATTCTACAAAACTTTTTGATCATTTATAAGGGGTTGCAAGCTAAGATCTTGCTAAGGAAAGTCAAGAGTCATATTATGAAAGGATTCAATAAATATTCTAGTTGCACATATATATTCAAAGTATCAAAATTACAAATTCAATCTTGATGGGATAACTACATGGCCTTGATTTCCATTTTAGAGTATTAGATACATATAAAATGATTAATTATCATGGGGGTGATTGAGGTAAAATAATGCCATTACACTCCCTTCTTATTCTTTTAGTTTTTCAATATGTCAAAGTTACATAAAGGTTTGAAATACAAGAGAACACAAACAATGATTTCTACAATAGAAATATTTTATGTACAATGAATCAGGACATGTCTACAATCAGTGACTCAGGAACACTACATTGTTATCCATTTAAAATGATCATGTCTAGAAATATCTACTACTTCTAACTCTGATTTATCATTTATATAATTATATGTTTCATATATTTTATTTTTAGTAGTATTTCATAGTCAACTTAGATAAATTTGTAGTCAACAAATCATAATTAACCATGCTACCCTCCACTTGTAGTAAACTTGTCTAGATTTTATCTCTATTATTCATTCTAATCCTAATTCTATATAATCACTTATTATATTTTTCACTAGTATATTAGAGTATTAAAAAAAAAATTATGTGCAAGCTAAGTATATATCTTCTTAATGTTTGAAAATAACAACTTTTTGTATTTATCAATTTGAAAAAAATCCAAAAAAATAAATAATGTATATTTTTAGAATTATGATATTTCTAGTTTTAAACCTATAAAAACACATTTAAAATTCATTTGTTTTTATCAAAAACATAATAAAACATATTGGATGATCCTAAATATTGTTTTTGATGCTTTGCTTTCTGATTCCATTTTTTAGTTTCGAGTTTCTTTTTCTTTGTTTTTCTATAGAAACCATGTTTTGATAGTTTTAAAAATCATAGGACCTATTCTTTTGGAAAAAAATAATCACTAGTTTCACTTGAGTTATGTTGTGATGGGTATTGTCCAAATATTCAAGACATTACATAATACTATTAATGGATTTCATTTTTCACATACCTCATGGTATATTATAAAGGCCTAGGTTTTTTGTTTCTCAACCATCTAAAGCCTTCAATTATTTGTTCTTGTAGTGGACAAGTAATAGATTAGCCCTAAGAAGCTGCTCTCAATGTATCCAACACCATTGGACTATGCAACTATAGGAAGAATAGAATTCTTAATAGAATATTCACTATTTATGATTAGGATTATTATATCTAAGATCCTACAAGGTAAACACACCCTTGAATACATGCACCCCTAATCCTTGTTAAAAAATTCCAAAGATTCAAATTATCAACTATATAATAATGAATGAATTTTAATTACATTTTTTGAGGTTCACTATTAAATTCTGTGTCACTCTACAATTTTTTACTTAAATTTATTATATACTAGCACTAATTAAATAAAATACAACAAAAAAGGCTAAAATGAACAAAATACAATCTCTAGCCTTAATGAACTCAAAATCTAGAAAATATGCTTCTATGATAATGGTATCATTAAAACAATTATTTATAAAATCAAGCATGACTTGGGAGTAATAAAAATTATACGTCCAACATTTTATCAAGCCTATGACACACCCCAATTGATGGGTTTATCATGACTATTGAAGTTGATAAAGATACATATAAATAAGATGAAGTTAATGATTAAAAAATAGTTGAATATATTAATTCCAGCCTACATAAGATTGATGCATTCATATATATTAAAAAAGATGAGAAAAATAAATAAGCTTAAACTTTTATTTATACTCTAGTGACTACCATTTATTTTTGTTCCTTTCAAAACATACATTGGCATGTGCCAACATCCATATTTATGCAGGAATCACTTGGTTTAAAATAGATTAACATGCCTATTTATACAAGAGAATTATATACACCTTCATTGATTACTACACAAGGTACACTTCAAAACTCACCTAATGCATCTTCTCTTGAGCAAAATTTTCAATCTTTACATGCTAAAATATTGAAACTAAATCAAGGAATGTTAAAAGCTACTTATGTAGTCGACTCTCATACTATTTTTAAAAATTATTTGGCATATGAAATAGAATTTATCCATTTGAAATAGGTTTTGTACCTACCAAGATACTACTTTATGAGGGTAAAGGTGATCATGAATATCATCTTCACTCTTTCCATATTGCATGCATGGAATATGATTACAATGATAAATTACTCACTAACCTCTTTCCAAGAAGCATTAAAGACTATGTTCTAAAATGGTTTTGGGATCTCCCTCCTTAATCAATAAGAGAATTCAAATCATTATTAGACCAAATATTGTCACACTTCTAAATCAACATTGATGGAATCAACCAATTATCAAATATGTTTTGTAGTACAAGACAATGTTAGTCAAGGTGATAAACTATATGGCATATAATGCTACAAGACATTATTAGTTAAATATTGTTAGTACCACTCCATGAATCAACAATGTTTGATAAATTTTGATTTTTTTATGATCTTTGAAACACAATTAAATAAATATAAGTCAAGCTCATTTCCTTAAATAAGATAAAATATGTGCTAATTGATCCATCCACATCAAATTTCAGGTTATAAAACATGCCAAACTACAAATTCAAATACAATGAGATAAAAAATGAAGGAAAATTAACTATTAATGCAATATCACATCCATTAAACAAGCTTAAATTATCAAATATACCTAGGAATCAATTTATAAGGTTACCATAACTCATCATATATTGTTACAAAAACTAATGGATTTCAAACTTATATCTCTACCTCTACCATTTGAAATTCATTGGAGCAAGTCTCAACCTAAGGGATTTGAAAAAAATAAATATTGTTATTACCAAGATACATTGGGCATTATAAAAACATGTGTTATAGGTTAGGGAATAAGATAACATATCATATCTATGATAATACTATTGATATAAGAACACCCATAGAGCAATCAAAACCATAATAGAATGACAATCAATGTTTTGATTTGTTTTAGTAATTTGTTTCCAAATCATGGTATGGATACAAATAATTCAAAAGTGCATCACACATATAATGCACACCCTTATACTAAATCATATGGGCATCTAATATATAGAATTATTGGTACATTTATAGGGACAATATCACCATGTCCATTAATTACATTTGATGAAAAATAAATAAATGTTGATGATGATTATAAAAGGCATGCACTCTTTGTTATATTATACATAAACAAACAAACCATCCATAGTGTAATGAATAATAATAGGCAAATTAAAAATCCATGTACTATGACACTCCATTGTATTGGGTACACAAAGTAAGATTTACAAGATAAACCAAGAGTAGTAAGAGCATTTGGTTGTGCATACAAATAAAAGTTTGGGACACATTATGCTACCTATCCAAGTCACTTATATAATAATGGAAACTTAGTTTATAGTAGAATTAATTTCAAGGTCTTCAATATGTTTTTAGGACACCCTTAGATACAATTTTTTTAGTACCATCTATAGTGTAGAGATGCATCAAATACGTATATTTAAATCAAGTGGTGAAATTTCAAGGCATCCCATATGAGTAACCTATACAATGAGTGGTAATTCCACATCCTTCCTAATATCACCATAGTTTATTATGAACCCTATTCAATAACACCATCAAAAGATAATTATGGCACATAATCTAAAGCGAGATAAAAATATAATCAATCCATCCATTTAAAAGCATAGTGTAGAATCAGATGTGGCACCTATCCAAAATCCTTCTCTACAACCAATTAAAATGAAAATAGTATACCTTCCAAATCAATAAGATTCAAATCAAATATTTCACCAAAGTTTAAATAAATATAAATATTCTATAGTGTATCTTAAGGAAATACCTCATATAGTTCAACATGCTCTACAATAAACATAATCAATGATATTTTTTATTATTTTATAATATAAATCACTTAGCCTTATAGTTTCTTATGCTTTATATAATTTTAAAATAAATGATCATAACATATATTACATGACACTTTATGATTGTTTTAATTCAACGACATCCACATATAACATTCCTCATCTTTTGAAAGTCACTCTCTAACTCTTGAATCTAAATATACACTAGGTTCTCCTATTGATGGGATCACAGGATAGTTTATAGGTGAAAAATATGTCAAAAATAAAATAACAATCAAATATTTGAAAAATATAAAAACATTCAAAATATTTTTAAAAAATGTAAAAAATGGGACCTGAGCATAACATGAGATGCTATTTATTTCTTTACACATGTTATTTTTCAAAAAAAAATGTAGAGGACATATTTATTTTTATATACACATATATTTCATGATTTAAATGAATGTGGTGCATGACATACTTTACACATGCATTCTTAGATATTGGATTCCATTCTACCTAATGGGCATGCCTATGCTAAGGGCATCTAAACCTATAAGCTACATTACAAACAACTTATATATTTATATGACCTCAAATTTTATGTTTAGATACATATACTACAAATTTATTAATAATAACTCATATTTTTCATTTTGATACATAAATACGTTACTTCTCTAAAAATATGCCATTGATACATACAAATGAAATAGACTAGTTTTCACTTGTTTTATGCTCCTTTGATGTTGTTTACATTCTTGAATGAAAGGAAAAATATTTATTGCTTATTATGTGTGTCCATTGGCTTTTGTGTTAAAATTTTATTAAACATATATATGATATTTTTTTTGGTTTTTGACATTTGAACATGTCCATTGCTTGTGTCACTCATCCTTATGTGTGCAATAATTTCCTGTGTAAGATTTGAACATTCCCATTTATTATGGTCCTTAGACTTATGATTTTAATTTTTTTATTAAGAGACATTTGAACATGTTTCTTGTATGTGTCCCTTGGACTTATTATATGGAATTATGTTTAGTGCTTGTGTTCTTGTTGATCTTGATTAGGAGTGCCATGATATCTATCATTTATTTTTAATATGGTCACTTTACTGCATGCTTCAATGTTATTTATATATAGATGACACTTGTGTGCCTTAGATTCAATATGTTAAATACATGTTTAAAATTTTGATAATTATTTTATGATGACATACTCTCCAACATGTTTACATAATACAATATGATCATATCTTTATCACATGATACAATAAACTCTTCTATTGATATGAGTGATTTATAGTCTACATCCCTTATATCAAAAAATAAGTAATCATATTGGACTTGTATTAGATATCTAAAACTACATGAAAATATTTGGGATAAAATACATGTTAAAGAATAAAAAATAAATGTTTCAAAAATACAAATTACATGTTTTCAAAGATTCAAACTAATAAAAAATTAGATTCCATGATAGAATACAGTTTTTTAAAGATTTAAATTAATTTAGAAATTAAACATATGTAATATATTAGAACATGAATACATATTATGGGACCATATTAGATGAATATGTACCAACTTTAAAAATAATCAAATTAAAAATCACTCACTTGAATGCATATGCAAGGGCATGTGAAAAATAGTTACAAGCTCAAAATTATAGGTTTTAAATACATTCACAATTAAGCATATAGGTTCTTATGATTCTATGTCATTGGAATAAATTTTGGGATTAATGATACTCATTAATTCTCATGCTTATTAAAAATAAAAAATTTGAAAATTTAAAAGTTTAAAAGTGGAAAATGGGAAAGATACCTTTTTATGCACGTTTCAAAAGTTTAAAATCAAAAATATTCAATTCAATGCAAGTATATGAGTAATGAAATCATAATGGGTTCATCAATATTATTCATTCCCTATTGATCATAAAATTTATAATCTATATCCATCTATAATGGTGTGATTTGAATTAGTGTGGGTGATGTAAGTTCATGTCTAGTAACACTCAATGGCCTTTGCATCACTTCTACTAAACCTAGCATGGTTCCAAATTTTAGATCAATACATTTTGTATTATCCCCCATTAATTGAGGGTTTTAATAATGTATATTTAAAAATAAATCAATTTATTATCTATTAAAAATTAGGGTTTAATCACCTTCAATTCCATTAATTCAAATTCCCAAAGTACTTCAACAAGGGGGCATGGTTATTCACTATCAATTACATGTTAAAGGGTAATTTCATTTCAACTATATACATATGTAATCCTCCCTTGTTCTTATTTTAAATTTTTAAAATTTCAAACTTTATATTTTTAAAATTTCAAAATGCTTAAATGAATACTTCATGATTTTTTTTAGGGTTTTTTAAATTTAGTGCCCTAAATAATTGAAATATATGCTCAATGAAAAAGTGTATTATACACACTCAAGTACAAATATTTATACATTACTTTATAAATTTCATTACTAGAATAATGTGGAGGGGGAGGCGGGGAACTTAGACACATAAATATGGTCATAAGTACTTGATGACATAGTCCAAACAACATGAAATAGCACAATTACATTACTCTCATTTTACAATCCTCTAAGCCTTATCCATATGCATGTTTGAGCATTCATTTTCGATCACTACTTTACATAAATTTAAAATGTCAAATTCTCAAGTTATCTAAAATCAAAATCATATTTTATCCATTTTAGGATAGGTGACCTTAATCAGCCCAAATAGCTTGGCACTAAGCAAACTGGAGTGATTATACTTCTCTCCACTTACATTTACTACATCTCATGCCAAATAATGGATATTTTATAAAATTAAAAAACATCCATTTGGGTCTTCACATGTTGGCTAAAGTAATATATAAAAATATTCACATATAAATACATGTACAGAGTTATTCATTAACCTACATATTGCTCACTTGTTTAAGTATTACAATTTTGTACATCAAGTAAATATTCCCTAGTATGCCCAAATTATAAATCACTCATAAGGAGAAACCATAATCCAATTCAAGATCCCTATAAAGTAATTAAAGAGACATTATTGTCAAATATTTATTCCATATTATAGTTTCATATATATAGTCAAAGGAGCATAATTACACATTCACTCTTGGTGGCAGAACTATGTACGCTAGATTTCCCTCATTGGAGTATTAGATATGTAAGAAATGATCAATCATTAAAGTATTGATTAAGTTCAGACCAATCCATTACACTCCCATTTTTTTATTATAGGCTTTCAATATATCTTAGTTCCCTAAAAATTTAAAAGATAATAGAAGACAAATAATGATTTATGTGCAGCCAAACCCTAATTATGATATCTAAGATTACTCACCATCCATATGTGCAACAATAATTTTTTATGTAAGTCAAATGGGACAAGTCCATGATCCATTAAAAGAGATCATATCTATAAATATCATTTGCTTCTACCTCTAATCTATCATTTCCACAATTCTGATTTTGATATCTTTTCTTGTCATCAACCTATAATAGTCAATTATGACAAGTCCATAGTCAATGGATTAAAACACACTAAACCACCATCCAATTATAAAATATGTATCCATATTCTATTTTTGTTCCTTCTTCTGAGATTGAGCTTGTATAGTCACCTATTATTTTAATTTTAAATGGTAGATAGTCAGATAAATTAGTATAAGTCTTATGAAATCCAAATATATCACTTTTTAGTGTTTTCAAAAATTTACAAATTTCCATATTTAATTGTAGACACTTAAAATTGGACACTTCATAACAATTTTTACTAATCAGTCTTTTATTCACACTAACATTGCTAGCCTTCACTATTCATCACCCCCTAGAAAATTAAGTCATTTATTCCATAACAACCTCCATTCTCATAAAAATTTCACCCTATTTCATCAATTAATTAATACACATTAATTATCATATCATTCCTTAATTCCATGGATTTTGAATATCCACAATTATCAAAATTCAAAAATAAAATAATCCCCACATCATGACATCATTTTCCACCCTCTTCCACTTTTCAAAATTTAATGATGTTATAGGCTCCATCTATCCCCCATCATCTAAATTTTATAATCCAAATATTACTCTTTCCAAATTTAATCGATAACATAAGATCTGCCTATTCCCCATAATCTAAATTTAATAATCCAAAGATACATATTTTCAAATTTTAATGATATCATAATATCCACACGTCCCCCATATTCAAAATTTTATAATATAAATATTCCTCTCTTCAAATTTAATAATCCACCTCAAATCCCACTAACCTACAATATAAAATTAAATAAGCCCATTTAATCCTCCATGGGTCCAATATCCCCATCTACTTCCAACTCCTAAAATTCCCACTAAATAATTTAATAATATCCCATCAATTCAATCATTCTCCACTATTGATCTCCAACCAATATCAATGGCTCACATTAATCAAACTAAATCTATAGATGAAGCCATTCACCTCCATTTCCACTTAGCTATAAACATACAATGAAGTGTCATAAAAAATACATCCACTAAAGGTTCAAGCATTCAACATCCAACAACTCAAACATCAACATTTAAATAAGAAGTGTTATTGAATCACTGACACACCTAAATCAAGCCTTGTACAAATACAACAATCAATAATCACACCCTAGCATAATAACATTCATCACAAGAATGAGCTGAAGGTATATTTATCTTTCATATTTATTTTATTGCTCAATCTGAGGTACACTAGGATACATTAATTATAATTACATTTTATTTTAGATTTTGTCTAACCATCTGATAATATTTGTTTCTTATGTTACATTTTTGCATGCCTAATGGGACTATGCACCCATAAACCATATTTGGAATTAGAATAATTCTCTTATCCAAAAAAATTAAGAACATACTTTAGTTCTAATCTTTGATGTTTCAAGGTTTTTTACCAAGGATCTTTCTTTTGAAGTTATAATTTGATTTTTTTATTCTTAAAAAATAAAGCAATTTTTTTTAAATACATGAATGCTAAACTAGTTATAAATTGTAAATTATAATCTGGATTTTTATGACTTTTTTTATGTTGGTTAAGCTTTGGATTATCAACAAACTACCAAATTTTTATAAAAATCTAGACTTTAGTTTTGGAAATATGATTTAAATAGTGACGAACATATTTTTATTTATTTTTAACATGATTATTAAAATGGATATTGTAGAATAGGATTGTGAAACAAGTTAGCTCATGTGTTAGTCAATAAATATCAAAATAAGCATAAAGAACTAATGTGTTAATCCTACTCTCTCAAAGGGAAGTGATAATGAATTTAAGAAGCTAATTATGAAATTAAGATGGTATAATACCTTCCAAGTAACATCCCTCCAAAAATGGTCAACAATCATGATTTTCCTTAAATTTAGTGCTCCAAGTCTTCATTAATGAGGTGTAGCATGAGCCTCTGTCATCTCTTAGTTAACCAATGGCTTAGGTTCGTCAATTTGGTATAATTAGATGAATGAGTGAATCTTGTTTAGAAGTATTTATACATAATAAGTATGCATAATTCAAGCTTAAAAATGATGGTCTTGGATCACTTATTTATATCTTTCTAAAATGTTCATGATCAATCATGACTGTCCATCTTGTGATCAAAATGTGTGTCCATGGACGAATTCAATCTTGGAGAGATAAGCAATAAATAATGCCATCAATATTTGGAATAATGGAGCATTGATGAGGCATGGTAGAGATTAATCCTAATATTTATCCCATTAATGGCTTATGGATGACAAAATTATGATGATTTCATGGGATGATGCAAAATTAAATAATGAATTTACAGTAAATAGATATTCAACAAATATCATGGAATTTCCACTTAAGATCCTAATTTGGTTTTGATTTTCTTAAGTAACCTTAATTAGTTTTCTATAATTCTTTGTAAATTTGTTGCATGTTTAACCAACCTGGTTGGAAATATCATTTTATTGAGTCATAATTTGACTGGAGTATAATCAGAAGAATATGTTAGTTGTGTATGGGGTAATATCCCAATTAGGGCATTATAAACATGAATTGACACACACACACATGATGTGTTTGGCCAAATTAGAATATTTTAGTGGTCCAAGACATCATTTTGCATGGTCAATAATTTAACTCAAAGTGATTTAAGAAAATATAATAATCACATAAAATACACTGCCCCATTCAGGAATACATGAGGACAAATTGGCACATGTATGTTTTAAATTTGAATGATTTAGATCACTTTAGTGATTTTTGTAAAGATTTTGAATTGTCATAAAATATCATTTATAATGATAATTTTAGCACAATAGTGATAGGAATTGAATGTTTACATTTTCCCCCTATTTTAGAACATGTGATGAGACATTTAGTTAAAGAAACATCTTTTCAAATAATCAAAAGGTCATTATAATTAGAAGAAATAAATTCACTCTTATTTTCTACTAAATTTTCCATGAGCCAAAAATAAATAAGGTTATGAAAATGCCCCAAATAGTGTTTAGGTGGCCCATGTTGCCCACTGAGGGGAAGAAGGAAAAAATTAGTTTTGATCAGTTGGCCCTCAATCAAAAGAAGAATAATCTCGTAATTCATAAAAAATAAGGTAAAAAATAGATAAATTAGAAGAATAAAAGAGGAAAAGTGTATAAATAGGGCTAAAATAATAGCACAAGAAAGATAAATGAGCAATCTATAGGCTTAGGGGTGAATATTTGAAAATTTGACTATATTTTGACCCATGGGGGATGAAAATAGTTCACTTACACCCCTATATATATTAATTCATAACTCTATCCCACATCACCATCACCTTGGAGAGCACATGTTAGGTACCATCAAAGACCACTAGGGAGTGGACCATTGTTAGGTACCTCTTTAGGTATTTAATTTTTGCATTTATGGCATTTATTATAGGTAGAAGTAGGGTATTTGGTGATCCCATCAATTTCCCACATTTAGAATAGAAGAGGTCACCCTTCATAAAAAGAAATTCACCTTCAAGATTATTGGGATAATCAAGTTTTTGGTGGATTTGTGAGTCATAATTGAGAGATTTCCACTTCATCAAAAAAATCACATATTTGGGATGAAAGTGCTAGTCAAATGGAGATATTACCTTGTCAAATGATGATGTCACTAACAATAGTGAGATCACCCTACGAATTGGTGGGAATGCCCTACATATTATCAAGAGCACTACAAATGGTGATAATTCCCTATTATATGATATAATCACCCTAAGAAATGGTGAGATAGTTGAGGAAATGATGACATCACTAGAAGAAGTGAGAATGAGGCCCATAAGAGATTAATCCAAGCCCATAGTTAGAAAAAGAGAGAGTGGGGCCCATAAAATATTAGTCTAGGCCCAAAATTAGAAGAATTTAGGTAGATTGGATTAATGAAAGGAAGATTAATTAAGCTGGTTCCTTGTGTTTGATTTTTAGGAGCAAGTTAGAGTGATTATGTCATGATAGTGACACTCCCAAGTTTTACAATGATAGGTGATTGGGATGGATGACCTCATGGGCATCTTGGAGGTCATGTAGTTATATCTCCTAGTATGGATGTTAGTAATTCACATAAATAGGGCATATTTTTTAGCACTAGCATAGAGGTGAACTCAAATATCTCTTTATTTCATTTTGTGACTTGGTAGGCCATAGTTACACTAGAGGATGTTCACCACATATTACAGGTTCTAATACAGGCCTGTGGGATTACATGGATGTTGGTGGGATAGTAGGTTGTGTTAGTTGACTTGATCAGAGTGGTTACGCTAGAGGTTATAGATGGTATCATTGACATTGATGCATTGGAAGACCTATAGTATCTTCTAAATGATGGATTAGGAGAAGTCACACTAGGACAAGGGGTAGTTCCTTAGAGATGGTTATATTAATGGCTCTTATTAGTGGCCTCATGTTGCCTAATTAGAGTAGATAGTTCTTCCCACTTGTATTGATTAGAGTGGTCCATGAGATGTTTGATGACTTGAAATAGTTTGTATTGGGCTTGATTATGATAACACACACACACACACACACACACACACACACACACACACACACACACACACACACACACACACACACACACACACACACACACACACACACACACACACACACACACACACACACACACACACACACACACACACACACACACACACACACACACACACACACACACACACAAACACAGGCATCAAAATCAAAATCAAGATCTTACAACATCAACTACATAATTCTAGTAGATCGATTTGAATACACTATTTATCCTTCCATGGTTTTTAAGGAAGTCTTATTTGGCAACAAGGAAAGTTTTCCTAGTAGATAACCTCTATGAGGATTTTGAAACCTTTAATCCTTCCATTAATATCACCATCCTTTTTACATCAACTATCATCCATAATTTTGACATCTAATATCCCCTACCCATCTATTGGGAATGGAAAAATCACACATCATTAGAATTATTCAATATCAACATATTAGTTGAAGAATTTATGATGATCTAAAACAACATTCAATTAGAATAAAATTTCCCTAGTGTAAACTTATTTGAGGCACTATGAGACTATCCAAAAAATCAAAATATAAAACCAACATGCTGAAGTAAAACCTTATTTGAGGCAATAAGGGGAAATAAAAATAAAAAATTAAAGTCCCTTAGTGAAAAAATCTTTGAGTCAGTATTGGAAAATCAAAATCAAAATCAAAATCAAACCCAATATAATCAAGAAGATTATGTTGGTGAAAACCTATTTGAGGTGACAATAATAATAATTGAAAAAAATAGTTCTTCATTATTTTATGAAGACATCATTCAAGTCAATATTGGAATAATAGACAATCCAAAAAATCATCCAAATTACAACAACTCTCAGGCCTTAGGAACATAAAAGTCTTATAGTCTTTTTTAGATAATTTTCACAGGTCTTTAACCCCAAAACATCCAAAATCATGTTGCATCTAGAATAAACAATAATATGTTTTATTGTTAATCATAATTTACCTTGGTTTCCTAACATTTATACCTCCACAATCATATCATTCATTCAAATTATATGTCCTACCATCTGATTATATATTTCATTCAGTGCTTATCATACATTATCGTCCTTGGTGGTACTTTCTTTTATAGAGGCTACAAAGACAAATTATTTAGATGTTCATAAGAAGCATAGTCAAAAATCAATAAATATCATAATAACATTAGTGGATCCTCCATTAGTAAAAGGATTCTGGTAGAAAAGTCATTTGTAATGGGTATTGTTTAGAAATCAAAAAAACAAAAAAATATAAAAATGTCAAAAATATAAAAATTAAAAAATTAAAGAAAATAAAAACAAAAAAAAGATAAATTATTCATCCCAAGGTGAAATCCATTTTTATGGCATCTTGGATAAATACTATGGAGAAAACCAATTTTTTGGTGCCATGTGTAAAATTTCATTGTCTATGAGTACCCTTGTGCTTGGGGGTAGGTCTACATCCTTATGTGTCCCTCCATCCAATCCATGTCATATCCAATAAACTCTTTCCTATTTTGACCTTGGTGGTGAATTAGAGCTACTATAAGGTGCAACAAGTCTTGACATATCAAAGTGTGGAAACCTATTTATAGTAAGATATTAGAGTTACATAGGGGCAACTTCCCTATATTGTGATCCTTAAAGAGATTCATTTTGTTTACATCTATTCATTCATCAAAAAAATCCCATCTCTCTTTCCACATCCACTTCTATATTCAATTTTCCTTTATTACTAGCTCTTATACACACATTCAAGACACCCTTCCATGTATATTTATTATAAAAAATAAAAACATTAATAAAATATAGAAAATACCAAAATTAGTGATATAAATCCATAAAACCCATAGTTCTTGTAATCACTTTTGTTTTAGGTTGGGCTTAAATCCTTGATCAATTTTGACCCAAATCATATTCACTTCATTAGGAACATTGTTTCCACATCCATTCCCTTGAATATATCCTTTCTTGGGTAAACAATGAGCTTTCACACAATAATTTTGACTCAATTAATGACAAGATACTTTTTGTTACTTTTATTTTTGGGTTTTCATGTGTTTGATTGAATTATTTTTATATTATTATTTTTCCTTGCATTAATCCATTTTCCTCCATAGGATCATCATGATTTTTCCATATCACGGTGAATTCTGAAGCTTGTACTTGATTCCATCCATCAACATACGACAACAATGTTATCATGAATTTCAATACCAAGACATATTTTGTCATGTTTATTAGATTGGAGATCAATCCTTATGCACATTATTACCATATCATCATGGTGTATAGTATTATATTCTACATCAAAAATTAAGTTAAAAGTATATGATGAAGCACACTAAAATGACACACCTTAACATCCATTTTCAAACCCAATCAATTCATCCATATTTACGCAAAAAAATTCAAATAAACATCAATCATCACATTTTCCTCATCGTCACCCCTCTCATTTTGAGATAATTACATTTCCCTAAGGTCTGTTTAGATTATGTAGGTAATGCTTAGCTAAATGGGTTTTCTTAGGTAAGATCGACCAATCTTATTATCATTCTTACCATTCATTTCCATTATCATCCATAATAATTGTATTCCATTCCTCCTCCATAATAAATTAATCATGTCATCACTACCCATCACCTTATCCATTTCATTACTTCAATCTATTTTAATCACTTCTCCATCTTGTCAATCTCTTTTAACAAGATGATTGAAAACCATCCTTGTGCCACATCTCCATCTCCACCAATCCTCCACTTTACCCCTCTTATCTAAACCCCTTTGACATTTTCCATTCCATTTTCATCCCTAAATCCACCATCTGATCCATAATTTGTCTCATCATCTTTCTTTCCATCACTTTTACTATCACCACTTAGTTGATTATGATACCACCTACTTAGTCACTCTCCTGTCATCATTTTTTTCTCCTTTCAGTCTTTTTCTTTCCCATTTCCATTTTTTCCATGTTTTTCATTATCCTTAACTTTCCTTTTCATTCCATTTTCTCCAAAATCTAATTTAAACCTATTTTAATCACTTTAATTTTATGATGCATCTCTCATCATACCATTCCCTTAAACAACAGTAAAAATTGCATTGTAGATGCTTTAAGTTCCCCAATCTATGTGTTTTTCATCTCCATCCTTCACCCCCATCTTCTAAATTGTTTTATTCAACTCATTTGTCTATTTCATTTCATTTTCATCATCTTCCATAATTTAACTTAGTTTAATCTCAAAGTTACATATCATTCCTTCTTCCCAAAATCAAATCCTTTAAAGGTAATAATCCTTTTATAAGCCTTTCATCATTTCCATTTTCTTTTTATCTGAGTAAACATTCATACTTAGCACTACCTAGTTCTTTAGCCTCACCATAATCCATTTATCTAAGATATCATTATCCTCTTAATACTATTTCATCCATATTATCATCAACAATAATTGTGCAGTCCCTGAATTGTGCTTATTTAACATCCATGTTTACCCATGTTATCCACTTCTTGCTTTAATGTACATAATTTGATCAAGTTCATTGCTTGATACATCCACATTTTTCATCTAAATGTTTTTGCATGTTGTTTATATGAATATATTTTTATTCTTAAAATCATCTTTCCTAGTTAATCACTTAGCATCAAGTTTGATTTTGTCTTCATGTCATCACATGGGATGTGTTCTTCTTAGTGACATTGGTCATTTTATGTACTAAGATCCATGCCCCCTATGATGAAGTAAGACCATACTTGTGTGAAATTGATTTATTCAATAAATCATAGGTCAAGGTGATGAGATGAATTCCATATCCCATAAATATTCATAATCATCATTATCCCTCAACCCATCATCACATAATTTTTCAAATCATTATTTCATCACTTTAGAGCATCCTTATGTGCCTGGTTTTTTTATGGCTTCTTCGTTCATGGAAAATTTGTTATACCATCCACACATAGGTTTTTGTCAACCTATAACACCTTGAAAATATTAATCAATATTATCATTCATTATTTATTGAAATAACTTAACTCTTAAACCAATGCTTGTAATGTAAACTCATAACATTCACCCTACTTGGGGCATATCAAAATTTGTAGCTTATCCCAAATTAACCTTGCTTGGGGTAAATCAATTCATCATAATCATCATAACATCATAGAAATAAATAATTATATAAAGTGAGTTAATATAATCCCTTGGTTAATATAACCCATTCATAACCATACCTCCCTAAAGGAAGAACTAAACTAGGCCTGAGGTCCAATTAGACTATGTAGGCAACACTTAGTTACATGGGATTTCTAAGGCAGGCTCAACCATTATTAATTCCCATTACCATTACCATTCACATAATATAATAATTAATTAATGAAATATTTTAAAACATTTATCTATGATTATAAATTAATCAATCAATTATCCATATAAGTTCATAGATTTTACCTCACTTGGGGTAAATTAAACTTGCAACTCCATCATTGGGATTGATCATTCCCTAGTCTGTCCTGCTTGGGATAAGTTAAGCATGTAGTATTTTTAGGATATTTTCCCCAAATTAATCTTGATTTGGGATATTCAAAATTTTAAACTTATCTTCGGATGCATACTTAAAAAATTCACCCTACTAGGGGCAATTTAATTCATCATCATTGAAAATCAAAACATGCAATCATTATCTTGAGCAGGTTAATTTCATACATGGGTTAATACTCATTATACATCCCAACCCATATTTAATCATCACCCACACATTAATTATTTCATTATATCTTATTTCTCTATTTTCAAAGATCCCATCCATGTTTATTCATTCTCATGTGTCCTCTCAAGAGGGCATCATCCATCACATTATTTCATCATCATCCTCTAATTTTTTGTCTACATTTTTTTGATAAACTTATTAATTATTTTAAAAGGTTATTACTACATTAATAATGTATTTTAACACCTTATAAAAGAGGGGTAAAATGTATACACTTAAAATTGGACACTCTCTGACAATTTTAACTAATCAGTCTTCTATTCACACTAACATCCCTAGCCTTCTCTATCCATCACCCTTAGAAAATTAAGTAATTTATTCCATAATCAAATCTAATATCATAAAATTTACACCCTATTACATTATTTATTTAATCTAAATTAATTAACCAATCCTTCCCTAATTTTATGTATTTTGAATATCCACACTTCTCAAAATCCACAAATCTAATAATCTCCATAACATGACATCATCCTCCACCCCTCCACGTTTGAAATTTAAATGATGCCAAAGGCTCCACCTTTCCCCCATCACCTAAATTTTATAATACAAATATTCCTCTTTCTAAATTTTAATGATGTCGCAGGCTCTGCCTATCCCCTATCATCTAAATTTTATAATACAAACATCCCTCTTTCAAAATTTTAATGATGTCACAAGATTTGCTTATCCCCTTCATATGAATTTTATAATCCGAATATTACCCTCTCAAAATTAAATAATCCACATCAAATCCCAATAAACTCCACTATCAAATTAAATAATCCCTTTTAATCATCCATGGGTTCAATGTCCCCTCTTATTTTCCACTCCTAAGATTCCCACTAACCAATTTAATAATCTCAAATCTATTCAATCATACTCAACCATTGATCTCTAACTAAGATCAATGGATCTCATTAATCAAAAAAAATATATAAATGGATCCAATCATCTAAATTTCCACTAAGATATAAATATACAATAAAGTACCATCAAATTGACATTTATCAAAGATTAAAGCATTAAACATCGAACCTATCAAAGATCAACATTGTAAGGAGAAGTGTTTATGAGTAATTGACATGCCTCAATAAATCCTTTTGAAACTAAAATAATCAAAAATAAATATAAGTGACATAAATATATGAAATAGTAAGTGAAGGTTTGTTATTTGGCTTTTTTAATCCTCCCTTCTTTACTATCCCTTTTTATAGCTCATCTGAAGTGCACTAGAAAATATTTAGTTACTTTCCATTTTATTTGGTTTTATAACAATCTAATAATTTTTTTCATGTGTTACATTAGAAATTTGAAAAAAAAAAAATAGTTGAATATTATATATCTTTATCATTCTAATATGTATAGTTTTACACATATTATAACACACTATAAATTTATTAATTTTTTTCAAAAATAGGGTAAAACAAAAGTGAAATGTAATATGCAAATTTTAATTACTTAGAGTTAATATTATGTGCTAGTTTGGTTGAATTTTTATTGGTTTTTAATGATTAACTAAATATTATATAAAGTAAATAGGCTCCTACCCATGAGAAAATATTATATTATTTGGTATTTTAAAATATAGTTGGCTTGGCTATTTTAAAGTCACTTAAAGTGGTTTATTATTATTAATAATAACTATTTTATAGGTTAATTAACCTAAATTAAAGTCACAATTGACATTATTTAAGTTAATTTCATTTAAATAAAGATCAGTTACAAATTATAAAGTAACTAATATTTATTGAAGGATTTAAAAGACTCCAATGGAGATTCAAAAAAGAGAGGAAGTCATACATGTACAAATAGCTCTTGATATAAATTTCATTATGTACTCATTTTATTTTAATTTTTTTGAGATTAGGTGTGTATTTATAGGAAACCAAATAACATTGTCTTTTATAGTCAATTAACTTGATACAATCAAGCATATCTAGTTTTCCTATTTATTTATAAATGATTATTTACACACATATAAGTGTTAGACATACACCCTATCATATATACCAGATCCTTTTGTATTCACTTTAACTAATGAACATTCTATAAGTAATTATTGTATGGTATATTATTTTCCTTGTCTTGTTATCCATTTCGCATCTGAGTCTTCATTTGTAATCAATTGTGAACTGATATTTTAATTATGAATTAAATCTCTTTTATTTAATTCATGATTCAAATCTTAACTATTTTATATTTTATTGGATTATCTAATTTTCAATTTCATTTTTTTGTATTTAGTTTGTTTTTATATTATAGTTTCATAAATTTTTTCCTTATATATCTTTCAGTAGTCAGTGTAATATTACTATTTCATTTTACCTTTTATTTGATGTTCATGCAAATATTATTTCTTATTATAGTCATTCCAATTTGTAGTACATTTTATCTTCCTTTATATTACTATTTTTAGTCTTAATTTGTTCCCTATGATATAGATCTTTTAATTTATTTAGAGTATTGGTTACTTGTATACACTAATTATTTACTTTCATGTTGTGTTATCTTTGTTTTGTCTTAGTTTGATCGATAAATATGAATGAAATAGAAATGAAATCTGATAAAAAGTGAAAATTAGTAAGTGATAAATAAATATAAAAATAAAATATTTAAATTTTATCCCTCCAAGAATCTACCTCTTTTATAGGTTTATTCTATTAGATAGATTAATTATAATATTTCAAACAATAAGGAGTATATGAATGAAATTATGGAATTCATATAATATGGAGATTGAAGTATGTTGTGATTGAATTATTTTATTTTGAAGTAAACTATTTTATTTTCCTAGATATTGTTGATTCCTAGACTTAAAGCTTAGCATTTAAACTACCCTTATGCACACCTAAGCACTAGTAAACCTAGTCAAGTAGGTTCCCATGATTAAATTAGTCTATTTTTATTTTATCCTAATTGGTAGGTGAAAGGGTTGTTTTAGTTGATGTTAAAAATTCAACATCAACACACCTTTTCTAGAATAGGTTTATTTTATGTAGGTAGAATTTATTTATGATATGGATCCATAATTAAGGTGGGTTGTTTGATATTATAAGTTGTGATTGAGTCTTATGGTGTCTTAATAAATTTATTTAATGTAAGATCACCACTATCAAAAATAATTTATTTTTTATGTTTCAAAGCATTGAAACTATCCATGAAATGGCCATGGAAATATGGTAAGCACATAATTATTTATCATTTTGTTTAGGATGAGTGGGAAATTTTATGATTAATTTGTTTTAAAACATGTTTTCAATAAATTTACTTGGAGATTTATTAAGCTTATGTAAATTTTGAGATTCATTAGCCATATATGATTTTGGTTTCTTGATCCATGTTGCAAATGAAATATTTTGAGACACATATTTTGATTAAGGAGATAGAGATGTCAGTTTTAGTAGCATGATCTATATTTTTGGCATGTGTAAGTTTATCTTCAAGTCACATGACCCTTAGAGATAGGGGTTGGATTTATCTTTAAAATTATATATGGAATGCATCATAATAATACTATGATGTGAATAAATTGTGACACTTTGGATTAATTTATTCAAGAGTTGGATCTTATCATTGATGTTATCACTAGGTACACCACTTCTCATGGGTTGGTAAGATGTGGCTTTATAATAATAAATTCTAGGAGAATATATTTTCAAATTAAATAAATAATTTTAAACATCCAAATTTTATAATTTAAGATCCAAAGAAAGAAAACATTTTCATTAATTTCAACCATGATTACAATCAAACTATAGTCATCTAAAATGTCACTTGAGTGAAATGAGTGTTACTTAAGACCACCCATCCCTGGCTTAGACCTAGACCTATCTTAGGACCTATATAGACACTTATCCAAATTTTGTGTGGGCCTTATGCATCTGTATACATCTCAAAATAAGTCTCAGACCCTCCCTTAGGTATTTAGACCCTATTGCCTCAATTTATGCCACTTGGACATTAACACCATAATTTGAACACTAGCACCATGTGATAACTCCTAATTAGGTGTTATTTTCCTTCTATATCTTCTTAACCCCAATGGATATCTTTTAAATTCTAAAGATACCTAGGGTCAACGTAGACCTATTTCAAAATTTGAAAAATCACCATATGTGTGTGTGTGTGTGTGTGTGTGTGTGTGTGTGTGTGTGTGTGTGTGTGTGTGTGTGTGTGTGTGTGTCTATATATATATATATATATATATATATATATATATATATATATATATATATATATATGTTATCTCTTTATTTAATAGATGTAAATTAGATGAAAATACACATAAATAAGCTTAGAATAAGTTGTGCACAATTAAGGTTATTAATCCCTATTCGACCCTACTTATGTGTACAATCATCTATAACCATCCTAAGTTTAGAATGCACATATTTATATTTTTAAGCCTCAATTAAGGCACTCAAACTAGCATTCATAGTACCTTCAATCACAATTGTACCAACACTTATGTGGGGATAAATACATTAGGCATGATCATCCTCAAAGTATTAGTATGTGGAACTTGAGGAATGCAAAGAGAAAAATAATTTATGGTGAGTTCCTTGTTACTAAATCTCAAGATAATTAAAATATAATAATGAAATGTAAAATAAACCACTCTTTCCTAAGTACTATGTTGAGATTAACACAATGAATAAAACTACAAATAAGAGATGGAAACATAAAACAAGGTTACCTTCATTGTCAAAACTAGTATTCACTTGTTGGAATAGAATATGTTCTTACTCATATTAAGGAATTAGAGACTTTGATAAATGCATTATCCATCTTGTAAAAACTTCTATAAGACCACATGTGGTTTTGATTTGCTTTTTTCAGCTTACTGTGAATCTTATTGATATTAATTTAGCATTATGACATTGGTTTGATGGTTTATTGAAGGCATTCTTGTAGAATAACCTTACACACAAAAAATTGTTTGGATAGAGTGAGGGAAATTGTATTTATAGGTCTTAAAACTAACTCTAACCCTATGAAGGTTAGGTTTAGTTGTAACTTTGGTTGAGTTTACATTATCCTTGGGTTGGGTCAACACAATAATGAGGGCATGACAACTTATTTTAGATATTCATGAGCCATGATAACTCATAGAAGATAGTTATGAGGTTGTGACTCAGCTTTTATATAATTTTAGGAAATAATAAAATATTTTATTAGCTCCCTTGACTTTGAGCTTATGATTATTGAAAAAATCCTTTTTTAGATAAATGTAATTCCCTAGTTCAACATGAAATTTTTACTTAATCAAGTTAATCAAGATTTTATTTTTAATTAAAATTGCTTAGGGTTATTGGAATTTATGAATTGTTTTCAAATGTTTTGCATTAATATATCAATAGGCCAAGAATGTCAATTTTCTAGGTCATAATTTTATGAGGGTTGAATCCAAGATGCATTATAGGTGAATATAGGGTAATACCCTAAATAATTAATCCTCAACACATTATTAGGAAATTAAATCCCATGGTCAAATGAATTTGGGTAATAAATGGGATTTATAGGCTTAAATTATGTTGTTTTCTAGAAATCAATCTAGTACTTGGTTTAGACATGAAATTGGTCAAAAATGAGTGTCTATAGTTTGCCCTATTTGAGAAGGTGTTGAAATACACTAGTATAGTAATTTATTTTCAAAGAGTTCAAAATCCATTAAGATGAAAGATTCATAACTCAAAGGATGGTTGATTAGCCCTGGATGCCCCCTCGAGGGATCAAGAAATAAATAGAGTCATCAAATATTAGATTGAAATGAAGAAAGTGACATGATCTAGTGGTAACAAGGGTGGAACTATTAATTTTCCTTAAGGTAATTATAATCAATAATGGTAGTTGAGACACCAATTTTCCCAAAGGTTTTATAATTAGTAATATAGATAAAGACACTGATTTACCCAAAGGTAGTTATAATTAGTAATAGAGGATGAGACATGGATTTTACCAAAGTTAGTTATAATAATTGGCATAGGAATTTACCTCGATAAGGTGGGAAAATTGAAAAATAGTGATTTGACCAAAGACAGTACTAATCATTTAAAGGTAGGTTGAAAAATAATGATTTAACCAAAGGTGTTTATAATCATTTGCATGTTTGCATCACATGATTAATGTTGAGTTTTCCACATAAAGGGAAAATATATCATTATTAAATAAATAAATAATTTATCATTTTTGGGAAAGTTGGCAAAGGAAGCTTATGTGAAAAACCCATAAAATGAATATATGATGTACTGGTAAAGAATTAAAACATGAGTCTAACCTAAGTATGATTACAAAGATGCATGTTTGAATAAACACATGGTATAGTTATAAAAATTGTGTTGTTAAAAGGGTCTTAGAAGAGGCCGAAAAAGATAATCTAGTGATAAAATAACAAACAAATAAGGATCATAGGATCAAATTACATGAAAAAAGGACCATAAAGACAAAAAATACACCTCTTAGAGCATGCAAAAGGAACCTCAGGCACTAAGGGGAATAAAATTCAAACTTCTAGGGTATAATTCACCCCAAGGGTGAAAATTGATTCATTTTCACTCTAGCATTTTGAGAATTTGATCTCTAGTTTTGTGCATGAGTTATCTAAGAGAAATGGCACATGGAAGAGGATGAAGACATTTTAGAAAATAGATGAGGAAGAATGAGTGATCTCCACATGATGGGCCACCAATATGTATCCTCACCCTTGTAATTTTTGGATTTTAATACACATTTATTACAAGGTTTAGGTAAAAATTTGCAAAGTCATCATTTATGTTTTAGGGAAATGGTGGCTTTTCAAGGAAAATTAGGGACTTTCTATGAAGTTATCATTTATCAAAATGGTGACAATGCTAAAAACACTTGAAATGGTTGAATCAATTATTTAACCCAATTTTAACTAAAGTCACCATTTTTGTGAAAAATGAAAATGGTGATTTTGCCCAAAAAGGGTTCCAGCCTCTAAGATAGATGAGAAAATAGGCATGTTAGGATAGATATAGGCTAGGTAATAGCATAAATATAGCTTGACACTAATATATCTATGTTTGTAGGAGTAGCTCATAGTCTTGACAACATAGGAATGATAGTCCCATTAATTATGCAAAATATAGATTTGGATAGTGAAGTTGAATATATTATTATTGGCTATGAATTTGTATGATGTGGCATGGTTATCAATGATTCACATAGATAAAGATTAAATGAGCACCTTAGTTGATCAGTGGCATAGTGAGACTTTAAATTTTCATTTATCAATTGGAGAGGACACTGTTACTCTTTAGGATACCTAATAGGTATTCAAGCTATTGATGTGAGGATGCATGATATTTTATATGTATCCAAAATGGTAGTGGGTTGTGCTAATTAAATTGGTTAGTTATTAGGTTATTCTCATGGTGCATGGGAAGGTTAATGTCAATTTGTTGGACAGTTACATAGATTTGTGTCTTGATGACCTAGCCTTTAAGGTTCCTCCACTGCTAGTAATGATTGATAGGGAGGTCATGTATAGATGGTTATTCTCATCAACATCTTGATACCTAATAAGATTGATTGATTATTTGATATGGACCTAAGAGGTGTTATATGAATTATGATGGATGAGGACACATGATTTACATGAGGGCTAGATATATTGGCTCTACTATATAAGGACCTACATATGGTAGTCTATCAAAGAGGCCACAAAATTAGAGCATCTATACTAATTGTCTAGGGATGGGAGCAAATCTTGATAGACTGGTTAGTGGGCCAGATATGGGTTTGGGATCCACATGAGCCATTTACATATGGCTAAGCATAGATTGGAAAAAGATGAAAAGGATAATGTAGAGAGATATACTTCTAACGATGCATGTTTGATGAGTTAACATCATAATTTTTTATCTGGAGTTTGAATCTAGTTTATCAATTCTAGTGGCTTAGGTATGCTTAGTACATATCCTACATGACATATAGATGTTTTATCATAGGTATGTATCCACACGTCATTGAGGAGTATAAGTCTAATTAGGTACTTCGATAATTTGGCATGATATAGGATGTGTCAGAAGATATCATGTGGTTCACAAATGTGACTAGAGAGATCAACCATGACACTCTATTCATTTAGAGGAGTGTAGCTATGGCTAGTTATTTGAGTGTTTTATGGACAACATGGGCATACACAGGGGGTCCATTAGACACAATGGTTACCCCAGAGTATATTGGGTATATGTGTACCCTCTGATAATTATTATCCTAGGTTAGGTAGGTGGGAATTCAGATGGTTAGATATTGATGGATATTGAAGAGGTTGAAGATGAGATTAGTAGTGGGGATAGTGATAGTATTAGTAGTTATCAAAATAGTAGATGTGGGGATGATGATGATGATAGTTTTGATGGAAGGGATGATGGAGGAGATGAAACCTATGCCATTATGGTGTTAGACTCTAAAATGATAGGTTTAAAAGGTACTTTTATTGATCTAGGCTAGGTAGGGCCTTCAGGAATGACTAGATCAAATAGGGACAAGGATATGTTGGGGGAGGAGATCACTACCAGGGTAGGTAAGATCATAAGTTTAGATAGGTAGGTGGTTAATATATAGACTACACTAGACATATGAGATGAAGATATGACTCATCTTTAGTTGAGATTACCTAGCTACACATAGAGGTGGATAGGATTTTATGAATACATGCACATATTATAGTAAATCATAATTAGGGGATATCATATAAATATTAGGCTTTTTTAGATGTTCAAATTATTTAGTGTGAGCATGATGAGGCTCAAAGAGCCAGTACACATGTAGTTTTTTACTAGATGATACTTTATATCCTTTAGGCTAAGGATGAGGCATATTATTATTACAAGAATTATGTGACTACAATGCCTATAGATCAATACATTGCCACATTTGAGGTATGAAACATTTAGAGGCTTGGAATTATATCAGGTTAGTCTAGGACTAGGACACATGTTTCAGTAGTCTCATTTTAGTTTGTTCAACATCAACATCCACTTATACAACTAGGACCACTAAGGCCACCTCCTACCAGAGGGACTATGGATACTCAGATTTAGAGTTTATTTGTGATAGCTCTGGCATTTTTTCATATTGTATTTTTGACACCCTGATGATATGTATATATTACCTATGTATATAACATTATTGAGATACATTGACATTCATATTAGGTCCTTTGAGGCATGTGTACATGGACTATTAATCTTTTGGTATATGTGATTTTGTATTTATGTTTATGTTGATCTCATGTTTAACTATTGTTTAGCATTATGGATGTTTATTTAAATTTAAACATGTATGATCTTTTCCTTATTATATTGTCATGTATATGAGATATTTAATTGTTTATTTGTTTATATTATATGACTTACATGTATGCTTATTCAGAGATGCACATATGTATTAGCATGTTATAAATCACATTGATCTGATTATTACTCTTTGGTTTCACCTATGTTTGGGTTTTTGGCTAGTAAGAATGTTAGAGAAGTACTACCTACTACATTGATTGCTATTATCTATTGGCCTGATGTTTGTTGTTGCTTGTTACATTATGCATCATAATTATGGACAATTATAATAACAATATATATCCTAAGCATTAGAAACTTAGTTTAGATGCAAATATAAATAACATAGGAATAAGTTATGAATCAAATCCCAAGTGTAAATATAAGATAAATAAACCAAGAGTAGGACCATATACAAACATTCACAACCTAAGTAAAAGATATGGTTAATCAAGACTCAAGTGTAAATAAAATGTAATAGATATATGGAAAATGAGAAAGGCACAAAAAGGCCAAAAGTAAAAAAATCAACTAAAATAAACAAACAAACAATAAATAAATAAATAAACAAAGAAAAAACAAAACAAACTAAGTAACCAACTAAGAAAACTGAATAAAACAAAAAAACTATATAAACAAACTAAATAAACTACTAAACAAACAACAATATACAAACAAGTTAATCACCATATTAGTAACAAACATAATACAAGAAGATTTTGAATTGTTTGTGCATGTGTAATAGAGGTTTTATGCTAGGTGATAGGGTTTATCCTAGGATAGGTAGAAATGACATAAATAAAATAACATAAAAAATTGGTACAAGGTTACCCCTAGGTTATAGATAACAAAAAATATGAGACAACAAACATTGCCCCTAAGTTATATGGGACAATGACACAAACAATATGGTAAGAGGATTCTCCTAGGCTATATGGAAAACAAAACAAAAAAAAATAATGGGGAATAAAATAAATAGGAAGGGGTAGCTGAGCTAACTCCAGATGTTCTAGGTAAGTGGATGTTGCCTATATAGTAACCTAGACATGAAGTCCAATGTGAAATTTAGGCCAAATGTAATTCTCCTAGGATATGGGATAGAATAAAAATGATGATAATGAAAAGATTATTATGGAAGAATATAGGAATGGTATCACAAAATGGTGATTGAGTAAGAAAAGAGGGGAGTGGCATTCACAATTATGAAAGTGTCAGGAATAAGAAACTCATGACACTATGAGAGCATGGTTTAGGCTAAAACAACACTAAAATACAAGAGAATTGTATCTACTATTTAAATGAATTGGTAATTCATAGTGTTTACTACATCTATGGCTTGGAATGAGAATGAGATTACAAAATGGTGAAAGTGTAGGCCAAGTGTAGTCATATAAAATATGAAAATTGGTAACTTGAGTGTGGATAATGACACCCAACCCATAGGTCTCTCTTGCTTTCCCTCATGACCCTCACAGGCTTATTTTCTTTCATTTTCAAACATGTTTGACCTTCCAAATTTGATCCTAGTTTAGCTAGACTACTCTTTCCATGAGAAATCTATCCCCTCAGGACTTGTTATCTCAGGACTATAGAACACAACTTAGACTATAGCATAGGGTCCTCTAGTGTCCACTTTTGACACTCTTATTGAAGTACATTTTTTCATATTAAGGTCAGCTCCTTTCAATTCTTATCCGTCTTCTTGTCAGCCTAATACGATCACATTCAAGCCATGACCAATAGATCCCTATAAAATCCCATTCAAAGTTAAATTAGAGGGGGTTGGAAATTATTAAAAAGCAAGCAAGAATACAATCAAAACCACTAAGGTAATATTCCATATTCTATACATACAACCAACCAATAATATTACAATCCTATCCAAATCCTTTCACTAGTGCTTAGCCACCTCAAGCACACCTAGTTTTAGCATTTGCATATCCATACACATAATTGCACAAAGCACATCAAGTAGGAGAACTATATAAGGCTTGATACCTCTTCAAAGTATTAGTATGTGGGTAGCATGCTCATATAATGGGTGTGTATACATGTTTAGTGTATCTTACACACATTAACCCCACCTCTTCCTCTGAGTTTTTTAATGCATAATAGAGTCTAGGGTTTGAATACTAAATCAGCTCTACAAGGAGATTTACAGACATCTAATAGTTAAAATTTCATACATAGGTTCAAACAGACATAATGAACAAAACCCATAATGCTCAAGTCTCTTAGATAATAGTGGCAAAAGAGGACTATAGTGCCAGACCCTAGGGTGTCCTATTTTGATGCTCCTATATAATCATAAAATGAAGTCCAAAACTTGATTTTTGGTAGTGTCCCAATCTTGCATAGTGAATTATAGACTATGTCTCAACCATCTCAATTAGTTTCCAAGTCTTATTTTCTCTCCCTTATTACTATTTTTAGAAAGATTCAAATTATAGTTAAATTATACAAATTAGTAACTTAATTATTGCATATTTATTTATTGATTTTATTACTCTAGACCCTAACTAAATTAGGAATAATACACTAATATTCTTAAAACTATTAAATCATTTGGTGAAATTGACTTACTTCATTTGTACATAAAACCCTAGAAATCATAGGGTAAATTCCTTATTGATTTTTCTAATAATTTTTTGATTTTTTACTTGCATATTTAAATTAGAAGTTTAATTTAATTTTTAAAATTTCATAGTAATTTTAAAAGATTATTTTTCTTCCAAACCCTAGTTGCACATTGTAGGTCCCTTTAAATCACAATTATTTCAATATTTATTTGATTTTTTACCTGCATATTTAAATAAAAAATTCTCTTCAATTTTTAAAATTCCATAATAAATTTTAAAAATATCATTTTTCAAAACCCTATTTGCATTTACTAGGTCTCTTTGTTTGCTTGAGGTATCACTTTACATCTCAAATCAGATTCCATGTGAAAACAAAAATGGATCTCACTTATTTACACATATTTATTATGTTTCTTGGAAACAATAAAGAGACCATACTCAATCCTATCATGTACATGAATGATTAATTTTAACATATGTTAGTACAAATCTTTAGTCTTTACATTCCATGCTTACTTTTCATAATATGGGATGATATCAAGAAGGTCATTATTAAACATAGTAAGATACCTCTCCTTCAAAGCAATGTTTACTTGTATTTAATACAAGGTTTCATTACTTGTTTCTTATCTCTCATATGGAATTTTTTTGAAGTTTATCTTGATAAACGTATTAGAAACATCATAGCACATTTTTAAAAAAAAACATACATTTGTGCATAATTTCATGATCTCTATTCCTTGATTTATATCTCTCATATGGAAAAATTTTCAATTTAATCTTGCTACACATATTAGACATATCATAACACACATCAAATTTCTTAATGCATTAATGAATAAATTCATTATGTCCCTCTTTTTCTTGTTATCTTTCATGTGGAATGTTATTTATAAAAATATTTTTATACAACTTATAGATCCAGTTTCATTAATTTTATCCCACATACATGGTTTATACCTTGAAAATTCATTGTATAAGCTAACAACCACCTGTCAAGTTTCAATTTCATAACTTATGCATAAGAAAAAAATTCCTTCTCCTCCTCTCCCCCAAGAGGGTGATAGCTAATTTCCCTCTAACTAGGTTCATGCAATCACCACATTAAATGTGAGGCAACCCATAATAATGTTCCTAATGCATATATTTAGCTGATAACATCTTCAACACATCTACAAAATATGTGTTTACATGTTAAATCAAAAGCAACTAGGGTTTCCACTTGTAAGACTCTATGGGAACAAATAACTAGTATGATCAAGTTAATTTCATATTTACAAATGCAGAATCAACTATTACATGAGAAGATCACAACATTGGAAAATCATATTATAATAACAAAGCCTCAAAGGAATCCTAGTACCAATCATGTATATACACCTTCACTTAATCAATTGGTTGAAAACAATGTTACATATGAAAACAAGAAATCATAACAATGTAACTCTACAAATATTGATTCAAAAAGCATTCAAATATCAAATAAAATTTCAAGTGAGGTACTAAGGAAAATGATTAAATCTAATTTGATCAAACTACCTCCTCTACATCCAGTGAGAAGATCTATATATTATTGTGCATATCATAGAATGCATGGGCATCACACAGGTTCATGTTTGACATTTAATAAACATATACAACAAATAATTTCTAATGAGGACCCTATACAAGGTAAATCAGTCAAGCAATCCATGGTAACATAAGAACACATTCACAAAGGATCAAATTCAAAAATAGTAAAAAAATGGTTACTAAATAATAACTTAGATTAACAAAAGGATCAAAAATCAAAATCAGAGTAGGAAACAATACCACAAACATAGATAAAGCACAAAAAACATGCAAAACTATTTCTCCAAAATGAGGTTCAACTTTCAAAGTAGTATGGGTTTGGTCAAAAATATCTACAACATTTTGATTATCAAGGTCAAGGGTTGGGCAAGCATGCTCAACACATCACTACTCCTATTCTAACAGTTGATAATGTTTGTCACCAAGGTTTGGGATTTATTAAACATCTTAAGTTAAATCATTCATAGACATAATTTATCAAAGGAAAAGATCTAGATATAATAAAAGTCAATACTAGCATTCCCTTGGTACAAAATTAAGATGACAATGATGAGTGGAATACTACAGTTATTGTGATTTCTAAAATACTGACATTGAATTTTAATATTCAAATTCATATTCACATCCATTCTCTCATGCTTCACAATCATGCATAACTCCTTTGTTTGATATAGGACACCATGATATGTAGTCTCCCATGAGACTCATCGGTTAATATCATCTCTTCTCCATATTTAATGTACACACCTTCCTTTCAAATTACTTGTACATAGTCTCCTTATGATTTATTGTAAATATATTATTTACAAAATACCAAAAATCCAAAGAAAAAATTCAAATAACTCAAAACATTGAAAACATTTCAATTGTATGCATTATCCATGCTTTACATTTCTACTACAATGCTTGACTTACAATTATTGTTTTATGTTATTATATGTTGATTTATCTACATTACCATGCTTCACTTAATCTTCTTTGAGTGTGTGCAGTGACATCCAAATCCTTGATTGCTTCACTCTACCCATTGAGGGGGCATCCTACTTCTATATTTGAGACTCGCATCGATATACATACCCACTGAGGTCATCTTCTACATGACTACACCATCTAGGTTATGTCATTCCTAAACCACACACTCTATTTATCATGTTGATGCACATTACTTAAAAAATTACATAGATTAGTCTATCAACATTCCACTAGTATATAACACTTATGTATTTATTTAGCATATACCTAGTTTTGTACTCTGTGTCCTACATACTTTCACTTCTTTATTTTATTATTTAGATGCAATTGTATTTATAGTATATTACATGCCTTTCTTTCTTCCTTTGCATAGCTATATTGTTTGTGTTTCTTAGTTCCTATTTTATCTCTTGTATGTGCCTTAGGAAATTTATTAATGTCCTTTGATTCTATTCTTTTGTGTGCCTTAGGACATTTTCCAATGTCCTTTGCCTATACTCTTCCATGTGATTATGGATTTCATGCCAACATTGCTTGTTTCCAATTGTATGTGTATGTGGCATTTGAAAATGCCTTGTATGATTATTTTCCAATTTGAGTAACATATGCCCATGTCCCATGTTTGCTTCACCCCTTGGTTTCTCTTGTATGCTTCTTAATTATTACCTTGTGTTCTTGTTTACTTTATTTATTTTCAATTTTTTGTAATTCCATGATACACATAATGCATTATCTTAATTTCTTGGATGCCATGATGGAAATCATGCTCTATCTCTCCTTGCAAACTAACAACTAACAACTATGCAAAATTTTACTTCTAATTCAATACATTACACATGCTATTACATTTTTATATCTATCGAGGCATACCCATGTTAATATAACAATCTCTCATTACAACCCATGTTATATTTTAGGATATCTTGTCAATTATCATTATTATATCATGTATCTTTACAATATAACACACTTTTATGTCTCTGTATTCTAGGGGTAGTCATTGTAGGTTCTTCATTCTTACCCTCAGAAGAGGGGGGAACAAACATGGGTTTTGTCAAAGATATTAGAGCTCCTAACAATTGAAAAATTATCATTTAAAACATCTAGAACAACTAGACTTCAAACCAAGCAAAATAGACTAGGTGGATAGTAAAAATGTCAGAAGAGTTACTAGATTTAGCATAGGACAATAGCACCAAGATTGGACTACAAAATTGGATAATATGGTGTCCATTTTTGATACTCTTATTCGAATAGAAAAAAAAATTGCAAAAATAGGTAGAAAAGTAAGTTCAACTACAATTTTGCACATTCAGACTAGTTTAGATATAATAGTTTTAGTAAACTTTTGCTCAAGGAATCCTAATATAGGGGTAATTATGTGTGGCATGATATCTCTCACTTTTAGTTTTAGATACAATAATTGGTATAGCTTATAGATTAGAATCCATGTTTTAGAAAATAGTGATTGGGGGCAATGTGTGTGGCATATTTGTCTTCTTTTCTTTCCAAGTTTAGTAAATTACCCAAGTATTTTTAGTAGTTGTATGACTTATTCCATATTTAGGTGGTTGGTATAATTTTAGATTGGATTTCATACAAGCCTAACCTCTAAATTTTTGGAATGGCTTTCACATAATCCTAGTGCCTAGTTTAAAAGTGGCTTCATACAAGCCTAATCTCTACCCTTTTAGAGTGGCCAAGAGTCGCCTAGTTTCTATCATACATTCAACTATCCATGCCACATTTTTAGATTACAAAACATTCATGGGCTTCAATAGCCATCTCATATGACACACATTTCATATTGGTATTAGTTTAGATCTTCACTTTATGGGTAATGATGGAGCCAAAGTACTAGCTAGCCTTTGTATTTTGAGCCACCTATTTAGAGGGATTATACACATAGTCTACACATCGATTGGCACACACATGATCATAGAGATTTAATTATTGGGTGATGATGAAATCAAATGGATAACCTTTTCATTCTTGATCCACTCTTGAGGAATTGAGCACTCAGCTTAATTAGCAATATTAATCTTGGTACAATATATACCTAGTATTACATAGTATCTTCCAACATTTACTTAGCATCACAACATATTTATACTTCATATAACTCTCTCTCTATACACATCCAACATCACATAGCTTCATGAGCTTCACCCTTGTAGGTAAATTTATGTACAATTTATATTTTTCCTTTATCTTAGTATTTCACTTTACTACATCACTAAAATAAATGGGGGAAAATGTATTCATATAAAATATGAAAATTGGTAACTTGAGTTTGGATAATGACACCCAACCCATAAGTTTCTATTTATTTATTTCATGACCTAAATAGGCTTATTTTCCCTAATTCCAAGTCATTTGTGGTCTTCTAAACCTGATCTCAGCTTAACTAGACTTCTCTTTCCATGACAAATTTATTCCCCCATGTCCTGTTAGCTCAAGACTATAGTTCCAAACTTGGACTATAGCATTAGGTTCTCTAATGTCCACTTTTAAAACACCTATCCAATATCATTTTTGACTCCAATGGTTAAATCCTTCTTATTATTATCCCTCTTTTTGTCAGCCTAATTTGAGCACATTCAGCCCATGACAAATAGCTCCCTACAAAAGCTCATTAAAATTTCATTTAGAGTAGGTTGGAAATTATTACAAAACAAAAAATAATACAAGAAAAATGAATAAGGTAATCTTCCCTATTCTCTACATAAAACTAGCCAATACTATTACAAGCCTATCCAAATCCTTGCACTGGTCCCTAGCCACCTCAAGCACACCTAATTTTAGCATTTTCATATTCATACATATAATTACACAAAGTACATCATGTGGGAGAAATACACATGGATTGATCCCTCTTTAGAGTATTGGTATATATGCAATGTGCCTACACAATGGGTGTGGATACACATATAATGCATCTTATATACACCACCCCCCATTTTACTTTAATTTTGTCAAAGTAAAATGGAGTCTAAATCAGCTCTACATTAAGTTCTATGGACATCCAATAGTAAAAATTTCATAGGCAGACTCACACAAACACAATGAACAAAACCCAAAAATCTTAGGTCTCTTAGATAATAGTGGTAGAAGAGGACTATAGCATCAGACCCTAGGGTGTCTTATTTTGATACTCATGTCCAATCATAAAATGAATTCTAGAACCTAATTTGTGACAATGTCCTAGTCTTTCATAGTGAATTCTAGATTATATCTAAGCTATCTCAGTCAACTTCTAGGTAAGTCTTATTTTCTCTCCCTTATTACTATTTTTAAAAAGATTTAAATTATATAAATTATTAGCCTAATTATTACATATTTATTTACTAATTTTACTACTCCAAACCCTTAATTAAATTAGAAATAATACACCAATATTATTAAAATTGTTAAATCACTAAGGTTACTTATAAGATGATGATAGCATTGGCTGAGGTTGTTTACAAAATGAAGAGAGTGTAAAAAGACCAACAACGATGGGGAAACTAAAGGACAAGTGATTAATTTTGAAATAGCTATAATACCCATAATTATTAATGCAAAGGAAGTGAAGTGAAAAATAAATGGTGAAATGGTGGTTGAGCTTACTTGAGATACCCCATGTATCTAAGTACTACCTACATAGTCTGTGTGAACCTCAAGTTGATGTAGTTATCCAAAAAACAAGAGGAAAAATGGAAAATTATTATAGAAATGAAGCTATATGGGTAAGATAGTCCATCCTAAAAAAAAATTAGAGCCTTTATATCTCACATGTAAATTATAATCCAATTTTTTTGATTTAATGATTTTTAGAATTTTCCTAGGTCTTTTCAAATGTTTAAAGGTTTTGAATATTTTTGAAATTTATAGGCATCTCAACTAAATGGATAATTTTGAGATACAATGTTCAAACTTTCAAAATGGTGAGAGTGTGGCTTAGGGTTCTTGAAAAAGAGTGAGATAATTCAAACTTAAATTTCTCATAAAATGGTGAGAGTATTCAAATAAGGGTGGCTGAGTTAACCTCAAAAAACATTGAGCACTACCTACATAGTCCAAATGAACCTCAAGCCATTATAGTTCCCCCTATAGTGGATAAATGTTTGGAAATACTTCTAATTTTTTAGGGTTTTTTGGTATCTCAACCCAAGGAGGATTATGAGATAGAAAATGACCTAACTCATAAAACGGTGAGAGCATAGCTTAAAATTGATCATAAAATAGTGAGATCATGGCTAACGTGTGACTAAGCTGACCTCAAATGTAAATTGAGCACTTCCTACATAATATTGAATGAGTTTAAGTCAATTTAGTTTCACCTATGATGAGGCATCCAACTAAGTAACAACAAGTTCAAGATTAGGCAAATGTTAAGGCATGCCATAATGATGGCAAAGTGATGTGATAATGTATGGTAAAAGGATTGTTCTTAATTTTACCAAAGGTGGTTATAATTAGTAGCATGAGTAATAAAATATAATTTAATAATGAATGAAATATGCAATTACTAGGACAACTATCATACTTATTTCATACATTGCCATTCAAAAGTTATAATCTAAATCAACTACTAAAATTTCATCTGACATCAACCACTAAATGTTACCAAAGTACAAATGAATTGTAACCAAGGCTAAAAGTGATAGGGTTTAGGTGAAAATAATTAGTTGTAAATAAGATAAGCTATGGTGTAAATGTATAGAAATGATATAAAGAATGACTATAGTGTGGCATAACTTAAATGATCTTTGTAGATAAGAATTCAAGTCCCTCAAGTGTAAAAATGTTTAAGGTGCATTATGTTCATTGGTTTTCAAGTTCATCTCCTTTTGGCATGGATGATCTATCTGATATATAACCATAGTTAGCAATAACCACATAAGGATCTAACTTTTTAGGTTGAAACCTTCCTTTCTTCTTAGTCTCAACATTGATGTTTGTCTAATTTTATTTTAATACCAGGTCACCAAACTCAAACTCTATATTCTTGATGCACTAATTATATTGACCACATAATATATTTTGGTATGCTTGAAGGTTTTCCAAAGTGTCCATACACCTTCCATCTAGTAAATATAGATCTAAAAATTGAGCTACTATATAGCCCTTATCATCAATGATGTGTTATAGTGAAATCTTGAGAGAAGGCAATTTAGCCTCAATAAGAAGAATGGCTTTAGTTCTATAAATAAGGAAATATAGGGTAGCTCCTATTAGAGTACATAAAGTGTTACAATAATCCTAGAGGGAATTAAATAGATGTAAGTGCCAATTATGACCAACATAATTGACAATCTTCTTTAATATATTGATAAATTTTTTGTTAGATGCATCAGCTTGGATATTGCCTTATGAGTAATAGGTAGTGGAAAATGTTGTTTAATATGGTATTAGGCATAAATTTTTTTCACATATTTGTTTTTAAATAAACTACCATTATCAGATATAATGTCATAGGGGATACCATAGTGATAAATGAGATGGTTGAAGATGAATTTGGATATCTACTTACCAATTACATAAGCGAAGGAAATGTATTCCACCCACTTAGTTAAATATTGGGTAACAGTAAGGATATGTTTGTGGCCATCTAAATATGTAGGATTTATCTTTCCTATGAGGTCAAGTCCCCACATTGATAGTGGCCATGGTGTTGTTAGAGGTTAAAATATGTTGGTTGGAGCAATGATCAAATTTTCATGCTTTTGACACTTCATAGGCAACTATGACTATTTCCATAATTAGATAATAATAACCAATACACAATAATTTATTAGAAAGGATGGCCTTATTTGTGTGGGCCTCACACATGAATTCATAAATTTACCTCAATTTTAATCTATATTTTTACAAATATTAACAATGAAGTAGAGTTACATCATCACTTCTATGATACAGGGTAGGTCTAAGAAAGGGTATAAGAAGAGGATTTTTGGATGAAGGATTTTTGTTTATTGCATGAGAGGTCTAGTTGAATTATTTATTCTTGGAGGTAGGCATATATGTATAAATACCAAGTAGATGTGGGATAAATAATATCACAAACCATATCTATGGCTACTTTTTCATGCACTAGTGCTAGGATATGTTCCCCAAGAAATTGATATTCCCTAGCTCTATCTGTAATATAAACCATGGATCTAATTTTAGGCATGGAATTATGGGTTGTCGTATTGTCCCTAGATATAAATTCAAATTTAATATTAGATATTTTTTGATTAAGAGTATCAACCATACCTTTATAAGGCACCAACATCTCATCCTTTGTCTGGTATTGGTTTATAACCTAATTGATGATAAGTTAAGAATCATCATGAACCAATAAATGTTAGATATTACACTATACTATTTGGAAAATCCCTATGATAAGTGATTTGTATTCAAACATATTATTGGTACATGTAAAATCAATATGAAATGAATTAGGATTAAGATCCCCTTATGGGATGATAATCAATATTCCAAAGCTAGATCCACAAGTTGTGAAGGAACCATCAAAATACATTGTTAATTGTTCTACCTTAGGAGGTGATTTTGATTATATTGTGGTAATAATGTCTTCATATAGAAATATAAATATAAAAGGCTGAGTATTAGGAAGAGTAGCTTATGCAAGATGATATACAAGTACCTATCCCTTAATGCCATTTTGATTGTCATATTCTATCTCAAATTTTCTCAAAAACATGACCACTTCACCATGAAATGTTATAAATGTATTTTATAAATTAGATACTTGAGTGGATCTAATTTGGTAATTACAATGGTCTTGTTGTTTAGCATGTAGTGATGCAACTTCTGGGCTATAGAAATAAAGGTTAAATAGGGTTTATCGATTGGTGTGTAATTATGATCATATGTAACCAATGTTTGAATAAAATAATAACTGGAATGATCTTTACCTTTTTCATTATGTTGTTCCACAAGGGCACCCATGGCATTTTCAGTCACTTACAAGTAAAGTAACAATGGTTTGTTTGGCATACGTAGAAATAAAATATGTAGACTGGCTAGGTAATATTTGAGATGATAAAATGATTTTTGGTAATATTAATTCCATGATAAAATGGTGACCTTATTCAATAAGTGTGTAAAATGATGGCATTTGTTGGCCAATTATGATATGAAGCATCAGATCGACTATATCTTGACCTAAAAATTATAGAGTTACTTCAAAGTAGATGGCAATAGTATTTTGATAACGGTTCAAACTTTGGCAAGAACAAATTCAATGCCTCAATGGGAGACAATAAATCCTAATTTTTTTCTATAAATTAAACCAAATACACATTTATTAGGGTTGAGCCTAAATTTTTATCTTGAAGTCTCTCAAACATTCTCTAAAGTATAACTAGATGATCGACACAAGTCTTAATTTACCCAGGATGTAATCTATAGTGCTCTATGTCATGCATCATATCATGGATAATAATTGTCATGGCTCATTGGTAAGTGGCTCATACATTCTTGATTCCAAATGGCATCACCTGATAACAAAATGTTCCACATATAGTGGTGAACATTATCATGTGTTGGTATTTTGGTGCAATTCTAATTTGGATAGATCCTAAAAATCCATCTATAAGGGAAAGCATTTATTATCTAGATATTGAGTCAAAAATAATCTCAATATTTGGTAGTGAAAATTCATCCTTTGGGTAGGATTTGTTAATATCACAAAAATCAATGCACAATCTTATACCCTCTAGCTTTTTGATTACTAGAATTAAGTTGGAAATCCATTTTGAATAATTAATTGGTTAAATAAACATCATGTCTAAGATTTTTATCCAATTCTTTCTTGACTAATAAAAAAATACAAAGATGAATTTTTCATAGATTATACTTAATTATTTTTGGCATTAAGATGTAGAAAAATATGGTGTATAACCAAGGCAGGGTCAAAACCTAACATATCTAAATAGGAATATGCAAATACATCAACAAATTCCTTTATAAGGGCTATAAAAATTACAAGTTCTTACTTAGTGAGGGATGTACCTAATTTGATCCATTTTGGGTCCTCTGGATTCCCAATATTATCCTCGAGAGTGTCTTCTACAAAGAGTGTACAACCATCTTTTAAAAGTTTTAGAAAGGAAGTAAAATGGTTTTTAATGCTAAAGTATTTGGGCTAAATTAGTTCATTAACTCTCCCAAATAGGATGAATCAGAATCACCTAATGGTGGAAAAGGCCATGTAACAAATACTTCTAGGCACTCTTGTAAATTCTTCTCAAAATCTTGCCACTCTTCAGTGCTGATTTTGGATCCATATATAATCTTTGGACTAGTGGTATCCCATGCTTCATGCAAATAGGGGTGAACATCCTTGCCTAATGGTTCTTAAAATGGGTTTTCACTAAGATATTTTCTTTTTTCTTTACTTTTTCCTTGGTTTGAAATCACCTCAAAGAGGTTTTCACTTTTACACCTTAATTTTATATTCTATTTTTTCCATTAGCCAAGGAAGTTCACCCGCTCTCTAAAATAGGCACCAGGATTCGATATGATGAAAACCCCCTATTTGTGATCTCTAAGAGGTATATGATCCCTTAAACCCAAAAAATTTGTAAATGGCCTCATCATTATCGAACTCATCCAATGAAACTGTTGACTCTTATTGGTCCCAATCTATCAATTGGGGATGATAAAGGGTATGTGTAAAAGGGAAATAAATAGGATTAATGGTATAGATGGCATAAGGGTTAAATAATTTTTTGTTGGTAATGTCATCGTAGATGTTATAATCAAGCCCTATATCATTATTGGCATCGTGTTTACTATTTTATGGTGTAAAAACTTAAATAGGGTATATGAGGTAACCCTTAGGTAGTTTAAATCCAATCCTATGGGTTCCTTTATACTTAGTCATGGAAACTAGATCAATTGTTCCTTATTGATGTATGCCCAAGCCTCTACCTTTATAAGCTTGATTTTCCATAATATAGTTACGAATAGGATACTTGGCACTTTGGTAACAATTAGATAGATAATCCGTATGAAGCCATGAATAATATTTGGCTAAAGGGTCTTATTCTAGGCTAGAGGTTAGTTTGAAAACAATGGGTTTCACAAGATGAGATTTTCCATTAGCATGCCAGTCCATATGAGTAGTCTCGGCTTTGGGTCTCCCATAGGCTTTAAGGTTTAGTTTTAAATTGTAAATGTAGAATGAGTCATGTGTATTTTACTCTCCTATACCTCTATTGTATATGTAAAAATGGTTGGTTATATTTGGTAGAGGTGTAGATGAAGTCAAGGCTAGGATTCTAATGTCAATGTAATTGGATTCAGGTCTTGATTCAATAGATTTGGCTTTATCATATTTTCCTCCATCAATTTTAGGCATAATATTCAAACCAAAATGATAACTATAGATCTTGTACTCTACCTCAAAATGTTTGTAATACTGGTAAGGATAGAGATCAGTTGGTATAGCTACTTCCATTCCTGAATGGGGAAATTTAAAACGTTGATGTAGCTTGGAAGGGATAGCCCTAATTTCATTGATCTAAGGTTGGCCCAAGAGAAAGTTATAGGATAACTCTAGGTCAAGAACATGGCAAAAAGTGTCATGGGTAAAAGGCCCAATGACCATTGGAAAATTGATGGTTTATTGTGATTCCCACACATCATTATCATATGCTTCAATAATAATGGTATCTAGTAGAAGGTTGGTCATTGTGTACCCAAAATACTTTTCCAACTTTAGATAAAATGTTTAGGACCAAACCATTGTATATAAATACATGTTTAACCATATGTCTAGTTATACTGACCTCAATGTATAAGGGGTTATTATACAATGGGTCGAAGGATGACATATTGATTTGGTCAAAGGTAAGTTACTAGCTAAGGGACAAATGTCCTACCATGCCTTTAAATTTATTAGGAATGATGTCATTAGGTACAAGGTATCGGCTTAGGTACTCATTTAGTATATTCTTATGGATGTTAGATGTGCATAATAAATCCATGATGGATATTTTCACAAGTATCTTTTATAGATACTCCATAATGTCATTAGTTTTATGAAATTAGCTTATTTTTATAGGAATGGAGGCCTTAATAGGTTCATTAAAGGAATTTGGTTGTGTTCCTTTAATAGTGATCTTGGCTCATTGAGTTATGATTACACAATCTTGATTCAGTATAGGGACTTGGTAATTAGCTGAAGAGTTAAACGGGCCTAAAATGGTAATTCCTGGGTGGTGTTAAGTTTGGTCACTAACATAGTCTGAATAAGGATTACCAACATAAGGAGGTTGGTAGGAATTATTTAAAGACTGATAAGCATTGCTAGGTAAAGGTGTAGGTCTATTAGAATTTGGTCTAGGGTTAATGGTAGTGGTGGCAACATGACCAACTGAAAGATGTCCTACAACATTGTTTTAGGTATATGTAATGATGTTATGGTCTCCTTAGTTTGATTAGTCATTTTAACCCTAAATCTAACCATTCTCTTATTGTTTTTATTTTTTTTGACATTATTTTTATGATGAAGTTCTTTGCCACTATTATTTTTTTCATTGGTGTTGATGTTGGTTGCTATGTTAAGTAAAAGGGTTTTGATAGATAACCCTATCATAATTAGTTCTAGGATCATGGATATCCCATTGTATCTCTCCATTCTCAATCATATTTTCAATCAGATGCCTTAGTTGTATTCACTATCATATGGAAAGTCCTTTGATGAAATGTTACTCACAAAATTCATGTTCTTTGTACCAGTCAAGAAAAGGAATTCCTTCAAGAAATATCTTTGGCACTAACTAAGTAATCATATTTTCTTGAACTAAATTATGAAATATAAACATAATAGGCTATCTAAGGCCACTAAATTCTCAATAAATAGGTAGTATTTACCTTAGAGGATGTGTTTATAACTATGATAGTTTTTGTAGAATTTTTTATGGAGGTATAAGATAAATGAATGGAGGTAGTGGTTGTTTAATAGGTGGAGGTGAATGAACAACTAGTGTTTGCACCATTTGAACATGTCATGATTCAATTATTCCATTACTAAAAAAATTATCATTGTGGTTATTGACTTTTGATCTTTCATTATTGGCCTAAGCTAGTTTTGAAACCAATATTTATATGGGGTTTTGGTATTGGTTTTAGCTTTGGTTCTAATTTTGGTCTTGTTGATGGTTTTGGATCTGGTTTTAATTACAAGAAGATAATTTTATAATACCTTAGTCAACAAGGGCCTTTATAATCTATATCAATTTCCTAATAACTTATTCAAACATGTGAGCACATTGTAGTTTGATATGATATGATATCTCATTGTGTGGGATTTAACTGAATATCATGGCCAATTGAATATAATGGCTAGTTGCTTGTCTATCAAATTCTAGGTGAATTGGATAGTGAGTGATCTCTACCATTGTAAATAAGAAGTGAAGCTTTCACCATTTATCTATTTCACCAGGCCTAAATCAACTAATTTAATCTTATTTTTTATATTAAATGAGAAATGCTATACAAACTTCTATGAAAGGTCATCAAAATCTGGCATAGAATTCCTCAATAATTTTGGAATCCATTCCAAGGCTTATTCCGCTAGACTTCTTAAAAGGAGGAGAAGTAAATATATGTCACTGTAGACCACTAGTTGGCAAGCAACAAAGAATAATTTTAGATTATCTTTAGGTTTTACTTTTCCCTTATATTTATCAAATTTGGGTTGTTCATAACCCATAGGAAAAGGTATTTGGAGGTAATCCATATTGAATGGATATGAACATATTTTGTCTAGTTTGAACTTATTTGTTTGATTTTTAGTTCAAATGAATTTAATTGCATCCTTCATTTACTACAACTTTTGAGCTAGGAAGTTGGATGGTGTGACCTATTATAGTTGAGGTTGCATGGTCAAAGGTAGATTACCTTGATCGGGGTATTAAGGAATGTCATATTGGGGAATGTTTTTGTAATTGGTTAGATGAATAGGAATATGTATCCATGCATTAGGATTATATTTATGGTATATAATACATTATTTTTGGTAAAAATTATGGCTAGGGCTGGTAACATGGATTTGTTTGGCAGACTATGGCTATGGTAAAGGCATTTATCTAGGTAGAATACACTAGTATTGCTAAGTTTGGTCAAGAACTTGATGTGTACTCATTGAAACCTATTTTATAAAGGGTATTTATAGTTTGCTAAAACCCTACTATTGGAGGTGTTAAAAGTTAGATACCTATTATATGTGTGATACTTATGGGTGAAAGGTTAATCTTAACTAGCCCCTGGTATGTGTTGTACACAATAACATTGTTTATGGTTAAACACTTATTTTTGGTTAGGTACTTGTTGTTTATTAGGCACTTATTAGGGGTTTGGTATTTATTTTGACCAACTAGCACTCTTTTTTGACCAATAGAAACACATTGTTGATTAGGTAATGTTTGTGATATATTAGTCTATGCTGTGTTAATAGAACTTTAGTCACCACATATTGATGTGGTGTAGTGCTTAAAATTTTTTGAGGTATTATATTGGCTTATTTATTTCTAATTTCCCCTTTTTGTGTACTTGAGGAAGTATCTAGTTGAGGAGTGGAAGTTGCTTATTATGTTTGGAAGCCAGACATACTTGACCCTTACTGTTGCAAACCACTTGAGGTATTGGTTGGAGGAATTTGTTTTGTGTTACTCCATAGTATATTTTACCTACTTTGGTTCAAATTGGAATGCACTTTCATGCTATCCTTTATGTTTTGTGTGAGGCCTTCTGTATGAGCTACAATTTCTTCTTTTGTAATTGTGACATTGTACATGTCTTCTACCAACATGCTTTGCATAAATGGGTCTATATTCTAGTTTACATATCCCAAATAATATATTTTTGACCATTTTGAAGGATATAACTCTATAATTGGCATGCTTGAAATAACCATGACATTGAAGTTTCAAGCTAGATTAAGGTAATTTTGGTATGCTTGTTGTACCTATCCTAATTGATCATCCATGGGACCTTTCCATTTAACAATTATAATTTAGTTATAATGAGGTATTTGAATTAAATATTTATTATAAATATTTGAAACCTATTCAAATTATTGGTTATGAGGCATGTTACTAGGTTTTCTAATCAAACTAGACAAACTTTCAGGTCGAAAGTTTGGCAAGTATTTTGTTCCTACTTATACTGCCGTGACTAGAATTTCATCTTTGATTTATATAAAATGGTGATTAAATATGTGTGGGTCATAAAATATTGGTGTTTTACATATTAGGGCCATTTTTTTTGGTTTTATTGAACAATAAGTGTGATTTAAGCAAGTTTTTGTGTTATGTTTTACTGCTCTTGGCCTAGATAGGATGATGCATATACTAGGTATTGTGTTAGTGGATATCTACCTTATTATATATATGTAATATTATAAGAGGGATATGTATCCATCTCATATGCTATATTATCACCCTATGGTTCTTGAAAAAATAGGTCACTAGTAATAATTTCTCATAATTCAAATTTTACATGGTCCCACTACATGTATAAAAAAGCATGTTCAAATTTGTGACCAGGTCCATTGAAAAGCAAGCTATAAATATGGAAGAAAACTAAGGTCTGAGGAAAATAAACTTTGGCTCTATAAAAGAGGTCCCAAGGATAAAATTTCTAATCTAGGTCCAAGTCAATGGTATAATAAGAACATGAAACCGATCTAAAGAAGGTACTAATCTACCCAAAGGTGGTTATAATCAGTATAAAAGGTATCTAGGCAAGGTAAAATAGTTACAACCTAAGTCAAATAATAAAATATAAGTGTGATAGGTCTTTGGAAAATGTCACAAATCTAGACTTCTAAACTAGGTTTGAAAGGATAATGACTTTCCCAATTTTGGTTATAATAATCAGTGTGGAAAAAAAATTCTAGGTCTTCCATCAAAAGTCATGAATCTACACATGGAAACAAAGTTAACTCTAAGTAAGAACATAAAAGTAATATAAATTTAAGGAAATTGGTTTATAAAACATCAATAAATTACCCATAAAATAATCTAATTCTATGTGGTAATTAGATCAGACAAAGACTTGGCAATTGGATTACAAAATACTTGGTAATTGGCTCACAAGAGACTCAGTATTTAGCTCACAAAAGACTCTTAACAATGAAACTATGACATTTTAGAACTTGGAACAATGAATTTAAAATAAGGCACATGAAAACAAACAACCTCTAAGTCTAGGTAAATGTCTTAAAACCAAATTAGAAATCAATCAAATTAACACAATCCAAATGTAAAAGGTAGACCACCTAAGCCCAAATTAGACAAGGCTTTGATGTAGATCTTATTAGTTTAGTATTTGAACTTTGAAATATTGAATTTCAAATTTAATCTAAAAGATTAGATTTTATAAAGGTAAATAGGCCAGACTAAACTAATCAGTGTAACCACATATTTTGAAACAAAAGTTACGAATAGTTTTGGAACTTGGTTTCAAACAAGGCAAATTTTTAGGATAATTTTGGTATTATAATAAAGCTCCATTAAACAATTGGTATAAACATGGTTTTAAATAAAAATCCAAGGCAAAGGTTTGAAATAAAATTGGTATCATGACACCTCTTGGTTTAAAGTGGTGTACAATATGTGAAGGATTTAAATTCATTTTTATTTGACACATAAATAATTTTAGACCTGAGAAATGCAAGCTAGTAAAAGAAAATAGAAAAATCACTAAGTGTATATCTTATCCCTAAAAATAACAAGGCATGCATAACTTATGCCAAATTTTCCATCAATATACCAATGATAAAATGGAATTAAGTGTTAATCAAAAAATTAAAGAGTTCATGTAAGTATATTTTTTAATCCCCCTTTGTCTTTCAAGCATTGGTATGTGACACAAACTTAGAGTATGAAGCATTTCACATTTGGTAAGATATTTCATATAAAAGAGGGGTTTATTAAAATATATAAGTTTTGAAATGATATAAATTATTCCAAGTGTGGCTAACATAAGGGAACATCACATAAACTAGATTCAAACTTGATAAATTATTATACAAATGTCTAGTCCTTTGCACGATAACTTCAACCATGTTAACATGAACTGATCTAGATTTTTGTTAGGATTGGTAGGATAACTAGTTAGCCAACATTAAAATTATAGAATCACATTACTAATTTATATACCCCACCATGGAGTGGGGTTTGTATGATGCGAGGAGATGAAACCCTAGGTTAACACACCCCTAAAGAATTTGTGAGGAGGCAATGAACTCCTTCAATATATGAAAATTGGAGGAAATTTAGTGGTCATTTTTGGGTCACCAAAGTCAATCAGATCTTATGGATATCATACATGACATTTATTTAATTATAGGCTAAAAAAACAAGGTAATTAACAAAAATATTTTGATCAACCAAGTTCCCTGAAGGGGATATGGGAGAGCATACAAGAAAAATTCTATTTGCCAAAAGAAATTAATCTAAGAACATTGAAACTAACCAACAAACAATAAAAAAACAAACAATAAAATGATATTAAGATCTCTAATCTAAAGTGGATGTTCATTTTAAAAGCACCTAATAAAATGTGAATGAATGTTTTTGCATCTTGGCCTTATTTGATCTTGTAAAACTTCAAATGCAAAAAGATAAGTTGTGTTAGGTCAGTTTTAAGCACTAAAACGAAAGTGTGTATGAGACCTAAAAGTGTTTATAACTATATTTATCAACTTATTTTCTTGAAAAAACTTTAGGGCATTGTCTTTTTTTTATGCAAAAAAACAACCAACAAATAAATTTTTATTTTCAACTCCTAAGTTTTGGTTTACATAGAACAATGTCATCAATTTTACAACAAAGTAAAGTAGTTAATTTCTACAAAATCACCAATTTATCTATGGAATAGATAGAGAGAAACATGTATATGGTTGATTCACCATTATACATGGGTGAAGCCATTGATTAGTCTAGGAAAAGATTCTGATTATGGATTAAAATAAGGTTAAGTCACCAAAATCACAAGTAAAATTACCTAGTGAAGCTGTCAAAATGCAGGGTCAAAGTTGTTATTTACATTTATCGATCTCACCATTTACATAGAGGTTTATTTATACAATTCAATTTTCCCATTTTCACCATATAACAATTTCATCATTTCTAATGAATTCATTGATACAAAGTCATCAATTTCTACAACAAAAAGATCACAAAACATAAGACAAAATAGGTGAAGTCACCGATTAGTGATGAAATAAAATGATAAGGATTTTAAACATAAAACTAAAAACTTGAAGATGTAAGTGATATTATTATTAATTTTTAAGGTTTCACATCATTCATTTGGTTTATATGGGGTGCATGGTCCCACCAGACATGCCATTATGTAACTTTAGGATTCCAAAGAATAACAAATAGATCTTTAGTTACTTGTTATTTATTATCAAGAGAATTAAAATATAAAAATGAAATGGAAAATAAACCACTCTTTCCTAAGTACTCGGTTTATGTCAACATAATGAACAAAACTACAAATAAGAGATAAATACATATAAAAATGTTACCTCCCTTATCAAAGCTAGAGTTTACTTATTGGCATAGAATATGTTATTGCTTGGTTTATGGCATTATAGACTTTGATAAATGCATTATACATATTATCATCATTTCTCTAAGACCATAAACCATTTTAATTGTCTTGGTATGAATCTTATTGATATTAATTTACCATCATAACATTACTTTAATGGCTTATTGAAGGCATTCCTACAGAATAACCTTACACATAAACGCTTATTTAGATAGAGTGAGGGAACTTGTATTTATAGGTCTTAAAAATAACTTTGACCATATGGAGGTTAGATTTATTTAGAACTTTGATTGATCCTAAAATAACCTAAGTTTAGTTTAGATTAGGTTGGGTCAAAACAATTATGAAGGCTTGATAACTCAATTTAAATATTTTTGAGCTAAGACAACTCATAGAAGTTATTTATGAGGTTGTGACTCACCTTTTATTTAATTTTATGAATTAATAAAACATTTTATTATCTCCCTTGAACTTGACCTCATGTTTATTTAATTTTTTTTAGATAAATGTAATTCCCTAATTCCTTTTGGAATTTTTACTTAAGAAAGCTAATTGAGATTTTATTTTTAATTAAACTTGCTTCAGGTTTTTGGGATTTGTGAATTGTTGTCAAATGTTTTGAATTAATATATCAATAGCTCAAGAATGTCAATTTTTTAGGTCATAATTTGACTAGGGTTAAATCTAAGCTAGGTTATGGGTGCATATAGTGTAATACCTTAAGTAAGAAAGCCTTGACACATTTTTGGTTGAGCAAATCCCATGTACAATTTTTTTTGGGAAATCTAGGTGATTTATAGGCTTACATTATGTCATTTGATAGAAGTGAATATAGTACCTGTTTTAGACATGTTTCAAAAAATGAATGTCTAAAATATGTAGGAAACTCTCATTACATTAGGGTGTTGAGGATATCTAGCCTACCCTAATAGCATGGAGGTCTAGGGTTTACAAAAAAATCAATTGATATAGGTCACATATAGTGAGTCAAGTTTCATCCATATAATTATAGGTCAGCAAACTCAAACACAACTAATTCCAAAATTACATATCAATTATTGCACAAAGGAGATTAGCACAAAAATTAGACACTGAAACCATAATGCTATTGTACAAGGTACAAAATTATTATCCAGGAGGCTTTATGACACTTAGATCCTATTTATGACACTCATGCTAGCTCTTGTACAAGTTTTTAGCTTCCAAATTCTTCATGTTAGTCAGTTTCCAGCTAAATAATTATTTATGTTATTCATTGTTATTCTAGGAGATATTAGATTAGGTCAATTCTTACACAAATTAGTGGTTGTATTTATTGCATATTTTTTACCCTAATTTATTATACTCATATCCTTTAACAACCTAGGGTTTAAAATCCATAACAACTTATAAGTTAAATCATTTGGTTAACTCAACTTACTTTAAAACCCTAGTTTTACCCTAGGGTTTAATTTCTCCATTTTTATGTAATAAATTAGGGTTTATTAAATTCTATTTTTTTCCTTATTTTTACACAACCTAACTAATCCATATCATTCTTTTATTAGGGTTTCATTGATTAAATATTTCAAAATTTTATGTAAAACCCTCCAAACCCTAGATCTACATATTAGGTCTTCATGCACTAAAAAATTAGCCCTTAGGGTTTCAAGTAAATTTATGATTTTTTCTACACATTAGGTTGAATATTTAACATAATTTAAAATATATTTATGTTTTATTATATTATCCCTATTATTTTCTTATTGTTTGTTCTTCAAATTCTATTCTTTGGTAAGTTTAAAATGACTTCCAAGAAACATCTTTCTCCTCACCCAATTGATCAATTTCTAAAATTTTCACATAATTATACAAATGAATGGACAAAATTTAAATATTGCACACTAGCACATGATAATGAGCATGTTTTAATTTATAATGATGATGATTATTATTGAATTATGGATATGATGATTACTATGAGCATGACAATGAAATTATTGATGAGGATAGATTAAATGAATCTTATTCTCTTTCTTCTCTCTTATTTTACTTCCCAAAATAAAACTAAAAATATAATGATTAAAGAACCCATTGTTAGTAGTGCTTTGTTTCAATGTGATTGTGGATTTTCAACCACTTTTGTTACATCCTTATTCAAATTAAATTAATAAGATAATAATAAAATAAATGTACTTTTGCATGGTTCAAGCAACATTAAACATGATATTCATAGCATATAAAAGAAAAATTCACACTATTTACACTTCTCAATTCAATTTGAAAAAACATGTACAAATGAAATTGCACATTTTATATATCCACAAACTAAAGTGGATGATACTATTTTATCACCTTATTTTACATTTCAATCTCAACAAAATGATTTTATTCAAAATTTAGAAAATTAAGATATCTATAAATATTTTCTTACATGTTATAGTGTTCCAAATGAAAACACAATTTATTCTTCTTCTACCATTGACTCCAACATTGAAAATAATGATCATACATGTATTCCACTCATAGTTAGTGAAAAAATGCATTGTAATGCACCTACACATGACGATATATTACATAGCAATAAAAATTTAAAATATTCTTCTACACTCTCTGTTAGTGAGCATGCGAATGATAATTCTTTTACTCTTCTACAAGTAAATTAAATTCTGATTTTAATGAACCTTAGAGTAATGATGATTACTATGATTTTGGTGAAGACATTGAGTTTAATCCTTCTAGTTCTCTGTATACTTTACCCATAGCTCATGTTAAAATGTATTTCTTATCAAATGTATTTAAAATTATTATATTCCTTCAGATAAATATAAATGAGCATATACTTATGTTCATAGTTTAGACAAATTCCATTCACATGATAATAATGTATCTTATAGTCGATTAACATGTGATACTTATTTGAAAATTTACAAAATAAGATATAATAATGAACCTCCCTCAACCCCATTTACTATATTAGAACCCATTTCTCATCCTAACCTCATTGAGGGTGATATCCCATTTCCCTCTCACCTAGTACAAGCTATCACCCCTCCAATAGTTATGGTGGCCAAAACCAAAGGTCCCCAATGTAGTGTACAAATGGATAAAATTAATAACAAGATTCAAGAATTAATTTAACCTATTAATGAAGCTAATATACATTCACAACAGATGATCTCCTTAATGAATGCCATGGGTGTTTTATAGTAATAAGTACACCATCTCACTTTGGAAATTAAAGCATACTACTCTTGGGTTGATTACAATGTCATCCATGGAAATCCTATCCCACATATAATATTGAATATAAATTTACCACCAAACTTTTAGATACCAAAAATATTTAATTTTAATGGAAATGGAAATCCATAATTGAAACTTCAAGCCTAAAAAAAGGCTATAGCACATGTGACTCATATTTTGATTCTCTTACAATTATTTATATGGACTCTAGAGGGCAAGGAATTAAATTAGTTTCATCATTCACTCATGAGTGGTTCACTACATACATACAATGAGATAGAATAAGCCTTTATCGTGCATTACATAAAGAATAAGGTAACTAGAGTCACATATGAGAGGTTTCCTTCAAAACAATAGGGTAAGTCAGAAATAGTACATGATTACATTATATGATTCAAATCATGTATGTAATAGTTGATTTACCAGCTTATAGATTTAGAGGTATAGTGCATATTTTCTAGAGGCCTCATTTATCCTCTTAAGAATAAATTGCTATAGGAAACATGCAAATCATTTTGAAATATATGTTACCTAGCTATGACATTAGAAAAGAAGTAGGGACTAGATGTGGCACATTCAAAGATGGATTTGGATTTAGATATCTCATAGTCATTGTCATCTAATATGGTATAATCACCTAATCCACTTATTATTAAGGAAAAAAAGTAGCAATAAAAACCAATCAAAATACTCAACAAAGGCAAAGAGCCAATTTATAGACCGTCTCCTACAATGGATAGAGCATAGGAAACTAGTAGTAGGGCCATACATGTTTTAAATAGAGGTAGGCTTCATGACATATTATTCAAATTAGTAGATAGGGGGATCATCACCCTTCCTCCTACTCAACATAATATAGCACATAATTTACAAAGAATAAGAAAAAACCCACATTGTAATTATCATAGAATCAATGGATATTGGGACAATAATTATTATGTACTCAAATATTGTATTGACTAGAGTGTTGACCAAGTCATTATAGCATTCACATAAGGAGATCGAGATCTCATTCTCCATAGTCTTTTAGATCACACTCCACCATGAGTGTGTTATCCCAAGATGTTAATTTTAAGGAACCATTGGTTACTCATCATACAAGCCATTTAGTTTCTAGGATGACTACTTATGTGAGATCTCATGCACCATAGATTCAACAGAGTTGACATCTAGTTCATAGAGATTAAAATATAGGTTCAATTAAAACAATGATTAAGATATTTGGCACCAATCACAGAGATAAGAACATGGTATTAGTATGTCAATCGATTAATATTTTTGGAAAATATCATAGAGATCATATCACAATCTCAATAGGATAACCAATTAAGATATTTTTAAGACATAATGCATAATTGAACATAGTTTCAACATGATATTTGATTAAGATATTTTCTACAAATATTGAAAATATATCTATCAGTAGTACCCCATGATCAGTATCAGTTATAGAGGATATACCTACACCTATACAACATGAGCAGTATGGTCACCTATTTACTCTTTCATGAAGATTTAGATAGTGCATATTACAGTTCACATGCCAATTTAGTCAAATCCATAGATTCTTAGACCCACTCCATAGGAAATTTTAGCTACATATTATTTAATACATATGATTCATATATCTCAGATACCTCCTCACATATCACATGCAATCACTCTTCTTTCATTTGACATAGGACACCTTGATAGAGTCTCTTAAAAGACTCATCTAATAGTAATATTTCTCTACTTATACATAGTTTATCTTACCTTAATACTTATATATAGTTTCATTTTCATGTTTATTATATGTATCTTATACTCAAGAAATGAAAAAACAATAAAATATGTTCAAAAATATAAAGACATTCAAATATTTCTTAAAAACACAAAATTTAGATTATTTTCATATCCATGTTTACATTATTTATACTTTTTAGGCACTGCATATGCTATTTATCTTATTCTAGTTCATTTAAACATACATAAATTCTTAATTTATTCTTTTCAAGTGTTCAATAATTCTTATAAGACTCAGGTCTAGCACACAAATCTAGATTTGATACTATCTACCCATTGGGGGCACATACATAACTACACTGATTAAACATTGATACATTTATCCATTAGGACCCTAACCTTTGAACCAATACCATTGATTTCAAATACATGACCCCCCAACTCAACTATACTTAATTTATTAATACCATATGCATCTTTTCCATATAGATGGGAGTGAAAGAAGTTATCTCTCGGGTAGCTAGCTTGCATTCTGGACACCCCTGAGACAAATTGAGGCTAAAATGGCCAATTTGAATTTTTATCTACAAAAAAATGAGTCTCATCAACCCTTAATTCTCCCATTAAATCCCTCAAATTTATTTGGAATATCACATTACAATAGGAGTGAAGTTAGAAGCCTAAGGTTCATGTCCAACTCTTAGGTTTAGTAGGTATTAACTAGGTTTTCTAAGTATGTGGTGAATTATGAGTGGTGATAGTGATTTTAGGACCTAAAAAACACTTATTTATCTATAATTAAATTTCAAAAAGTATCCCATAGTACCTTAATAATAAGACATTCATCCTTTCACCATCAATGCACTAGGTTTTCAAGTTACACTACTTATGGAGTGTCTCAGGTCTGAGACAAAATAGTGAGTATTCCCACTATTATTATGAACTAAAGGAGACAATTAAATCCTATTTAATCCAATTATTACCCCATGTACCATTTTTAAAATCTTTACCATTATTTTATATCCCTCAACACTTCAAATTATCAAGACTAGCTATAGGCTTATGACTATGTGCAGGGTTTTGATTGAATGAGTATGAGGTTTTGAAACCCAACTTGGGTAAATATATAATATATTTTATTTGAGTTTTAGAATCACATATAATTGTGATATTATCACTCTAATATTTATTTTTATGTGATGATCTTTAACTTACACTTCTACATACCAACCAAACCTACATCTTTCATTAGCTTAGGGTAGTGTGTCTCCTGAGTCAAACTATAGGTGCTCATCAGGGAAGTAAAGAGATTAATATAGGTTATTATATATGTTTTAAAACTATGTTTCATAATTTTGGTTTCTCTTAATATCACTAGGGCTATCTCATACCTGAATGGATTCATTTCTACCTTGAGACCATGCAATTATCCCTTTATCACCAATATACTAGGTTTTACTTGCAATGTTCCAGGTTCATTTTGGTTTCTTGACATTGTAGGAGTAGAATAAATTTTTATAGATACTAAGGTAAACCTTCCCATTTTGTAAAATTCTTAACTCTATACCTTTTACCTTTCTCCTAATGTATGAATATTGAATTTAGGTGATTGATCCTAGGTTGATGTCCGAAGATGTCTTGCCAACTCAACAAGTAAATATGAGATATATCTTTTGGTTAGATCCAAAATTATCATTATTGAATATATTTCAACTTACTCAATGTCTTAGGCCTATGTGGTGATCATTTAGGATTATTGACTATGATCATCTAGTTTAGGTCTTCACCACTCACAGAGTGATCTTCTCCTAATCTTGAATTTGTTTGAGATTCCAAAATAAGCTCAAATGCTTCCAAACATATTTTTTCCCCTCTTTTAGGTTTGAACATAACTAGGTTTATTATAAAAACATGTAGGTGCCTATTTAAGGGTTAATTGATTATATCAAGTGTCTTAGACCTTACCTTAAATCAATGATCCTCTTCAATACAAACATTCAATGGAGAATTTAACTAAACCTAATCTATGAGGTTGAAAATAAGTGTCTTATCCTTCACTTGAATCCATTCATATAACAATAAACTCTGAAACCATAAATCACTATTATGTAAACCATTGGTATTCACTTCTAGCACAAGGAGATGTTTCTGCCTATCCTTCCATGAACACACATGGAAAACTAGGTTTAAGTAAACATGAAATGAGTGGATATTCTCTACAAGTCTACATATATTACTCATTTCACATAAATAAATCTCCAAAGTGTAACCAGATGAGAAGAATTGAGCCATTATAATTGCATAGGTAATTTGGAGGTACTAACAATCTTAATGACTATTCATAAAGAATATTACACTAATCCTAAAACTAAGACAAAAAAGAGGCTCATAAATACCTATAACATCCTCAAATAAAAGTCACTCTAATGCCTCTTCTCCATTTCGTACCAAATGAAAACCATTGACCTTATCTGAGCTATCTAAGATTTTGATAAGAGAGATGAAAAGATTTTCATCAATTTTAGATCTATTGAAAACACCTAAACCTAAGAATTACCTATGGGGATTCAAAAAAACCTTCCCAAAGCATTCCAACCTACATATGAGTCACCCCAATCCATACAAACACTTGAAACTAACTTTTTTTGTGGATAATCTTCTTTATTTTATGTTAAACCTACAAGGTTTTAGTTTTAAATACTTCTATTACCCTTATCTAACATGTTATACGTTCTCCTACTTCTTGATATTTGTCCTTTTGATGATATTCATGTACAATTCCTTAAAATGATCAAAAGGTGGCATAAAAGGATATTAAGAAAAATGGACAAATGTGACAAAGGTTAAAACATGTTGTATGAACCTCAAAGTATGAATTGAGATCATTTAGGACCATGGTGATCATTTAAAAACCTAGAGGACCTTATGGAAAGTTTGAACATGGTAGGGAGTTGACCCAATTTGACCTGAGGTAAAATTTTGTTCAATAGGTATGTAGGCAACTCTCATCATAGCAAGGTGTTGAGGATGTCTGATCTACCTAGCTAACATCAAACTTTTGTTATTTGTGTCAATAAAATACCCTAATCACTTGGAGGTTTAGGGTTTGCATAAAAATCAATCAAAATAGGTCATAGATAATGAAATAGGTTTTGTACATATAAGAATGTGCTTAGCAGACTCAGATACACTTGCTCCTAGAAGTATAGATCAATTTTTGCATTGAGTACATTAGTGGCAAAAGTGGACACTAGCTCCACAACACTAAAATACATGGTATAGTACTATTATCTAGGAGATTTTATAACACTTTCATCTTATTTATAACACTTAGACAAGCTCTCGTACTAGTTTTTAGCTTCTATATCTTTCATCTTAGTTAGTTTCTAGCTAAGTACTTATTTATGTTATTCATTGTTATTTTAAGAAACATCATATTAGGTCAATTATTTCACAAATTATATTTTTTATTTATTGCATATTTCATCTCCTAATTTATTATATTCATACCCTTCAACAACCTAGGGCATAAACTCCATAACCCCTTAAAGTTAAATCATGAATAATTCTAAAACGATGAAATCATAAGAGGGGAAATGGAAAATGGAACCCTAATGTAAGAATAAAAACTAAAAAATAAATTTAAAAGAAATAGAAGAAACCATTAAGAAAACAAAATTCTAAGTGTTATAGTATGTTTATATAAAACATCAATTTCATAAATTCAAAACAAAGAATCAATTATTCTAGTAAAAATTTGATGAACTCTAGGAAATAAAAATAGTTATTTTATTAGAATCAATAGATGGATTAAATCCAAAATGATTTTTTTAAATAAGTAAATTCTTCACCCTTGATGATTTTTTTAGTGAAATAAGTAAACTCTAATTATGAAAAATCCTTGATGTATTTTAGGAAACAAAAAAAAAATATGGGTTTGATCAAACAATTGCAACTTAAAAAACATCCACGTGCTTAAAAATAGTCATTTTTAATTATATGTCATTTGAAAAGTATGAATGCAATCATTACACCTAATAACATAATAAACATGAACATTATGGAAAATTTTGAAATCATAAGAATTAGGAAAACAAATAAAAACTTGAAAAATAAAACCCTAACAAATGAATAAAACTAGAATATCAATAATTTTTTGAAACCCTAATGTAGAAGGTAACTTAAATTTTTACATGTTCAAAGAAAGTAAAACATTTACCAAAACGTTTTAATTATTTTACACATATGAAATATAAAATATGTAATCTATGCACTCTTTAATATTACATAAAATATGACATTGAACAAACTTATTTGAATTGAAACAAATGGATCTATAATGCACTTACTAAATTTATAAAGGGAAAATCGAGAGAGAGAGAGAGAGAGAGAGAGAGAGAGAGAGAGGATGTACTTAACTAATTATACCCAAATATTACTAATAGAATTTGTGATTGAATATGTAAATACTTTGTATCTACCTCATTAATCACTCAAATAAATAACAATGCCTAAAAACATGTTTTGACATTTGCATCAAAGTTAGACACGTGTGGAAACTAGAATTATCAGGGTTTATGGGTAGGTTAATGCACACTATAGAGGTATGATATCTCTTGAACCATAAACCTAAACTTGATATGTGATTTTTTATGTGCACACTACTTAGATCCTACACTAGAATTTATGTATTTTATTTTCTTCACCCAAACTCTAAGTGTGCTTATTTTATTATAAGTTACCCTTAAAAATAGGTTAGTGTTTTGGGTTGTATTAACCCCAACCACTCCTCATTGAATGGTTGAGTGTTTCTTATGTCCAATATGTTCAAGAATGAAATAATGACAAATTTAAAATGGATGAATGCTTTGGGTTATATTAACCCCAACTAGTATTTACAACATATTAAAAAATGTAGAATGAAATAATCTCTTTTGATATTTGATACTTGGTATAATGGAAATTTGAATTTGTGTGTTAGTTTTTCATATATGGCATTTCCTAGGGATGATTCTTGAAGATTTGAAATAGGTGTTGTCAATTTGATAATGTTATAAGAGATAAAGTAAGTGTTTTACAAAGTGATACTCAAGTGTGCTAAATGAAAAATAACATTAGAGGTGATATGCATTTATACAAGACTCTTTATAAATTATCACTATGCCTCACCAATGAAACATGCCTAGGTCATCCTAATGGATACTTCCTAATTTGAAAAATAATCATTAATGGCTCATAGACACTTTAGTCAAAGAGAGATTCCTATAGTAACTAAAACTATTTATGTTTTTTGATACTATTTTAGAAGTGTAATACAAGGATTTAAAATATGGAAAAATTATATCTAGTATTCAAGAGAAAATATATATATAATTTGTATACACCTGATATTTTAAATTTTATAAATATAATAACACTTTAAATTAATTTTTCTCATCAACACATCAATCTACCTAAGTGCATTCCTTAAAGGATACACTAAGAATGGGGTGGTATTGACTTTTTAGAACATTTTTAGAGTTTTTTTCAAACTACTCTCTCATACCTTCATTAATATTAATATAATATCCTTTGAGTCTCCTTCAATATTAATTCTCCATTTAATTTCCTTAAAAAATTTCTAACTTCCCTATATCCTAATGTATTGACCTAACTGATATAGTCTATTTCATGATTTCTTTACCTATACTACATCGATATGGTTGATATAGTTCTAAGTTTGTCTTTTATCATCTATACTATATCATCCTCATTGATAAAGTTTTATGTTAGTGGAAATTTTTGACAAGTTTGACCTCTCAATTCAAATTTTCACCCCTATGGTCTGAAAATTTGCTTGTCATGTTTTTTTACCTTGTTGATATCTATTTTAGTCATTTAATGTCATTAGAATGGTTACCTAAAACCTTCATTAGTATAATTTAAGGAAGATTTGATAGGTTTAAGGTTGTGTTCATCATATATTTGTGTTTATTTAGTCACTTCATGACCTATCTCAATATTGGCTCAAGTGAAGGAAACGGATTAGAGTGTCTTGATAGATCATATGGGATTTTTCAAAGTCATGTCATATTATACAATTGCTTAGATTGGTTGGTGAAACTCTTTGATAACGTCATAAACCATTTTTGATGATTTCTTGATCATTTTATGGATTTTTAAGAATATATTGCAAGATATTGGTAGGAAAGCATTAGAAGGGTTTTGGAAAAAATCATATCAAATTTTTACAAACATGTTGAGGTCTTATGAAGACTTATAATATCAAATTCATCAAGTTTATAAAGCAATTATGGTAGGTTTAGTTCTTAAAATGGATATTTTGGATCATTAGTACATGTTTTCAAGGTGAAATTGACTTTCAAACATCTCCAAGAATTCCTTTATTCCCATTAAGGTTATATCCATGCTTTGATGTGATATACAAGTACAAAAATGAAGAAAAACTACTTATATCTCCCATCAACTTTCTTGGCAGTCAAAAGAGGGTCAATGGTTTTCATTTGATGGGTAGAGAAGAGAGAGAGAGTTGGATGTAATGCATTTGATGCATGTTATGGGTCCTTATTCCCTTTATATTATTGGCATTATTTCTTAGATTGAGGCTCCATCCCTCATAGTTATTAATTTCAAATAGTTTTAAAGCATGAGTGAGATAATGAATTAGATGGATGATGGGAGGAGGTATTACAGAGATTCAATATCTCTCTCACAAAATTTTAAAACATCTACTTGGCACATGTGACCTTAAGCATGAGCAAAACTTTTATGTAGGGTGAATTATATTTTTATATGAGAGATTACAACTAGGTGTTTGGTTATATGGATGGTGTATTCTCTTAAAAATGCTATAAATAATCTAAATAAACCTCTTTTTCATCTTTACAACTTACTCATATCACCTCTAAGCATTAGATGAGCCACGAACTTGAAGAAAGAAAGAACATTATGGATTTTAAGGGTAGTTGTAGGTGATACTTCTAGGGTAGACCTTTTTGAGGCCATGAAGAGATGAATTAAAGGTTGTCAATGAATTTCTATCATGTTTATGTAAGTTATCATTTCCTTGACTATAATTCATTCATTTTCATTCACCATCTAAGTTATCTTTTTCATCCAACTCATTATGGTATTTTTTTTAGCTTAGGGAATTGTGAGCATCAAGGAGGAAGTTTCTCATTGTTTAGTGGTTGAAAGAGATACCATAAGGATATGGAAAGGTTAGTATGATCATCCCCTTGGTGAACCAGTTCAGACACCAAATCTCATACCTTTTATAGTCTCTTGGCCATTAACTCAAATTATCTTCAGTGGGAATGGGTAAGCATTGAGTTAGATTGTGTAAGCATCAAGGATGACTGTGAGAATTCTAGGTCAATTCCTAACATAGTCTAGACTTATTCATGTAGATAGGTTTAAAAAATAATAATGATACATTACTCCACATAAGTTCATCATGATTTGGTTGAGCATAATAGAGAATAAAATAGGGTAAAAGAAGGTTTTGGACCCAAAACATAGCTTATAGACTTGTCTAATCAAAATATGAAGGATTCCTACCTATGAAATATTAAGAAGTCTATTGGAAGGAAGAAATAACAAAGAGTGACTCTCAAAAATTGGTCCACAACCATTAAAATACTAAGAGGATAAAACAGTAGTATGATATTCATATATGTAGTCATGAAGTTCATGTGCAGACTTATAGGTCTATCATAGGCCTAAGTGGGAAAACACCATTTGAGTGATGTTTGATAGATGTTAAAAGGGTGTTAATGGTAAATTAAATGATTATTAAGATGAAAAAACTTTCTTACATCATCAAGGATGTAAGTTAATACAAACAGACTCATTTTATTGAAGGTTGGAGTCAAGATACCTTGAAGTAACCACTTACAAGCACGTAGGGTCAGATTTGCCTAATTTATTTCAAACCCTCCATATGGAAAATTCATGTAGAAGAGATTCCTTAGAGATCAATATTTCTTGGAAACTATTTGGTTTCATCATTTGAGATGGATAATGTTTCATAAGGTCATGCATAGTTAAAGGAGGACTTCAATTATCCTCTTATACCCAAAATTAGCTTCATAGTCTAAAATACCCAATTTACTAATTTGAGAAGTCATTATGGTGTTAGTATATTATCTCATGATCATATGAAGACCACTAAAAATATCAATATAACCTTAGTAAGTGAAAAAATATTCAATCACTTTCACTCAGGTGCATGGGATAATATAATGAGTTTCAAAATAGAAGTTTTGTAACAAGTTAGGGTTACATGAACAATGTTAGAGGTGAGAAATTTATATCAAAGGAAAGTGGGAAGATTGGAATAAGGATATTTTCATTAGTGATAGGATCTTAAAAAAAATTTAAAACTCAACATAACACTAAAATGACTACCCAAAGCTTTTAAAGAAGAGAAAAAGTAAGTTACAAACCTCTCTAGAAGCCTTTCTCAGCTAAGGTACATGGGAAGTGGGTTCTCTCTCCATTACAAGTCTTAAGTTGGAATATATGAGTAAATAAACACTAATGTTTCTTTTCCCAGGTTGTATATGACCTTATAACTCTTGTACAGTGCCTTCTAAATCATGTGAAGAACCAACATATAAATCTACACCTATAGTCCCACTCATGACAATCTTAAGGAAAATTGTCTAGGACCTTAAGAAGAGCTCAAGAGAGCATATGTTTTTTCTTTTAACTTTTTTGAAATTTTTCATGGGGTGTATTTATCTTAGGTGAATATGGATAGGTATGTATACTTGAAATTTGTGGCACTAGTTTTCATTTATAAGCCGTGTATGTTATGAATGATTATTAAGAGTTCATGTCACTCAAAGACTACCTAGAGCCTACTTGAGATTCTCAAAAACTTTATCAGATATTTAATGAAGATATGATTAGTTGGAAATTATCTTAGGATAAGTTAATTACCTTTATACCCTTTCAAACCCTTTTTGAGAGAGTTTATGGAAGGCCCTAGCCCTTATGACTAATCATTAAGAAATTAACCTATTCACAAGTTGCCTAGGACCTAAAGAAGAGAATGATGGGAGAAATAAGGAAAATATTCCCTCAAATTATTGTTTTTGATCTTGTGATCACCCAAAAAACATTCTAGACTCGTGGGAGGTCCTCACCATGAGATTGGACTATACCTGCAACTATATGAATTTTACTAGATGTGTTTTTAAAGGTTTTGATGAGGAATTAAGGGGTTTTGAGTATCTGAACACAAAATAACCATTGTATATGTTGTATTTATTTGTCTTATAAACCCCTAGGTCCAAAAATTAATTCATATTCCGCTATAATTCTTCATACCAACCTGTACTTGAAAGGTAGTTTTGATGTGCCATTGAAGGAGTTTGCCAATGGTCATTTCATGGTTTACCCATGTACATAAGGTTAAAAACCTTCAAATTTTACATGTATCATGTTAAAATTCTAGGTAAAGTGAATCAAAAAATTATAAAAGGTTTCACAAGTGTGGGAGGATTGTGGATCAAGAACTTAGTTTTTAGGCTTAGAGGCCTAATAGAGATCTAAGAAGAGAGAGAAAACAATATAAGAAGTGTACTTATGATTAATTTCAGGTCTTAAAATTTGAAATTTAAATATAAGTGGATACTAGGTCCTCAAAAATATCTTTATTTTTCCAAAATGCTTCATAAATTATTCCACAAAAGGACCTTTACATATTTTGAGGGCTACAAGGAATTAGGAGAAAATGCAAGCTATAAGTGTAAAAATAGATCTTTTAGAGGGTTTGATGGCTTAAAGTAAATTTTTTTAGGTTTTATATGATATATATAGGCCATACATGGAGGGATATTATTTTCTTGAAATCAAAGCCATGTTTCACCTTCTACACCAAATTGGAGGTAGAGGAGTTCAAGTGGTCAAATCACCAAATCAATACATAAGGATCTTCAAAAATATTTCTCAAGGTTAATTATTATATTTTTCACCACTTTTGTAACAATAATAAGTGAATAATTATTTTAAATAATGATTCAAATGGCTGGAGTCTTCAACTATCTTAGGAAGACCTTCTCCCTCTCCTATGCCAAGTCATGAAGAAAAAGTCAAAGAAGCTTCAAGAGCCTTCTAACATCCCCAAAAAAGTGGAGAGACATCATATATGAATTAATAGAAGGATTAAAATAAATAATTTATTAGGAATTGATTACCTATTTTCATGGAGAAGAATTTTTCATCAAGGAGGACATGCAAGCAAGGATATAGGTGCATGCATGCAAGGATATAGGCACATGTATGTGTCAAACTCCAATAATCAATGCACATGACTTCTCAAATCCTTATAAAAAAGTATAGCTATATCTTTTATGCCATTTTTGAAAGTAATAAGAGAGAAAATTTAGGATTTACTACATATGATTTGAAGGGTGTGAACGAAAGTGAGTCACCCATATTTTTGGGGCTGCTTTGTCTCCCTTGTCACACTCTTTCTTCTATTTGTATATTTTTTTGTAGAAAAAACACATCATATTATGCTTTGGATATGCTAAAATTTTGTCAAAATTTTTTATTTCACCTTTTGAATTAATAAAAGCTTGTTTCCTACATTTTCAGGTTGTTGTGTGAAGTGTATGTGTGATTTCCATTGACATAAGCTAGTGAATCAGTATCTTTTCTATGTTAATGTCTATATTTTGTAACTTTATACAACATATTTAAGTTTATATAGGTCATATTAAGTGTCTAGGTTTAATATTAGTCTAAATTTGGAATCAAATTCAACAAACCTTAATTCCTTATATGATAGTAGTGAGCATTGCTAAGACCTTTGTGTGAAACATTGTTATAAAAGCCATAGACCTGAAGTGAAGTTAATGTGTTAATAATTATTTTATTTCTAAGAGTGTCAATCAAAATCATAAGTGATAAAAAAAATTGTGCATCATCTCTCTTTCAAATTTTCATGATCATTTTAATTCTAGTATTATCCCTTCACCCTTTCCCTTAGTCAAGAAATCAGAAGTTAGTAAGATTAGAATTAACTTAAGTGAATGCATAAAGGGAGATAACCCTATATCTAGAGATTATATCCAAATAAAAGTCACCTAAAATTTGGATACATTGAATTTTTTAATTAGGAGTGGGAAGAGACAAACCTTTTCATAAGGGTTACACTCCTGATTCATAACAAAAATTATCCAAATATATTAGTTTGGTTGATATTATTGACTTAGATTCTAAAGTTAATGTTGAGTATTATATCCATATATTTCATAAAATTATAATATTATATTCATATATATATATATATATATATATATATGTATGTATGTATGTATGTATGTATGTATGTATGTATGTATGTATGTGTGTGTGTGTATGTATGTGTGTGTTTATGTATGTGTGTGTGTGTGTGAATGTGTGTGTGTGTGTACACACACACACACACACACACACACACACACACACACACATATATATACATACATACTATTTCTATGGTATATTTGCTTTTAAATTCAAAGAGAGAATTAAGAAACTAAAAGAAATGGTCAGGGTTAGATGTACCTAGATGTAGTCGTGCGCACCGTAATCTAGATGAAGTGAGAACTCCTCTTTGGTTGTGGAGGATGACACCTGCAAGAGAAAGAGACTAAGACAAAGAAGGCATTAGATAAGGAGATGGTGGGTTGCCAAGCGAAAGCTTGATCCCAAAAGCAAAAGCTTGAGGGATGTCAACCCACTGATTGATAAAAGGATGTCTGATAAATAGAAAAATAATAAAAGACTGCAATGATAAAAGACTAAAAAGGAAATGGAAACAAATGCTTACTTGAATGATGCTGTCGGGCTGGTCACAGTCACCGGCGTCGGTGGTCCTACCGGCATCGGTTGTTGAGGGTCTACCGATGTCGATTATTCTGTCGACATCGATTGTGGAAGTGACTGGTGTCGGTTGGGAAAGTAGTCTGTGGATGAGGTCTGGATGATTTTTGGTCTGTGGACGGGTCTGAGACAGAGTTTTGGGCTTGGTTGAATGGTCTGAGGGTCTGGGTCTGCGACTCTAGTTTTGGTTAATGGTCTGAGGTCTGTGTAGAGGTCTGGGACAATGGACAGAATGTCAAAAAGGGACAGAGGGATAGAGGAGGCGAATAGGGAGACAGGGAGATAAGGATTCGGGTCTGGTCTAGTCTGGTGATAGGGAGTGCTGAATCTAGTTCATAATACTTAGAAGCAAATAACTAGAAAACACAATGAAAGTACAAACAAAATACTTACCTGTGACTGGCTGAAGGAGTGTTGATGGTGTTGTTGCTTATGCTGTTGACAAAGGCAGAGTCCCTGTTGTTGATGTAGAAAACTAATGTAGAGTCCCTGGAGAATGTTGCTTGATGTGTACCTTCAGCCAAAGAGTTAGCAGTGGAAGAGAGAGGAGCCAAAGATTGACGGATGGAAGGATTCAAAGAGTCTGATGTGAGAGAGAGGTGAAGGAAGGATAACGGATGCAGAAAACCATTATGAAGGATGCCGACGCTGGCAATATCGTCGGCGTTGGTCGACAGTTGACCGACGTCGATGGCTAGAAGGCAGGAAGAAGGCTAAAAATAGCCTTTCATCCATTTTCCCTACTGCCGGGTCAGCGAGCCTGAAGAAGAAATGGTCGAAGGTGACTAAATGGATGCGAGAGGTTAAAGGGGAGAAGTTGGAATGAGAGTCCAAGCATTAATATTGGCCATGTGGGGAATGAAGGGAATCTAAGAAGGGTATACAAGGGTGGTGAGGTGGCAAGGGAGAGAGAGAAAAGGGATTTTATTAATTTAAAATAAGATATTTATTTTAAATTAATAAAACATGGGTTAGGAGTGGTTAAGTGGACCAAAGGGGACTAAGAGGGGGAGAAAGGACCAAGGGGTAGACACGATTTCATTGTCTACATTTGCCCCTTTTTGTCTTGTTGGTTGTTCTGGGTGAACTGCAAGACAAAAACAAGAGTTGGTTGCCCTAGGTATGAGATAAGGTTGATTTCGTCTTGTTGGTTGTTCAAGTGAACTGCAAGACAAAAATAAGAGGGTTGGGTTGCCCCGATTATGGATGAGGTATTCCCCCTCAAAGCAGGAGTCGAGGGAAAGGAACCTGAAATCGGGTGCTGATTTGACAAAGAGTGGATGAAGATGGTGAAGATAGAGTGAGAATGCTGCAAAAGTCGTGATTACACGTACACTACTTCACGAGATGGTCAGGTCAAATTGTCGCAGGTCGAGGGTCGAGGAGTGCTAAAATTGAAATAACCGGGCCCCAGCATTTAGTCTTCTGTTGATTGGGTTATTCAATCTAAGCTAAAGCTCCAAATGGTCATCGTGTTCCAAGTATCCCAGGCTCAGGAAGTGCTCTTAAAAAATACAAAAACATCACAAGTAGTGCGGATCAACCGGCTTGTGATCCTATACTTGTGAGGGTCAAACATAGTCTGTGCAAAATTCTGCTAACCAGTCATGAGGTAGCATACAGGTAAAAACAACCAAGGCAACATTGCTTTGGAAGTGTTCAAAGTCAAAGGAGATAGGCATGATCTCCAATGGTCATAGGTTGAGGTGGGTGAATGGACGAAAGGATGTGGCCGAGCTAACCTCAAAAGACGTTTTGTGATCTGAGTGTTGCCTACATAGCCCATGTGTGAAAGGCTTCAGGCCAATGTAGTTCTCCCTAGAAGGGAGGAAGGGTCAAAGGGATGGAATTGGTCTTGGTCAAGGGCAAGGTCATGGTCAAAAGGAGGAAAGAAGGTTTGTCCATCAGAGAGATGAATAAATGAGGGTGGTCGAGCTAACCCCAGATGATGTTGTATCATCTGAGTGCTGCCTACATAGCCCAAGTCATAGGGCCTCAGACCAATGTAGTTCAAATGAAGGGTCTGAGTGGTAGATAGGTGGTCAAAATGTTTGATAGATTGGTCTTGGTCATGATGAATGATGAGGGGAAGATGATGTTGCATCCTTTTCCATATTGTGTGATGGTGTATTCTGCAACATTAGTCGAGGGGTCTTTCATCCCTAACAATTTTCCATATTCGTGATGGATGTATGCTAAAGATGAATTGAGGTCTTTTTATGCTTCAGCAAGTATTGGTTTATGCTTAACATAAATTGTGTCGGGTCGATAGTTTCCATGTGTATTGTTGTTCACAGAAACTATGTGAAATGGACTAGGTCATGTCATTGGTCTGAAAATGTTTGATTGCTTTGGTTTGGGTTTGGTTAGATAGATAATGATTTGGTTGGATGCGTGACCAAGATGTGTCAAAATTGAAAGGCGAATTGCTCTTTCATTGACAAGGACTTGAATGATGGCATAGGTAAGGGTTGTTAGAACCAAAGACCCGTTTATGCATTGCGTCATTGACCAGGTTGTGCTAGAGAAGTAAGGGAATCACTTGACGTTAAATGAGCTGAAAATCCCTTGAGTATGCAGGGGTGATAGGATTAATAATGAGATGGAAGGGGGAACCCTTTTTGGTAGGAACAACTTTGCCCCTTTTATAGGTGACCCTGAGAAAAACTATAGACAAGTCCATGACTCTAAAGTTTTGTCAGTCAGTTTTTTTTTTTTTTAGGGTAGACTGATCGATGCGGGAAGCTTGCGATGGGATGTTGTCTTGCTTTGCGGTCAAGTTGTGAAGCTGATCGATGTGGGAAGCTTTAGAGATAGTGCTATGTATGTAGCAAAATTTATGCATAGCCATCCTTCGAGGGAGTGGTCTATATTCTGCTTGTTATGTTTTTGATATGACTTTGGCCTAGCTGTCCTTCAAGGGAGTAGTCTAGTAAATACAACAATGATGATGCAGCTATCCTTCGAGGGATTAGTCTACATTTATAGTTTATGACCTTGGAATATGCATCCCATTTTTATATATATTTGATTGATTTGTTGACTAGACTTTTGGTCATGGACTTGACTATAGAGGTTTAGAGGGTTTCCCTTTTATTAGGATGAAGCATTTATGCTTGACAAAAGGGTTAGGATTGAGGGTTGAAGGAGATAGGAATGACGGTGACAAGGACTGCTCAAGGGATCGAGCTCAAGTTAAACGTCAAATGAATAATTACTTGACTAACAGTGGACTGGTCAAAGATGCAAGACATAAAAGGGGCTCAGGTTATAACAAAGTCCTGACCCATGATTGTGTTATGATGCAAGGTCCGAGTCAATTGGGAGCAAACTTGCCCCATTTGCTTCATTCCAATTTGGTCACATGTTGATTGATGTTGAAGGAGTTGGTTGATATTTGGTCAAATTTTGGGGTCGATGCTGAAGAAGTTGGTTGATAGTTGATCAAGGTTCAATTGAGGTCAGTTTGAATGTTTGGTTGAGGATAGGTTGAATATTTGGTTGAGGTCGGGTTGACGGTCTGGTTGAATGTTTGGTCGAGGTCGGGTTGATGGTTTAGGATTAAAAGAGTGATTGATATGTGGTCGAGACTGGGTTGAAAGGTTGTTCGGGGTTTGGATGAAAGTTGAATTCCCCTAGCGGCTAGGGAGAATGTTTAATAGATTGGTCAAGGTCGGTTGAGGCTTGGTGGTCAGATTGACTGTGTTGATGTTGAATAAAGGGGTTAAAGGCAGCGAAGGGACCCTAGTCTGGCGTGGAGATCCCAATTTAGGTGATGAGGTTTGAGAAGCATGGGTTGGTGTTGATGATTTGTCTAAGGGGTGGTCAAGAGGATCTTTGATGAGAAGGGAATCCTTTCTCCATTGTTGACGAATGACAGCTTTAAGAGCGCAACAACGCTCAGTGTCATGTCTCAGAGTGTGATGATAATGACAAAATTTAGAGTTTTCGAACCAAGATGGTCTTGATCCGAGAGTTGAAGAGTGGGGCGGTAAGGAGGTTGAAGGTTTGTTGACGATGCGGTCGAGAAGAAAGGTGTCTTTCTCCAAGCATTGGCAAATGACAACTTTGAGGGCACAAAAATGCTTAGTGTCATACCCAGGCGTGCGATGATATGCACAAATCTGAGTGTCGTCAAACTAGGGTGGTTTTGGTCTGAGGGATTGATATGGTCTAAGCAGTGGGAGATTGATACAAGAGGACTGCAATAATTTCCATAACAGCAAGGCATAAGAACCTGCTAACGGATCTGGATGTTTTGTCACAGTGAGGGTTGGGGACTTTGGTTTAGGAGGCATTAGATGCGTTGGTCGATGGTTTGGAGGAGATATATGTCTGATGGGTTGAGAGGACAATGGAGACAACTTGCCCCTGTGAGGTATGGGAGTAGGGAGCACCCCTATTAAAGTGGACGGATGCGGGCCCAAAATTGAAGGTAATGATGAAGGTGGGGGAGGAGTCCTCCGATGTGGTTTAATGACCTTCGTTGGTTTGGGGCGAGGGCCACTATTATGCGAGGCGAGGTTAGATATGGGTTTGGATTTGGATGTGGATGGAGGTGAGCGAGATGTAGCAATCTCAGGCAAAAGACAAGAGGAAACCACGATTGGGTCTTCCTCGATCGAAATGGGCAAAGAGACTGGTTCTTCTCTTGGTGGAGAAGAAATAGGAGAGTGTGAATCTGTAGTCGGATAGAGCGTAGGAATGATCATGGTCTCGATGTGCGGTCTAGGCGTGGGGAATGTACGATCCCCCATTGATGACAAAAAGGATGAGGGTGAGGCAGCTGGTGTGGGTGCCATCAAAGCATCCTCTAATATGAGAGAGGTCGATGGAGGATTAATAGGAGAAGAAAGTTATTCATCTTGTGGAGGAGGTATAGGGGAAGAAGGGTCTTCCACCTGTGAAGGAGGTTGGTTAGGGACAAGAGAAAAGATAGTGTCGACCGTGTGTATGTCATGGTCTTGAGGGTCATTGGTCATGGTCTGGACATTATTTTGAGTAGGCAGGTGATTAGGACAGGGTTGCTTGAAGATGTCGAGGTCTCGATTGGCTAGAGAGTTTGGGTTTTCCAAGATAAGATCCCCCTTGTCTAGCATGTCCTGGATGATGTTTTTGAAGGTTTGACAGTTGTCCATGTCATGGCCTTTGACACGGTGATAGTTGCAAAAGTCATTCTCCCTGTACCATGCAGGGATAGGTGTTGAGGGGTTAAACTGATGTGGTCGAATTGAAGGGAGATTGAGGACCCCCTATTTAACGAGTTTATCTAAGACAGAGGCATATGACTCTCCAATTGGAGTGAATTGACGTTGTATGGATCGATGTTGGAAGTGTTTATTGATGTAGTCTGATGTTGAGAATTGAGGTCGGTTGGTTATTGTTGAAGATGATGGTCTAAAGATGACAGTGTTTGCCAACCCCTTGGACTTGGAGTGGATAGAAGAAGATTTGGATGAAGAAGGGTCATTATATTTTGCATTGTTATTACGCAATTTGACCTTATTTTCATCGATGGCACAGAGTTCAAGCTTTCTTGCCATGGTGAAAGCTTCGTCGAAAGAGCGGAATGTCTAAATCTGCAAGGTTGAAGAGATGTGGCTAGCACATGCTCGAGAAAAGAGCTCAATGAGCTCAGGTTGAGGCAAGGAGAAGGAGAGCTGGTTAATCAAGCTTCTCCAATGGGCGACAAAATCGACTATAGATTTGTCAGCAAATTACCTAATGGAATAGAGGTCTATGATTGAGACTTGTTTGGTGATGTTGATAGAAAAATGGTCGAGAAATAATTGGGCGAGTTGGGTGAATGAAAAGATAGAATGTCTGCTAAGAGAACTATACCAGTCAAGGGCGGGGCCAGAAAGAGACATAGGGAACGTGCATAAAAGTAATGCAGCGTCATGGGCAATAAGGTAATAGGCATGTCTGAATGCCTGAAGATGTTGTTGCGGGTCTTCCTTACTCTGAAAGTGAGTAAATTTAGGAAGCTCCCACTAGTTGGGGTATGGTCGGATAGGGACGGAAGGATGGATGGGTTCATTGCAAATTTGGTCATATGAGAGGGCATTGCTTGAACCAGAGATAGAGGTCTCGAGACTAGACATTTTGTCCATCAGCATTTTGATGACGTCTGCTGACAGATTGGCAGGCGAGGCACCCCCTAAGTTGTAGGGTATGGAAGGTGGTCGAAGAGGCATATGACATACTTGGTTGTGCTTGTGTAGGCACAACATATGGATAGTATGTCATAGGGATAGATGTCGTGGTCAAAGGGGCTTGTGTCATGAAGTTGGAGGACACAAGTTGACTAGATACCACCATAGGTGGTTGAGTGGTGGCACTAATAAAAGGATAGGTTGTCACTCCCGCTTGTATAGGTGCAAGAGTGGGCAAGGTCGAGACAACTATGTTCTGGTATGGTGTAGAACTCGGTTGAAATGTGTGAAGTTGAGGGGGTAATGACACCCTGATGGAGGTAGATTCGAAAATAGATGAGGAGGCCAAACTTTGTGTATTGGCCATGGTCGAGTGACTGGTCAAGACAATAGGCTGAGTCATGATGGGTTGGGTAGTGGATGACGTTGATGTCATTGCCGCTGCACTTGAAAGGTCCCACATTTGGTTTCTTACGAGATAGTTTTGGAGGGCTTTGACATTGAGGTCCAAGAATCTTTTGAAATCTTGGTCCCCTTCAGGGACGATGGGAGTTTGAGTCGGGGTTGGTCAAGTAGGAGTTCTTTCAGACTCTGAGTGGAACTCCATTATAGGACTGGTTATGGATAGGGAAGATGGAAGTGGTTGATGTCTCGCTTGGTCAAGAAGAGCTTTGGTTTGACTGCGTGTCAAAACCATTCAAGGCAAATAGGGTCAAGTTTCAGAAACTATATTTTTTCAATTTTAGAAACTCAGAATGTGGTTTTGGCAAAAAAAGGGTCGGGTTTTAGGCTGCTATTTTGAAAAAAAGGACTGTGACAGTGATCAACGTCAGTTGAAAAACTGATGTCGGTGATATAAGATGGCCGACGTCGGTCAGATAACCGATGCTGGTGAGTAAGGGTGGACGATGCCGGTGGTAAAGCCGATGTCGGTGACTCTGTTTTCTAGAGACTCAAAAGACTTGAGAGTTTTTGGAAAAAAGGAAGAAGAATGTCCTCACTAACTCAAACAAGCAGATAAGAACAGAGAAATAAATGGAGACAGGCAGACACTAAGCGTTAAATCCTAAAAATCAACTTTTAGAATCTTGTGGCTTATGCCTTAAAGTGATGTTTGGGGAGGTTGAATGTTAGAAGGGTCCTAGAAGAGGTAGTCTATGGATGGTTTTAGGTTTGTTTAGGCACTCAAGAAGTCTGTATTAGGTTCGGTACGTGGCGTGGTGCTAAGGAGC